>JAVGWX010000006.1:33706032-33958532 GCA_036924085.1 Ariolimax columbianus
TTTTCTCTTCCTCTTTCAAGTTCAAATATTATCTAGTACATTGGATAATCATCTGAGTTATATCCAGGGAAGAAAGTGCCCATAGTAACCTTCCAATAATATCAATAAAATTAATTGAAGAGAATTTTGTATAGGTCTAGCAACCTCATCATGCAAATTTATTTCTGACTACAGTAATTTCCATTGCAAGGGCGCACATAAATGGTTTGATACATACTTCCTGTAAAGAGGTGCAGCTGCAGTATCACCCTATAATTCATCTTAAAAGACAAGTAGAAGAAGACACACTGACATACTTTAAAAAAAAGGAAAGGTTTGTCCCATAGTAGTTACACTACAGCCTGGTAATGAAGTTGTTAGAGACTTCAGTATACTAAGCCTAGTTTTGTCCCATAGTAGTTACACTACTGCCTGGTAATGAAGTTGTTAGAGACTTCAGTATACTAAGCCTAGTTTTGTCCCATAGTAGTTACACTACTGCCTGGTAATGAAGTTGTTAGAGACTTTAGTATACTAAATCAAGGTTTGTCCCATATTAGTTAACACCCATTCCTGGTAATGAAGTTGTTAGAGACTTCAGTATACAAAGTCAAGGTTTGTCCCATAGTAGTTACACTACAGCCTGGTAATGAAGTTGTTAGAGACTTCAGTATACTAAGCCTAGGTTTGTCCGATAGTAGTTACACTACTGTTGGGGAATGAAGTTGTTAGAGACTTCCGTATACTGTACCAGAGCCAATTGGATGGAGCTCTGTCGCAGACGGTAAGGAGGTCTGCTCTATTTTTTTTCAGTCTACACTCACTCTAAACAAATTCAAATAACACTAAATATAAACACAATGCAACAGATTATTTATTCAGGTAACACTGCCAACTATAAACTCTCTAAAAACTTAAATTCTTTCTCTCACCATTTATACGTCACAATACCCTATTCTCCTAATCTGGTCTTGTAATCTCGTCTGCTCTCCTAATCTGGTCTGCTAATCTGGCCTGATGCGATCAAACTTAGTTGCGGATTGCCACTGATGGTAAAGTTCGTAGGTTCTGAACCCAAGTATGACGTCCATGGTCTTGTTCCTCTTTGTCAGCGATAGATCAAAGTGGTCAGGATAGACTGCATGGAATATAATCCATGGGATCACTGCATAACTGTCTCAAGCTGCTGCTGACGACTTGTAATTACGACCACTACATAATATGAGGGTACCTTGCTTGCTGCGTGTCTATCTCAACTGCCTTTCTCCGTTGCCTAAATCTCAACTCAAATCTGTACTGAGTGGGAGAGCATAAGTGGGAGAGCAACATTAAAAGATGGACTAATGGTCAGTATGGCAGAGTGTACTGTCAAGACAATAGATAGAAGATATTGGAGGTCAATTTCAGCCAATCTTTGTTGCAGACATGGCACTTGAATTTAATTGATCAAAATGGAACAATTAAACCAAAATGTTAATGCCAGGGAGGAGTGAATGGCCAAGCAATTAGCATGCTTGGTTCCTGAACAAGCGGACACGCAGTCAAAACCTTGGTACAACACAGTTTTTGTTAAATATTTCAGGTAAAATAGAAACAAAAACCTGCACACTATGTGGCAACTGCAGGAACAAGCAGCTTATATTTTTCAGCTCTGTAAATCCTCCCAGAGTGGACCTTAACAATGAGAATAAACATTGTTACTATTATTTTGTATCAAATAAATAGTAAATAGTTGTCCATCACAAGTGATGAAGACCACTCTCTTTGTTCAGCCGTGTGGACAGTCATATCTCTTGCTGTGTCCGCTGAAATGGGTGACGCGCGGTTGTTTGGATTAAAGTGAGGAAGAAACTGCGCCTTTTGTCAACCTCACTCACAGAGCCTGAGCTACCTTTTGCCAGTGGCAAGACATTCATCAAGTCGACTGGAGATATTATAGGATGCAGATTTTGCCTCAGGGTTACCACCGAAGCCTTTCCGTAAACATGTAACCCGCAGGGTAGAAAGGTGGGATGGCATCTAATGCAGTTTGTCGTGCCTTTTCGATAACCACAAGAAGTCGTATGGACAACACTCAGCGTGTGAGTGGGTCTGGCATCTCTCCCCAGCTGTATTCAACTCATCATAGTAGCATCTAAAATTCCCTCAATATCAAATAAATATGCTAGATTATTGCCAGCATTAATGGCTGAAGGTTAACAGGGCCTGAAGTGGGAGTAGAGAATAGTAACTAACACTGTAGCCTGCCATGCATGTCTTAAGATGCGACTAAGGAGGGTTGTGCATGAGATTGGCTACTCTATCCTGTTGAATCTAAAAGCTTCAAAAACTTCAACAAGTCAGTATTTTATAATTTTGAATGTATTTGTCGAAGACCAATCGCTTATTGGCCATACAGTTAATAGCAGTTAAACGAATACACTCATGGGACAATTAAAACATTTTCAATCAAAATAATAATTGACTGCTTCACATTAAGCTCAGATAAACTATTGATAAAAAGCTGGGGATTCCAATCTAGCACATATCTGGTTATATTGTGATATTTCATTCTGAAGGTGTCCTATCCATCTCCTCATTCTCTTCTCAATCTCCAGCTGTGCTCTACCCATCCCCACACTCTCTTCTCAATCTCCAGCTGTGATCTACCCATCTCCAGCTGTGTCCTACCCATCCCCACACTCTCTTCTCAATCTCCAGCTGTGTCCTACCCATCCCCACACTCTCTTCTCAATCTCCAGCTGTGTCCTACCCATCCCCACACTCTCTTCTCAATCTCCAGCTGTGTCCTACCCATCCCCACACTCTCTTCTCAATCTCCAGCTGTGATCTACCCATCTCCAGCTGTGTCCTACCCATTCCCACACTCTCTTCTCAATCTCCAGCTGTGTCCTACCCATCCCCACACTCTCTTCTCAATCTCCAGCTGTGATCTACCCATCTCCAGCTGTGTCCTACCCATCCCCACACTCTCTTCTCAATCTCCAGCTGTGTCCTACCCATCCCCACACTCTCTTCTCAATCTCCAGCTGTGTCCTACCCATCCCCACACTCTCTTCTCAATCTCCAGCTGTGTCCTACCCATCCCCACACTTTCTTCTTAATCTCTAGCTGTGATCTACCCATCCCCACACTCTCTTCTCAATCTCCAGCTGTCCTACCCATCCCCACACTCTCTTCTCAATCTCCAGCTGTGTCCTACCCATCCCCACACTCTCTTCTCAATCTCCAGCTGTGATCTACCCATCTCCAGCTGTGTCCTACCCATCCCCACACTCTCTTCTCAATCTCCAGCTGTGTCCTACCCATCCCCACACTCTCTTCTCAATCTCCAGCTGTGTCCTACCCATCCCCACACTCTCTTCTCAATCTCCAGCTGTGTCCTACCCATCCCCACACTCTCTTCTCAATCTCCAGCTGTGATCTACCCATCTCCAGCTGTGTCCTACCCATCCCCACACTCTCTTCTCAATCTCCAGCTGTGTCCTATCCATCCCCACACTCTCTTCTCAATCTCCAGCTGTGATCTACCCATCTCAAGCTGTGTCCTACCCATCCCCACACTCTCTTCTCAATCTCCAGCTGTGTCCTACCCATCCCCACACTCTCTTCTCAATCTCCAGCTGTGTCCTACCCATCCCCACACTCTCTTCTCAATCTCCAGCTGTGTCCTACCCATCCCCACACTTTCTTCTTAATCTCTAGCTGTGATCTACCCATCCCCACACTCTCTTCTCAATCTCCAGCTGTCCTACCCATCCCCACACTCTCTTCTCAATCTCCAGCTGTGTCCTACCCATCCCCACACTCTCTTCTCAATCTCCAGCTGTGTCCTACCCATCCCCACACTCTCTTCTCAATCTCCAGCTGTGTCCTACCCATCCCCACACTCTCTTCTTAATCTCTAGCTGTGATCTACCCATCCCCACACTCTCTTCTCAATCTCCAGCTGTGTCCTACCCATCCCCACACTCTCTTCTCAATCTCCAGCTGTGTCCTACCCATCCCCACACTCTCTTCTCAATCTCCAGCTGTGTCCTACCTATCCCCACACTCTCTTCTCAATCTCCAGCTGTGATCTACCCATCTCCAGCTGTGTCCTACCCATCCCCACACTCTCTTCTCAATCTCCAGCTGTGTCCTACCCATCCCCACACTCTCTTCTCAATCTCCAGCTGTGTCCTACCCATCCCCACACTCTCTTCTCAATCTCCAGCTGTGTCCTACCCATCCCCACACTCTCTTCTCAATCTCCAGCTGTGATCTACCCATCTCCAGCTGTGTCCTACCCATCCCCACACTCTCTTCTCAATCTCCAGCTGTGTCCTATCCATCCCCACACTCTCTTCTCAATCTCCAGCTGTGATCTACCCATCTCAAGCTGTGTCCTACCCATCCCCACACTCTCTTCTCAATCTCCAGCTGTGTCCTACCCATCCCCACACTCTCTTCTCAATCTCCAGCTGTGTCCTACCCATCCCCACACTCTCTTCTCAATCTCCAGCTGTGTCCTACCCATCCCCACACTTTCTTCTTAATCTCTAGCTGTGATCTACCCATCCCCACACTCTCTTCTCAATCTCCAGCTGTCCTACCCATCCCCACACTCTCTTCTCAATCTCCAGCTGTGTCCTACCCATCCCCACACTCTCTTCTCAATCTCCAGCTGTGTCCTACCCATCCCCACACTCTCTTCTCAATCTCCAGCTGTGTCCTACCCATCCCCACACTCTCTTCTTAATCTCTAGCTGTGATCTACCCATCCCCACACTCTCTTCTCAATCTCCAGCTGTGTCCTACCCATCCCCACACTCTCTTCTCAATCTCCAGCTGTGTCCTACCCATCCCCACACTCTCTTCTCAATCTCCAGCTGTGTCCTACCTATCCCCACACTCTCTTCTCAATCTCCAGCTGTGATCTACCCATCTCCAGCTGTGTCCTACCCATCCCCACACTCTCTTCTCAATCTCCAGCTGTGTCCTACCCATCCCCACACTCTCTTCTCAATCTCCAGCTGTGTCCTACCCATCCCCACACTCTCTTCTCAATCTCCAGCTGTGTCCTACCCATCCCCACACTCTCTTCTTAATCTCTAGCTGTGATCTACCCATCCCCACACTCTCTTCTCAATCTCCAGCTGTGTCCTACCCATCCCCACACTCTCTTCTCAATCTCCAGCTGTGTCCTACCCATCCCCACACTCTCTTCTCAATCTCCAGCTGTGTCCTACCCATCCCCACACTCTCTTCTTAATCTCTAGCTGTGATCTACCCATCCCCACACTCTCTTCTCAATCTCCAGCTGTCCTACCCATCTCCACACTCTCTTCTCAATCTCCATGTCCTACCCATCTCCACATTATCTTCTAAATCCCGATGTCCTACATATCTCCACATTCTCTTCTCAATCTCCAGCTGTGATAAACCCATCTCAACATTCTCTTCTCAATCTCCATGTCCTACCCATCTCCACATTATCTTCTAAATCTCGATGTCCTACCCATCTCAACATTATCTTCTCAATCTCCGTGTCCTACCCATCTCAACATTCATTTCTCAATCTCTAGCTGAATCCTACCCATCTCCACATTAACTTCTCAATCTTTGGCTGAATTCTACCCATCTCCACATTCACTTCTCAATCTCTAGCTGAATCCTACCCATCTCCACATTCACTTCTCAATCTTTAGCTGAATCCTACCCATCTCCACATTCACTTCTCAATCTTTGGCTGAATCCTACCCATCTCCACATTCACTTCTCAATCTTTGGCTGAATTCTACCCATCTCCACATTCACTTCTCAATCTTTGGCTGAATTCTACCCATCTCCACATTCACTTCTCAATCTTTAGCTGAATTCTACCCATCTCCACATTCACTTCTCAATCTTTAGCTGAATTCTACCCATCTCCACATTCACTTCTCAATCTTTAGCTGAATTCTACCCATCTCCACATTCACTTCTCAATCTTTAGCTGAATTCTACCCATCTCCACATTCACTTCTCAATCTTTAGCTGAATTCTACCCATCTCCACATTCACTTCTCAATCTTTAGCTGAATTCTACCCATCTCCACATTCACTTCTCAATCTTTAGCTGAATTCTACCCATCTCCACATTCACTTCTCAATCTTTAGCTGAATTCTACCCATCTCCACATTCACTTCTCAATCTTTAGCTGAATTCTACCCATCTCCACATTCTCTTCTCAATCTTTAGCTGAATTCTACCCATCTCCACATTCACTTCTCAATCTTTAGCTGAATTCTACCCATCTCCACATTCACTTCTCAATCTTTAGCTGAATTCTACCCATCTTCACATTCTCTTCTCAATCTCTAGCTGTGTTGACTTTTATGCTTTTTGCCAGATATGATACTAGCTTTGCCATTTTTAATATGTAATGCAAAAATGATAAATTAATGACCATTGTTTTTTTTCATACTTAAATGTCATGTAGCTCAATTGAATGTTGACTTTCTGCAGTTGAATTCATCCTTTCGATGAACGGGGCCATCATGGGCACACTCATTTGCTACATCTTTCCTGCCTTGTTTTACCTGAAGGTCATGGGAAGTAAACCTGAGAGTGGCAGGGGTCTTGCACAGGTGAGTATGCTGAACTTAGTCAGGTATTTAGAGGGATATGCGTATGGTGATGAATGAAGTCTTAGGCAGACTGCCAAGTTTATGAGGGAAAAAGTTGTGGTTGTTTGAGTGCATAAGCTGTTCGATGATAAGTTAAACCTGAAACAGACAACCAGTAATATGAAGGAAACATACAATTATTTGAGGAGTACATTGTTTTAATGGGACAGACCACCAATTGTTTGAGGAAAATAGATGTGATTATTTGAGGAGTACATTGTTTTATTGTGAGAGGACAGACAAACCACCAATTGTTTGAGGAAAATAGATGTGATTATTGGAGGGGTAAACTGTTTGGTCATAGAGAAGTCTGAGACAGACCATACATTTTATGAGGAAAATATGTGTGATTATTAGAAGGGTAAACTGTTTGTTCATAGAGAAGTCTGAGACAGACCATACATTTTATGAGGAAAATAGATGTGATTATTAGAAGGGTAAACTGTTTGGTCATAGAGAAGTCTGAGACAGACCATACATTTTATGAGAATAAGGAGATTTTCTGAGGTGAGGGGTAAATTATTTAGCCATGAGAGAAACCTGAGTCATGCCACTAATTTTATGAGGAAAATAGATGTGATTATTTGAGGGGTAAACTGTTTAGTTGTGAGAGAAGAATAGACCACCAATTTTATGAGGAAAATAGATGTGATTATTTGAGGGGTAAACTGTTTAGTTGTGAGAGAAGAATAGACCACCAATTTTATGAGGAAAATAGATGTGATTATTTGAGGGGTAAACTGTTTAGTTGTGAGAGAAGAATAGACCACCAATTTTATGAGGAAAATAGATGTGATTATTTGAGGGGTAAACTGTTTAGTTGTGAGAGAAGGATAGACCACCAATTTTATGAGGAAAATAGATGTGATTATTTGAGGGGTAAACTGTTTAGTTGTGAGAGAAGAATAGACCACCAATTTTATGAGGAAAATAGATGTGATTATTTGAGGGGTAAACTGTTTAGTTGTGAGAGAAGAATAGACCACCAATTTTATGAGGAAAATAGATGTGATTATTTGAGGGGTAGGGGACGGCGTGGCCTAGTGGTTAAGTGGCACGGCTCACAACCAGAAGGTGCTGGGTTCGATCCCCATCACAGCACCGGCCGTTACCCCGGGGAAGCAAACCCTTAGAAAATGCAGGAGGAAGCAGACCCTTACATAAAATGCATGCTGAAGTCGGATGCACTGGGCCGACAGGCGCAAAATAAAAACCACAGTGTAACGCACACACGCCTTGGGGAATAGATAAATAAGGCGAACGCAAAAAAAAAAAAAAAAAAAAAAAAAAAAAAAAAAAAAAAAAAAAAAAAATTTGAGGGGTAAACTGTTTAGTTGTGAGAGAAGGATAGACCACCAATTTTATGAGGAAAATAGATGTGATTATTTGAGGGGTAAACTATTTGTCAAAGATAAGTGACAGATCAATTTGTCAAAGATAAGTGACAGATCACTGATGTTTTACAGAAAATATATGTTTTTTGGGGGGGAATAAACTGTATGGTGAAAAGAGAAGAGTAGCAGTTTGAGAAATACCAATTCTAAAATGCTACAGATGGCAATAGCCATCCCCCAGTACTGTTACTTAACCGACCAGCTAAACTAAGCTGTGTTCGCTTGTAGGGAACTCTTCTTCAGTATGAAAGCCCTGATAGTCCAGTAACACAGCTTTCCTAGGGAAGACAACTCTGACAACAAACAACTGCTACCTTGTAGCAGGTAGGATATGAACAATCAAAGGCTAACCAAGTAACACCACCCCCACCCTCCCATCCCAACATGCATGTTGATGGCGGATGCACTGAGCCTGTGCATTCGGGCACAGAGCGCATTGTAACATAACCAGCCTCACAAAGACAATCACATATGTGACTTTGGAGCCAATGATGCCTGATGGCGAACAAGGAGGACAGAGAAGTATTATTTCCCCTTGTTGTCTTACAATTAAAAAGTGTGAGAAATTTGAAAATAAAAATATGTACCTGAATTAACATTTTGTGGAGTAACAGATATTTTCTTCTCAGATGGTCCTCTTCCTTGGTGTTACTATACTGCTCGTCAGTACATACGCAAACCTAAGATCACAGGACAAAGGCAGCATACATGTTGAAGAGCTACCTCCTGAAGCACCTAAAGCATTGGACTTCATAGTAAATCCCGTTTTGGATTCCGTAGAAAAAAAGCTTCCAGCTTTTAATCGTAAGTCCTTTTAGATGCTCTTTGATAGCTTGGATTGAGACAACTCTGGTAACTACCACGACACTACGGGATCCCACAAAAGCTCACCACCTTAACCTTTACCACGCCAGGGTTTTTTTGAAAAAATTTGACCTAATTAATTTTTTTAATTTCTCGCTATGGTAGTCGTCTTACAAAATTGTTGTTTGTTTGTCAATAAATATGATTTTCTGGCGTGTAGACACACAATAGCATAATGAACATGTGGGTGTTATTGTTTCTGTTGTGTGTTTGTTAGTTTTTGAGATTCAAAAAGATCTAGTTGAAAATTTATGAAAATCTATGAAAAAATTTGGACTCGACCACTCGGCCTAGTCGCTTCGATAGAAAACCATGGAAACCACAACAACGTATCGATACTGTGTTTACAATATCGACACAACTGTTAGTTTCCAATTCAAACGTAGTTCTTTCATTTAAACAAACAAAATAAACAGATCTACTCGATAAAGATCTTTCCCAACAACCTACTTCCCCTTTCGCAAAAAGTCAGCTTGCTCTAAACGGCGTATACAAAATTAAAACTGTTGAAAAGCCATTTGCAATCGAACATACGATACTTTAACTGGCAAAATATTGTGTATATATGGAGAGAGTATTCAGCAGTAAAAAATGGCTGTCGGGAGTGACTCCGTTAAAAAAAAACAATTGATTGTATTATGAAAGAAACTATAGCCTATAACAGAAATGAAATTCAGTAGAGATTTAAACAGCTGGAAGACCTTTGCTTTGGAGATAACACAGCCCTTCTATTACACAACCAACTCCAAATTCAGAATAAGACAGATACATTAAACATAATATGCCAGCAAATAGGTCTAAAGATCCATGCAGAAAAGGCAAAAATTGTAAAATTAAAAACAGCAAACAGATCGGCTACTATTAAATTGAGAGGGGGAACTGAGACGCTAGTCCAGTCAGCACAACATATTGACCAGGATGTCACGAAAGGGTTAGGCACAATGCACTGACCAAGACCACAATCCCTCTTCCATGTATGGAATCAGGTGGTTTTCAAGGTAGACTGGCTGACAAAATGTGATCGCCGTAGTAATGAGCGCCAAGCAGATGAAGCCAAGCATACCACAACCTGGAGGACCGCGGTCCACCTTCATCAGCACGCTCGGGATGGGAGGAAAGCTACTAAAACCTGCTACTTAACATCCTTTTCAGGATGCACAAAAGAGTAAACTTACTCAATGTGGGCATTAAACAACAACATCAAATTGATACAAAGGAAACAGGAGTGACCTCATGTTAAAAACCACATGGATTATTATTTTTCCAAATACTTGAGGGACAGTCATTACATAATACCAATTTTATTAATAACAATTTTACAAGAGTGCGAACCAGAAATTTTGTGTGTCTAATTTTTCAATATAGTCCCCGGTGCCTGGCAATACATTTTGTTCACCTGTGCATTAGCTTGTGTATGCCCACTAGAAAAAAAAAGTATTTTGGCGTGACCTTTAACCAATTTTTCACCGCACCCATTATCTCATTGTCAGCTGCCATGGGGTCCATGACACATGTTGAAATCTACGGCTACTTCATCATTAGTGACTTGTCTATCATCAGAATAGCTGGTTGATCTGCTGTTTCACTGTGTCAGTTGCCACTCCTGCTGGTCTCCCACATCACAGTTCACCAATGAAGCTTTGACATTTTTCTACCCATTCATATACTCTCCCCTGACTCAAACACATTTCTACCCATTCATAAACTCTCCCCTGACTCAAACACATTTCTACCCATTCATATACTCTCCCCTGACTCAAACACATTTCTACCCATTCATATACTCTCCCCTGACTCAAACACATTTCTACCCATTCATATACTCTCCCCTGACTCAAACACATTTCTACCCATTCATAAACTCTCCCCTGACTCAAACACATTTCTACCCATTCATATACTCTCCCCTGACTCAAACACATTTCTACCCATTCATATACTCTCCTCTGACTCAAACACATTTCTACCCATTCATATACTCTCCTCTGACTCAAACAACTGTCTCCATGCTGAACCTCTATTCTTCTGTAGATTTGAGAAGGTTTCACACCCTCTGACAAAAAAAATGAATAACACCTTTATTTTTCTTCCACGGTGCAAGTCGACAGTGGTGCGACCATGTTGTACATGCTCAATTGTCACAATCCCTACATGGAGTATTGATTCGGAGCCAAATTGTGTCCAGAAATAAACAAATGTTTCCCAGGGACTTTATAATAAAATTGCTGTTACTTAATCACTGTCTCTCGTAAATCATGCTAAGGATCTGCAATTACTGTGTGAAATTGAGAGTCAATTCAACGCTGCTGTATTGTCCAGTAGCTTAGAACAACAATTAGAGGGCGAAGATGCAGCTGTGAATGAGCTGGCGGCAGCCAGTGAGCCATAGCTGGCTGCTTCTATCAGGGTCAGCGACCGATAGCTGGCTGCTTCTATCAGGGTCAGCGACCGATAGCTGGCTGCTTCTATCAGGGTCAGCGACCCATAACTGGCTGCTTCTATCAGGGTCAGCGACCCATAGCTGGCTGCTTCTATGAGGGTCAGTGACCCATAGCTGGCTACTTATATCGGTGTCAGCGACCCATACCTGGGTGATTCTATCAGGGTCAGTGGCTAATAACTGGGTGCTTCTATCAGAGTCAGCAGCTCATAGCTGGGTGTTTGTATCAGGGTCAACGACCCATAGCTGGCTGCTTCTATGAGGGTCAGTGACCCATAGCTGGCTACTTATATCAGTGTCAGCGACCCATACCTGGGTGATTCTATCAGGGTCAGTGGCTAATAACTGGGTGCTTCTATCAGAGTCAGCAGCTCATAGCTGGGTGTTTGTATCAGGGTCAACGACCCATAGCTATCCAAGATACTATTTTGCCACCAAGTGGCAGCCTGGAAACAGTTTGCAACCTTGCAGCCTATTTAAGAGACCAGGGATCAAACCAGGGCTAAACAATTCAATGCTGAAACCAGATGTGTTGGGCCAAAAGGTGCAGATATCCACAGCCCCTCTGTAAGTTACCACTTATTGCAAAAGTCTTTTTCAGGACGGAATGCAGAAGAACATATTGGGCAGAAACATGATGGATGACTTTGCAGTGCTTCATCGATAAATATTCCTGGCCTGTGGTGGTTTGATAAGGTTGTAAATGAAGGTATATGGGAGAGAATAGAACAAAGACTGGTGGGACAGTAAATAATAGGAAGTTTGTGGTTTTGGATGTGCCGCACATTACAAAATCTCCAAAGGCAGTATCAGCAAGCTATCTCTGTCATGGAGCCCACTGAGAAAAGGAAACGAAGGAAAGTAAAGAAACGCATGGAGAAGAGACAGTCTAATACAAGAAAAATGGGGAATACTGGAATGTAGAGGAGAAATAGCATAGGACAGGTCTGTCTGCTTGAAGAGAATTAATTGATTACCTATTCATCTCAAGGCGATAAGGATGAAAAAGAAGATGTTTTTTGTATGCCTATCTAGTTTATCATACCATCCTTGAGATTTCCTCTATGTTGTCTCTTATCTTTCCTGTTGCCCAATATGTTTTCTTTGCCTTCTCTTCAGAGTGTGTCCAAAGAAGTTTACTTGTTGCCTTTTTTGTTTTAGTCAGCATTGATCTTTCAGCCCTGTTTACTAGTAATATATGTTCTTTAGATTTTTTTGCTGTCTGTTCCATGTGTAGCATTCTCTGAGTAACTGCATCTATGTTCCTGAAATTTTTTGTTATCACTTTTCTTGATTCATTTCCATAAAGTAAAGATCTTTTTTTTCTCTCTCTCTCTGGTGTTTGCTCTGAGATGGACATTGTGCTGTAGTTTACAGCAAGGCTACGATATCTGCGCCTATCAGATCCGGTTTCAGCACATAATTTTTGCCTTCAATCTGTTATTCTTATTCTCTTAGCCAGACTAAACGACTGCAGCCTGTTTCCAGGGTTGCCTTTTGAAGGTGGAATAGGGTCTTGGTCAGTTATGATTCACTGGCCCTGATGCAAGCAGTGAGTTGCTGTCAGCTCATTTACTGCTGCATCTTGGGCTCTCAATAATATTGGTTCTATGCAACACTGTAAGACTCTTGTTTCTAACTTTCATTGCCAGAAAATTGTTCATTATTATTTTTAAAAAAATATTTTCTTGAAGCTTGCGTTAACTAGTGTGATTCTTTTATGTATTTCTTATATACATTTGAAATAGTCTGTTATGCCGTTTTATAATGTATCTTCTTCTTCATTCTCAATCTCTTACTACCAAGCCCTGAAAAAGGCTTTTGCAGGATGTTGTCAGGAGAATGGAATGCGTTGTGTTGTAGTTTACAGCGATATTTGCACCTTTTGGTCAGTCATATCCGACTTCAGCATACCATTTTTTAGTGCCGAATTAGCCTTTCCTCTTCGATCCCTTCTCCTTAGTGAGTCTGTTCTGTTGCAGCTTGTTATTCAAGATGATCGTGTGGAAGTGTAGAAGGGTCTTGGCAGCTCTAGTTCGTTGGCCCTGACACTAGCAGTCAGCTATGAGTTGCTGACTGCTGCAGCTCATAAAGTGCTCAGCATCTTGATACCGTTTTCTAGTGTATGAATTTTGTTGTTTGTTTTAATATCTTTCTTTTTTAACTGAATCTTATATTTAGTATTTTCCCTTCTGTTGGTAATACTGTTTCTGTTTTAGATTCAGTTCTGGTTTTTTTCACTTGCTCAAGAACTTTCTGACATAATTTATATTAAAAATCCCATTTCAGATGAAGAAAATGTTGTCAAAAAAATTAACACCGATAATGAAGAAGATGTAATAGGTGATATACGAAAAGAACCACCCAACCCTAATCCACCTGACAACAGAGAAAAACTGCCACAGGATGTAAAGCCAGTCGAGAAAAAAGACTTGATTGATCATGGAGCCAAGAATGCACAAGACAATGCAGGCAGTGACAAACTGGCAGAGGCCAACAAGGCAATGGTAAATAGGAATGTGACATATTTTACTTGGAATCCAAATTAGTTTTAAAGTGTGACTGAAGATTGTTGCTGTTTCAACAATTTGGTTTGTTTAAGATCCATTCTTTAATCCACTTGTGGGTTTTATAGTTATATTGGGGGGGGGGGGGGGGGGGGGGGGATTAGTAATTTATAACAAAATGCAAATTAAGTTATAAAGAGGACAATTACTCTTTACAGTTCATGGTTGTGGTTGTTGTGACTGCCCACAATGAGTAGGATTACTCTATTGTGCGCCCTGAAAAGGACATTAAGTGGCGGTTTGTTGTAACTTTCTTCACAACCCAAGCGTGGACCAGGGTCCTCCAGGTGGTTGTGTTATGCTTGGCTTCATCTACATGTTGATCACTATTACGGAGATCACGTCGATCCCTCACCTCATTAGCCATGAAAACAGTCCGTTTCCAGGGAGGACAAGGGGAATCCCTCACCTCATTATCCATGCTGCCATGAAAACAGCTCGAGGACAAGGGGAAATGGAGGTGAGGGTCTTGGCAGGAAATTTTGCCTGACCCAAACTAACATGTCTGATCAGTATGTTTTGCCTGGCCCTAACTAACATGTCTGATCAGTATGTTTTGTATGACCAGATGTTAGTCTTCCTCCCCTAAACCATCTGTAGACATGCAAAATGGATGGCATGTTGAGGTGGAACAATAAGACAATCCATGTGGCTGAACACTTGAAACATGATGTCTGATGTGGTGCCCAGGATACAGAAAGTAAAGTAAACTTATACCTGGCACGCGAGAACGGCATGGTTAAGTGACACGGCTCACAACCCAAAGGTGCTGGGTTCGTTTCCCATCACAGCACCAGCCGCTATACAGGGGAAACAAACCTTTACAAAATGTAGGAAGAAACAGATTCTTACATAAAATGCATGCTGAAGTCGCAAAAGTCAGATGCACTGGGCTGACAGGCGCAAAATAAAAACATAGTGTGATGCACACCGCCATGGGGGAAAAGAGAAATAAGGCGAACAGAAAAAAAACAATAACAAATACCTGACACACTACAGTTAACTCGTCTTTCAGAAGTGTGAATCATACTAGAAAATGGGATCAAGATGCTGAGCAGCACATGAGCTGCAGTGGTTAGCGACCCATAGCTGACTGCTAGCGTCAGGGCCAGTGAACCATAGCTGCCAAGACCCTTCTATTCCTCCACGCGGTGATCCTGGATAACAGGCTGCAGCAGGGCAGACTAGCTAAGGAGAAGGGATCGAAGAGGGAATGCTAACCCGGTACTAAAAAAATGCTTGCTGAAGTCGGATGTGTTGGACCAAAAGGTGCAAATATCGCAGTCAAACTGTAAACTACGACAACGCATTCCGTTCTCTGGACTACATTCTGCTACTAAAGCCCTTTCAGGGTTTGGTAGTGGGAGATTGAGAATGAACGAAGAAGAAGAAGATACTAGAAAATATGTTAGTGCTTTATGATTCTGTTCTCCAGGAATTAGAGCTACAAGACAAAGAGAAAAAGCAGGATGAACTTCTTGCTCAGTTACAGAAACAGAGCATGGAGCAGAAGATGTTGATAGAGGAGCAGAAACAACTACTAAAGGAGTTTAAAGACCACCATGAGAAGGACATGAAGGTAGTGTTTCACATTAGAAATATTCTTGTAGATCTTACTTGTATGTTTTGTGATTCAGACACAACATCACTGCTGTCTGGGCAGACCAATAGGTATTCGGTCTTAAGTCAGAAAATGGCAAAAGGTATGGACATTGAGGATTACTATAGCTTGTCTGGAGGACAGTGACGACCAACCCCGACCAAGCGCATCCACAGGTGGTGGATAGTGGAACGGCCCCCAGATATGTGGTGTCGGCTGCGAAATAAGCCAATTATTGGACGAATAAGCAGTCGTAGACCAATCGGTGGCACATCCCAACAGGACGTACTGCTGTCCCCACTAAATTACCCCATGAGTCCTAAGACAGGTATATCAATCCAGCAAGCAAGAGCCGCTATAAGCTCTAGCCACTGAGGAAAGAAATCGCAGCAATCAAACCAACCTGCAGCCTTGCAGGTATCATTGGGAGATGAAGAGGCTACGGCAGACAACCCAGAAGGAAAAACACAACCTGGCCTGCCAAAGATGGAGTGTGTCAGCTAAGGTGCAGATACCAGGGAAGATTAGGGCACACACGCGCACTTATAGGTTATTATCATGAGACAATCCAAACTAATGCAATGGTGTCGCACCTATCAGTCACAACCAGGGAGGAGTGCTGCCGGGACTTCAACTCTGCTAACCTGATAGTCAGGGGAAGGCAGAGTAGTGTTACTGGCCAAACTAATATGCCAGTCCTGGCCAGATAGAACAGAACTGAGACAAAAACTATGGGGTCACTGCTCAGGCCTGGAAAGGACTGTGGACTTCATCCTGGCGATAGTACTGAAGATTTAGCATGATAAAAAAAACCAGAACGCAGAAGAAATACGGAAGCTCACTGTTTGTACATCCTCTCAGACTTGCCTCTCTGCTTGACCCATGTTTGATGTCAAACTTTTGAAATATGTTGAATTCCAATTCATATATTGTGACTTCATCATCCAACAGATGGTCATTGATTAGTTTAAATGTGGCACCTCTGTCCGCATTTAATGACTCTGTATGCTTTCTTACACAATTTTGTCCACATAAATTTAAAAAAACAGTGGGGACAGCATACACCCCTGATGCACTCACTTGGTGATTGAAAAAGCCTCTGGTCTCTTATCCCATACTTCTCCATCACTGTCCAGCATCTATTTTTGTCAACCCTGTCTCTTGGTCAATAATTGCTAAGTTAAGGTGCTCGCCGTATTCAACAGTTTTGTCACACATCTGCCTTATGGCAAATGAAGCATCTGTACAACCCTTGTACTTATGAAAACTGAACTGGGTTTTTGCTGAAATGAGGTTTGCCAGTCTGTCACATTCTCTGTTCGAGACGTTTTGCATACATCTTCCCCACGTGACGTAAAAGCGAAATGCCCCTAAAGATGTCAGTTCCGCTTCAACCCCTTTCCTTTCCATATGGATTTATGTTATTTGATATTTATTTATCAACTACAAAAAAAATAACCATATTCGTGAACTTATCATTAACTGTGAAAGAGCAAACAACTTGGCAATCTGTAGTTGAAAAAAAACAATTAATTCAACCTGGATATTTACAACTCCGCAAATGTATCTCTTTTATTGTATTTAATATTTTGTTCTTTTTTCAAACACTTTCAGCAAGAAGCAAAGCAGCAGCCATTGGTTTTGAATCAGGAAAATGCAGCTCTTCAACAACCACAACAGCAAGCTGATGCACAGCCACAGGTCAACCAGCAACAGCAAGCTGATGCTCAACCACAGGTCAACCAGCAACAGCAAGCTGATGCACAGCCACAGGTCAACCAGCAACAGCAAGCTGATGCACAGCCGCAGGTCAACAAGCAACAGCAGGCAGACGCACAACCACAGGTCAACATGCAACAGCAGGCAGACGCACAACCACAGGTCAACATGCAACAGCAGGCAGACGCACAACCACAGGTCAACAAGCAACAGCAAGCAGGCGCACAACCACAGGTCAACAAGCAACAGCAGGCAGACGCACAACCACAGGTCAACAAGCAACAGCAGGCAAACGCACAACCACAGGTCAACAAGCAACAGCAGAATAATGGCCCAGAAGAGTTATCTTTGCCACAAATTAATATTCAAGATGTACCAGCACAGCAGCCCCAGTTATTACAGCCACAAAACAACCAGACCCTTCTTCTAGACAACATAAACCAACAACAACATATCCAGTCTAAAGTACAAGCAAAAATAGTGAATCAGGTTCCAGTTGTAGATCAGAAGCCACAAGCTCAACTTGACACTGTTGTGAATCAAGAAGTGCAGCCACAACATCAGCAGCTTGTATTTCCCCAACAACCACAGCAACAACCTAAACTGGTACAACCACCAGAGCAACATTCAAATGTTGGACAAGATCAAAATCTGGGTCAGAATATACCACTGGATCAACAGCAGAATCTTGGACCAGAGCAGCAACCGGCTCAATTTGCTCCACAGCAAGCACAGCTTGAAACAGAACAGCCTCTGCTTCCACCACAAAAAATACAATTACAACAACAAGAGGAATTTGCCCTTAACCCTAAACTAAAACAGGAACAGCAGATATCACAGACAGAAGCAATACCAGTTCAGGAAAATGCTCAACAGAAACAGCAAAATGTAGAAAACTTGAACAGAAATAAGCGAGATATAGATTACAAGATTGTAAATCAAACAGTGTCACGAACTCAAGGGAATGAACATGGTAGTTTTGGTAAAGTTACATCAGCAAGCACTTTAGTTGATAGCACATCTGAGGTTATCAATAAGGAGACCAAACTGTTGGCAGAAAGTGACGAACAGCCTATAAATACAGTGAAAGTTAGTGATAAACAAACTAACTTGTCAGAAGGTGTGACGAATGACACTCTAAAGCCTAAAAGTAATGAAGAAATGCGACGCAAACTAAAATCTATTGAACCAGCAGTTCACAAAAACAGAGAGTCTGTGCTTGACAGTTCTCTTCGTCAAGGATCTGTCCGGGCTAAGGGCTGAGAAGTCTCTTTGTTGTCCAATCAAATAATCTCACCTTCATGCTATTAAAGCCCAAATGACATCACTTAGAAAGCCGCGAACTTAACCAAATTTACAATAAACATATATGCCGGTAGATTGTCAAGAACTCATAATTAACTTAAAGCTGCACGTACATCATATCAGAAGTCCTTACATTGTTATGTCATTGTAAGACATGAAACTGTTGCTCTGCAAACAGCATGCAACCTAGGGGTTAGCAGACACTTCTGACTGTAACTGATGCGGGATGGTGCTTTTGGACATTCAGAATGGTTAATGTGTTCCTGTTGGCAATCTTCAAGAAAGTACTGGTTGTGTGAAGAGCACAAATCACAGGTCAATTCCAACCAGACTTTTGTAATGTACTTATTTTTGAACAGCTCTGCAGTAAAGAATGACCTCTATTGCGTTACCAATTAGAAAACAAATTAAAAAGGCAAGGTAACATGCATGTGGTCAGAAGCTGTGATCTAGCTACAATTAATTTTCATTTTGAAACACTCAGAGCTGCCGAAGATATCGCAGTCAAGCTGTAAACTAGCGATACAACGCATTCCGTTCTCCGGACTACATCCTGTTACTTGTAAAGCCCTGTTCAGGGCTTGGTAGCAGGAGATTGAGAATGAACGTAGAAGAAGAAGAGATATTTAGATTTAATCAAATGGTCTTTGGAAGCGTCGTATAGGTGTATGTATTTATGTCTGCTGCCATAGTATTGTAAGTGTTCAAAATTGGAGCACACAATAATAACACAGTATATCTGCCAAACATTTGATAAGAGATGACCAAGACGGGTTGGGCAATAGGTTCAACTACCTCATCTTGCAGAAATTTTAAGCCACAGAAACTTCAACAAATAAGAAATATACAATTCAAAGAAATAAAACTACCATGAGCATATGGGAAATGCTGCTAGTCTCAGTTCTCAAGACACACTATAGTGAAGGGGTGGCCCTGATGCTATAAAAGTAGACAAGAAAGGCACATGTGGAATGAGAGGCAGTGCAGTGGGGCTGAATGATACTGACCTCTTTCGAAAGTGACAAAAGGAAAATAATAATAAACATTGTCCAGTGTTATGCATCAGCCAATGACAGGGAATACTCCCATAACCGCAATAACATATGATAGATTTGCTTGATGAGAGGTCATGAAAGTTGGGAAGGAGTCTTAGTCTTGTGTGAGCTGGTTCTAGCCGGGAGTAGGAGGATTTAGCTGGCTGCGATCGAGCAGCTTATTACTCCGCTGGGTTGAGACAAGTGCCACAGACAGTGGTTAACTGATGTGCGAGTTCATCTTAATAGACTCTTAACACGAGTAAAGTAGACCTGCAGCCTGTTAGGCGCCATCTAATCTACACTGTTCTTAGCAAACCACCTAACCATGGCCGGTGTTATGCCATCTCACAGTCGCCCTTCTCTCTGTGGGACAGTGGTGCGGTTCTTGTCCTTGTCGTGCACAAAGACCTAGGTGAACCACTCTCTTTAATCCCCTATAAGAAGAAAACTAGGATTGTGAGAGTGGCAATTCAGATTGTGTTGCACTGCTGAAGATGCAGCAGTGAATGAGCTGACAGCAGCCAACAACTCATTGCTGGCTACTTGCATCAGGTTCAGTGACCCATAGTTGACCAAGACCCTATTCCACCTACAAGTAGTGGCCCTAGAAATAGACTGCAACCATACATCCTGGATAAGAGATTAGGGGTTAAAGAAGGAAGGCACACTCAGTTCCAAAAATGTCATGTTAAAATCGGGCCAAAAGGTGCAGATATCGCAGTTGTTGTTATCCTATAGCTGCTGAACAAGCTTGCTCTTGGCAGCCCAATGCCATTCTTAGATAGATGTAGGCCGTCTTCAGTTGCTTCACTGCTACGCACAGCGTACTGGCAATTGTTAGCAGTGCTTGTAAGAATCCTTTCCTCATGTCCGCAAGCACCTTCGCTCAATGAGTAAGTATCCAACTGTTTTATCAGGATGAGAGCTAAGTGTGCACAAGGGCAGATGCTGGGGATTGATGCGGTTCAAGTAGCTACTGACTCCTGTGTTGACTAGTGTGTCCTGTCCAGAACTGAAAGATGAGACTGATTTCTTCTATGTAGTTTATTTATGTCATCATTACTTTTTGGATAGGGCATTTTGCTAAATACACTCGTTGTTCCTCTCGCCCACCTGTTCATCCAGATTTCCCTGATATTATTCTCCAGAACCGACTTGGAGTCACTAACAAAATCAGTCTCTATCGGCATCAATTCGCACCAGTTAGTGCAAAATCTCAACTGCTGTTTTTATAGTCTCTGCCTCCACTTCATCATTTGAACGGTTTTTGCCACATAAATCACAAAACTCATATATAAACCCAACCGGATATTTCATATGGATACCATACCAAGATATCGCAGTAAACTATAACTAACGTCCTTTTCAGGACAAACGCTGAAGATGGAGAAGATTGTATTGGGAGACACACTCCCACAGGATGTAGAGTCATTAATAATATCTTGGTGGCAGTACGGACAGGGTGGGAGATGCATATAGAGATACCAGATTGAGAATAGAAAAGGTGAGAGGAGCTTTCATTACATTGGGGAAGTGAGATTTGATCCAGCACGGAAATAACGATTTTCAGCTCCAATGGAGGGTCCATTCTGTTGTGTGATTTATGGACACGAAGAGCAACAAAAATGGCAGCTAAAGGGTGCACATTTTCATATTGGGTGCCTGAGGACGGCATGGACTAGTGTAAAACCTGCTTTTTAAATTAATTTTAAATTTCTCTTCAAAAGGATGTGTAATCTCAAGTTTGTTACAAAAATATTGTTTATATTATATGAGATTTCTTCTGATTAATCTGCAGCCAATTGGTAATTGATCATTTTGCCGATTAATCGGTATCGGCATTTCGATCATTCTTGGTTTTTATTATTATTACTAGGCATGTATGTTAACTTAACTTAACTGGTTTAGAAGGCTCTAAAGAGTCTGCATACAATGTTGTAGCAAGAAAACCACGGGCAACAGAAAAATCTTGAAAACATATTTCATAGATTCAACATGTAAAAATACATAATAAACATTATTTCCTAGAACACACAATGTAAACCCACCAGGGGACGGCGTGGGATAGTGGTTAATTGAAACGGCTCACATTACCCCGGGGAAGCAAACCCTTAGAAAATGCATGACGAAGCAGACCCTTACATAAAATGCATGACGAAGTCGGATGCACAGGCACAAAATAAAAACATTGTGCAACGCAACCCGTTATGGGGAATAGAGAAATAAGGCGAACGCAAAAAAAATAATTAAAAATTAACACACCAGTGTAATCTAAACCTTCTTCTTACGCTGTCAGACGTCAACTTGAATTTGTTCGAAGGAAGCAGTTGTCATCCCGAGGCTGTCGTAATCTAAACCAATTGCCAGTGCTTGAGCCCACTGATTGATCTACACAACTGGAAAATATTTGGGGCTGCCCAGTGGTTTGTAACACCCTTACTTAGTTGCTCCTCTTCTACAGTGAGGTGTAGAGGTTATTTTTGTAACACCCAAAAGGTAGAAAGATTTCAAAGTATTTGTGTTTCTCTTTTATTTTGCAGTCGCCTTATTTCGCTATTTTCCAAGACGGTGTGTGTTCCACTATGGTTTTTATTATGCACCTGTTGGCCCAGTGCATCCGACTTCGGGATGCATTTTTGTTAGGGTCTTCTTCCTCTTGCATTTTCTAAGGGTTTGCTTCAACAGGGTTAACGGCCGGTGCTGTGTTGGGAATCGAACCCAGCACCTGGTTGTAAGCTGTGTCACTTAACCACTAGTCCATGCCGTCCTCTTGTGTTTCTCTAACTAGCTCACATGTTACAAAATATATTACAATTTTGTTTACATCGTTGGACTGGCAATAATTGTAGAGCTATAAGACAATTTTCAGAACTCAACAAGGTAATTACGGTAAGTATAATCCCATGCATAGCACAACCACCTGAAATACTGCAGTCCACCTTTATCAACATGCTCAGGATGTGAGGAAAGCTACTGCAACCCGCCACTTAACGCACTTTTCAGGGTGCACAAATGAGTAAACTTACTCATCATGTGCATTCAACAACATACCACTTTTTACATATTATCCATAGTCATTCCATAATTGTGATTAATTATGAAATATTGTAATAAATTACATAAAATGAATTACAATACGCATTTCATATCACAATACATTATAAATAGTTGATGGCTGATAAATTGGTAATTGTCTAATTTGCTTATTGGTGCAACCCTATTTCCTTCTGCATACTGCCTTTATCGCCATGTGTTTACTAGCGTTCATTTTGCCAAATGCCACTAAGGTTCAGTATTGTGTGAGTAAAACTATTCTAGTGTTGCTATGCCTTAGAGCAGTGATCTTCAATCTTGGCACTACCGCCCACTAGTGTGCTATTTTAGCTTTCAGGTGAGCTGTAGCAGAATAATTACATGCTGGATTAAAAACATATGGAGGCTGCATGGCCTAGGGGTGAAGCGTCCAATCCCAACGCACCTGGTTCGAATCACACTTGTGTCCATTTGGCAGACATGGGTTTTGGTCGCTCCTCCACGTACGGAAAGTAATGGCAACCTACCGTACTGCACACTTGACAAGCAACTTATAACAGCCAAATAGGTTGGCATTTGTAAGAAACTATGTTCTACAAAGTACATGCTACTTACTTTTTAAAAAATATACAGACTCAGTGGATGGCCGCAGAATTTTCGTCAATTGAGATTTTAGTGGGCGGCACCGAAAATTTACCCTCACAAAAGTTATAAAAGTGTTGGCCAGGCAAAAAAGAGGTTGAAGAGCACTGCCTTAGAGTCTCAAACTTCTTCTTCGTTCGTTCTCAATCTCCCACTACCAAACCCTGAAAGGGCTTAAGTAGCAGAATGTAGTCCAGAGAACGGAATGCGTTGTGTCGTAGTTTACAGCTTGATTGCTATATTTGCACCTTTCGGTGCAACACATCCGACTTCAGCAAGCATTTTTTGAGTACCGGGTTAGCATTCCCTCTTCGATCCCTTCTCCTTAGCCTGTCTGCCCTGTTGCAGCTAGTTATCCAGGATCACCGCATGGAGGTATAGAAGGGTCTTGGCAGCTCTGGTTCGCTGGCCCTGATGCTAGCAGTCAGCTATGGGTCGCTGACCCTGATGCTAGCAGTCAGCTATGGGTCACTGACCACTGCAGCTCATGTTCGATTCCTGCAAGTTGAAAGCATCCTTCCCCTCCCCAAGGGATTTAAGATTGGTAATTCAACCTATTGGAAATTAACAATAAACTCAGAAGTCCTGTGTACAAACTGCGCATGCAAAAGAACCCTTGGCAATTGAAAATCGTAAAGACAAGGCTGTTACCATTGTACCGACAAATATTCTGGAGGTAACAGAATTTCTACTCAATAGCGACCTGTATCAGGCAAATGCACAACAGGCCTATTACCTTTTATGTCAGCACACACAGTTGCAAGTATATAGTTCTGAGTCAACCTGTACTTCTACAAGGGCAGATGCCACTGTGCAGGTCCCAGTTCTGGTATGAGCTAGATGTAGCCGGGAGAAAGATTTCCTGCTTACTGGGCTAGACTCGAGCAGCTTAATACTCCGAAGTGTTGTGACAAGTGCTTACGGAGGGTGGTTAACCGATGTGCGAGTCCATCTTAATAGACTCAAACATTAGAGTAATGTAGAATCGCAGCTTGTTAGGCGCATCTATGCTGCTCTAAACAAACCACTTAACCATGGCTGGTGTTATGCTATGTCACACAGTCGCTTCTTAGGACATGCTCTCTGTGAGGCAGTGGTGCTATTCTTGTCCTTGTCACACACAAAGACCCCGGCGGACCACTCTGGTCAGCATGTATATACATTAAAAAAAAAATTTGAATAAAGAGACCTATACAGAATCCCAAAATTGGTAGAAAAGCAAGTGATTAAGTATAGGTTTCTATGGGATAATACCCTACTCAGAATTGTTCTATTGCTTGTCCCACATTGTGATTACGCTCTCGTGGGGGACCCTGACTTATGTGATCATTCCATTAGAATTGTGGCCTGTGGTTGCACATTGAAGTTTGGATTGCATGTATACATTTCAAGATATTGTTCTCTCTGACTAAGTGGAGATTATGAATTCATAAGCCGTTGTCTGCCGACATTGATACAAAGAAATGTGAATCTCAAGAAATAATTTCATAAATGTCGACCTATATTTGTATAAGAATGGCATTCGGCTGCCAACATTAGCATTGCTCAGCAGCTATGGGATAGCAACAACATATGTCAACTTTGTACTAGAGGAAACCCCTACACCAGATCAATATAAACACATACTAGAGGGAGAGAAATTAATGAAATAGTGCAGGTAAGTATGTTGTGTTTTTCACATACTTGGACAACACCATTGATACTTCAGGAGGTACAGAGACAGATGTAAGGGCTAGAATTGGAAAGGCAAGGACAGCATTTGTGTTTCTAAATAATATATGGACATCCAGGGAAATAATGACCAAATTAAGATTGTTGAATTCTCCAGTCAATAAATGTCTGCGGAGGATAATCGGTATATGCTGGGAAGACATGGCGAGGAATGAAGACCTGTGGGAAAAGAAGCAGACAGTCAGTGGATCCACAGATAAAACATAAGAAATGAGATTGGATAGGACTTCTTAGTTTGACCCATTCTTCACCAAGGGGCGGTCACCATTGTGCAGGCTCCAACTCAGGGTATAGTCATTTCTGTCGTGGGCAAGTGTCGTGCAGTGGGATAGTAGCCTGTCTGTTGTGGGGTTGTGCTTTTCTAGTGAATCTCGCTGAGGTCTCTTTTTGTCGTGTGGGTACCATATGATGGTTATAGTATTCCATCTTTTGTCTTGTCACCTGGCTATATGACCTGCCCAGCCGCGTTTCAAATGGTTGACATACTGTAGGACATCCTTGATATGTGACATTCTCCAGATGTCGCTATTGTGTAGTTCGCTTTGCCATTGTTGTCTGAGAGTTATGGCCGCGAGGCCTCTTTAAGAGAGAGGACATACTCTACAGAAATCACCATCATACAAGCCCCTGACATGTAATCAATAGAGAAAGAGATGTAGACTAAAAACACCTGGAAAAGAGACTGAAAATTCTTGCTGTAGGAGGGTTGTCAATGGGTTATACCCCAAAAGGGCATTGATGATGATGTATGTTGTGTTGGGACAGAGTCTCAGTTAAGTTTTTAAAGTTACTTGTGTCAGTTACTCTCGTGACAAGCTGTCTCTAGTAGCAGGTCTTATATCCCAGTGTGTACCTGGGTCTATGCTAGACTTCTCAGCAGGTTCACCACTAAAGAAGTCACAATGTTGATACCCACCCTGCTGGTCAGGCTGCCATATTAGTTACCTTTTTTTGGGTTTGGCTGGTCCACATCTTAGTTGTTGAAGGGCCTTTTTCCTTCAAAGATGACTTGCACTTGTTTAGGATATTGGTTAATGTTTCTATAGCAGTAATATTTTATCCCCAAGTGGATCCCAGGGGACCCTTACTGAGGAGGAAAAAATAGGACGCTCGATCTAAATTAAACTTAAATGACTTTATAGACAGAAGATCGCTGTAACAAGGTAATAATTTGGCACATTTCTGATGTCAGAACTGGAATGCTTTCTTGCTACCCATTTTAACAATCATCATCGCGGAACATTACTTGTGGGGATCCTGGTGAGCAAAGAATAGAACTGTAACCTTTCAAGCGTCTAAAAGTCGACTAAAGAGGGGTATGTTTTGGACTAGAGATCTCATATAAAAAGTTTCTTTTCACATGTTTCGTAAAGAGCAAAACTTACTTAGTCGCTACTCTTCTACCCTTAGTAGTAAAGACGAAAAGAAACAAAAAATTGCTTCATCCACTTTCAAATTTAAAATAATTGAAGGCTAGAGTAGTTAAATTAAGTACCTTAAATTCTTGGTACCTGTGTCCAAAGAGTCTGATTAGTGATGGCCATGTGCTTTCTGTATTTCTTGTACATTGGACACCGGTGCAGGAGATGTGTCGTTAAATGACCATGCTGAGTAATTTTACTCTTTTACCCTTTAAGTGGCGGGTTGCAGTAGCTTTCCTTACATCCCGAGTGTGGAAAGGTATCAATCTGACTGTTGTGCTATGCTGGACTTTGTGTGTCGCTCACTACTACGAGGATTACATCTTCACCTCGTTAGCCAGACTGTAATAAAACTGGTCTCATTCTACATTGAACTGAATAAAAATGAGGTCTTGCCTGAGCAGGCAACATGTAAAGCATCCTGTAAGTGCATTTAATGACAGTTCCTAGTTATTACTTTAGGATTCATGCAACATTCTATCAGTCACATAAAAGTCCCTTAGGAAAAGAAGTGGTCTTTCTGTAGACACAGATGTTCCAATGTAGGGACTTTGTGTTCATTTAATGGTGTGGAGCATGGGTCCGAATGCTTTCAATGCCTGCCTGCAGACAAGGACAGCAGATCGGATCCCAGGTAAGGCATATATTGTTTTTCTGTTGGGGGTGAAATAAACAAACACAGTGAGCACACAACAGTTGTGGTCTGTAGTTAACAGACTTTAAAACCCCTCGACTACCCCAGCAATGGGAAAAATGTACGACAGAACAGTATAATTTAATGGTATTTAATAATAATCATTATTTTTGTGGTTCTTTGCCAAGTTGATTTTGTTTTTTGTAATTTTGTTCATGCTGACGAGCATACATATGTTGTTTATAAAACACACAAAGTGACTTGTCAGCTACCAAATATTACCTTGCGATGTAACATAACCTCATAAATACATTTGTTGATCTAATCTTTCACATTAAATTGCTATTTTTCTCACGCTAAATCAATTTCTTAACCTCACTGTTATGTGGGATGTTGCAGCGACTATGTAATACACATATACAGAATATTTGCTCATGTATCTCATCAAACAAAACATACCATCTATTTTATTACGGTATTCTCACCAATTACTAAACTTTTCTTCTTTGTTTGCTCTCAAGCCTGGAAAAGGACTATGCGAGTAGCAGGATGTAGTCCGGCGAATTGAATATGCTGTGCCGTAGTTTACAGTCTGACTGTGATATTTGTACTGTTCAATCCAACACATGTGACTTCAGCATGGCATTTGTGGGTACCAAATTAGCTATAACCTTCCTTCTTTGAACCCTTCTCCATAACCAGTCTCCCCTGTTATTCAGGATCACCACGTGGAGAAGAGTCTGGGTTGCTCGCCCTGATGCTAGCAGTCAGCTTTTGGTTGCCGACCGCTACAGCTTATGTTCTGCTTTTTGTTTGTTTCTTTGATCACAGTCATTTACTTCTCATTCTTATGACTACTATCATTAATCACATGTTAAGCCTAGTTGGGTTCACAATCAGTAACAGAAGGGCAAACATTCCAGTACTTGCTGTAGTACCAGCTGTCTTCATAGGCGTCTCAGTCTTTGCAGACCACGAGCGTGAGTAGCCTCTCAGGGCGAAAGCATGGGTGCTGAATATGGAGACCCTGGGCTGCCCAAACTGCAGGATCCCCCCTCGGCTTCGCTGGTGTAATCCAAAGCATGACAATTTGGCACCAGCTCAGCTGCTGGAATGAGTTCACAATTTTGAAACCATCCGCCTTAGGTGCTACCACTCCTGATTTTCTGTCTGGGTTTACTCCCATAGCCCTACCCTCTCCTGAGGTTTCCACAAGGCAGTGGAGTCGTTGCCCGCAAATGCTAGTTACTCGAGACATCCGATGATACTCTCATCGCCCCAAGACTAGCCAGCACTCTCTGGTACTAGGTTTAAAATCAGAGTTCCTCCTCTCCTAGGCGAACTGCCTGAACAGGCTTTGTCTACTCGGGTCAGAGTTTACCTTCTCTTAGATTGGCTGCCAACCAAGGCTAATGAGCCCAATCTGCCCGCCCACTACTCGGTCGCGCCCCACAGCAGGCACCTCATAAAGGTGCTGCTGAGGACACAATAATGTAGGAGAGGCCATTGGCATGGAAACTCCTGAATGGCAAGCTGAACAGTGAATCCAGCAGAGATCTCTACACCTGGAAAGGAGAGGCTATATCAGAGTTCACTTTCCTTTAATGAGCGGCCGGATTTATTTTGATTCACAAGTATCTAATATAGTTTTCTGTTAACCCGTTGCAGTCCTGCCTAACTTTATAGATTTATGTAGTACGTCTAAGACAAGTGCCACAGCTCTGTATGTCAAATAGTATTTTAATTTGAAATAAATTAAGCTAAAATTGATTGATTGAACACATATTCATAATAGAAATATATATATTAGTAGGGAGTGTTAAATGTAATTAATGTGGTGGTGGAAGCTGTATTTTCTCTTGCATTATTTGAGAAATAGCATTACCACTTTTGCTTTTTAGTGTGTCCCAATCAGTCTAAATTGAACCTGTATTGAATATTTACTTATAATCCTTGTCCTGATCAAATAAGTCATTTCTCAACTCTAATTCTATCGCAAAGTATACAAGTTAAAAAATAACCCAAAGCATAATTGAAATACTTTTTATTAATATTCTTATTGCTTGACACATGGCCACCAATACAGCTGGTCCCTTTACAGGAAGTCTGTATATTTCCAGCACGTAATTTCAATGAGGATGCTATCCCATTCACAACCTCCTTTAGTCACCTTTTATGACATAGAAAAGTCCCAGAATTCCAATTTCCTTTCACCCTCTGATGGTTTTCTGTTATTTAGCATTATTATTGTATGTATAGCAATATCCACAGGAATTGATTTCTGAAACCTGTTTATTCTGATGAATCGTTGTCTAGGATTAATGGTACTATATATATATCAATAAGACGCTATTTAGGGCCTTCCATGAACCCTTTACATTCCACATAGGCTTTTTAACCCATGACACCCTAAGATGCCCAACACACTTTGTTCGGGAAACCATCACTATTATACTGTTCAATGAAATATTTCAATTTTATTTTGTACTAAATCTACATGCAAATCTCAGTTGTAAACAAAAATTGAATATGAGTGAAGGGAAAAACATATTGCCCTGTGCATAGTTCACAGCACAATGGTTCTCTTTTAATGACATTTGGTGCCAGTGTCAAGTTAGTATAAAATAAAAGTGCTCGCTAACACAACGCTCATTAGGCCCGTTTTTCACTTCAGACTTGAGTTTTGCAAACCCAAACAATTTATGTTGCTATCCATCCATTATCATTTAGGCGACCTGAAAGTTGTGCGTTAGAATGGTATATACGTTTACTGGCAGCTATGTTCTGAAATATTTTACATTGCTATCATCAAGTCAGCGTTGTGTTGCATCATGTGTACTTGAATTGATAGGTCTTCCTTAGCACTGAAATATGTTTGAAAAGCAGAGATTCATAACCTTATGTGCAGCAGAAGATACAAAAAGGTTCCAAATACTGTGGAGTTTCTCTCTCAAATGAATCTTGTCTGCTCCATCCTGAATTCCCACTAGTGATTAAAACCCCCAATTGTCAGTTGGCTTACCAAGAACAGGGCCCACCACTTGTAGATAAGGTAGGTGTGGACACCAGTATTGTGCCCCACTAAATATAATTGGTTGGTTATTTTCTCCCCTGATATTGCTGCAGGCGTAACCTTTTATCTTTTGTGCCATTTTCATTGCTTTCAGAGTTCTCGCCATTTGATAAATAGTGTATATGTTAGGAGCCGCGTAGCACAGTGGTTAGCGCACTGGCTTCGCATCTGAGTGGACCTGGGTTCATTCCCCAGTTGAGGCGGTAATGTTTTTTTTTCAGACCGCATTGGTTCCTGGTCAACCCAGCCTTAAATGAGTACCGGTTCAGTCCGGGAAGTAAAAGCGGCGAGGGAGAGGAGATGGCTACTGCCCTCATGTAGCTGAGCCTTTGAAATGTGAGATCGCTAACATCTCACACCCCTACGCCAGTAATGCTATGGGTTACTTTACCATTTTTTTAAAAATATGTTAAAGTCAACTGATTAAAAAGTGAATTTATGTATTGTTCTTATTTTACTGTTGAATCATTAAGATCTGTGCTATTTTACCATCATATCTGAAAGTATGTGTAATGCAAAAATGACCAACCATACCTGCTACTGTTGGAGGTCTCACCAGTTCCCTGCCTTGCCTGTTTATTTCTAACTTATTCAGGTATCCATTTACAGCTTGGGGAACCAGACTTAATTATGTTGAAGAATATATATGAGTATATTCTTGGTAATATAAACGTTTTAGACATTTTAAATGCTGTATAATTTCCATCTTCTTTGACAATGTGATATACGTACTCTGATCACATGCTGCAGGTGTTTCATACATTATCAGGTTAAACTTGTAAAATACTTTTGAGTCTGTTTAAATAAAATTGTGTGTTGAGCATGACTAATTGTGGTTCTTGAATGTCACGAAGTGCAGAAACTATATATTGTCTACACATCTATTTGTCTTTAGGCGTCGCGGGGAAAGGTGACCTGCTATGCTTCATATTTTTTGGCAGATGAAAATCCGCTTGTGACTTGCCTGGTCAATCCCAGTATGTTATAAAATGATGCTTTGTAGCTCCTGGAATACAAGCGTCTATTTTTGGTATGTGGTAAATAAAAGCGTAAATTAGAGCAAGATAGACCCACAGCATGCCAGCCGTTCCGCTAATGTTATAGCCACACAATCCCCTTTTTATGGCATATTGTATGCGAGGCGAGAATCCAAGTATTTTAGATTATCTTGAATTTTGCTTGGGCAGTGGCCGTTAAGCCAACTATTTTCAAATTCCAACTGACAAGGGATTTTTAACATGCACACGGGTGTCTGATAACTACCTATATCAGGAGAAATTTTCCTAGGACGATCCACATGAAAAAAAACTGGGGTCTCCACCATGATTTGAACCAGCGACCGCCAACAACCGGGTCGAACACATTACCTCGAGACCACTGAGGGCAGAATCAACCTTTTTTTTCTATTAATGTTGTACAGTCAAAATCTTCTGCTAGCCAAACAAGGTGTAGTCTGAAATATAAGTACTCGCCCACCAACCCCCGTGCCACGCAATGTCGTCAAATGACAAGGAACCTTAGATGTTAATTATAGAGGCATGTTTGCTGAGCATGCACAGCTTAGGTTTATTAAAGAGCTCTACAACATCTGCTAGTGCTTCCATTTTTGGCGAATTTTTAAAGTAGTGGCTTTTCTGGCGATGGCATTTAGAACCAGGAGCCGAGATGACCCAGTATTTGACCACGCATACTCAGCCCACCTGTTGAGGTCGACTGGGAGGATTAATAGAGTTGAAAAATAATAGGTTTCTTGCCACCGCGGTCAGCTCAGTACAGGCTAGGTTATTTGTACATCCAATAGGAAAAACTTATGCCATTCAGAGTTTTTGAACACATAGCCTCAATTAAACGGATTAATTTCTCTACAATACATTCCTAACACTGAGCAGGTGTCTAAATTTTGGCATGTTAATCAGAATCAAATCCATCAGTCTATTTCAGCAGATAAGGGCATGAACGTTCGTTTTCCTTGTAATGCACTGATTGTACACAGACTTGATCGTCGCTACCACTTACTGCTCGTACGATGATTGAATCTAAATGCATTTAGGATTACAGATACACTTAACAGGCTGTCATTGAGAATCTATTAATTTTCAATGATTTGCTTTTTTTAACCACTTTGTCCCAGAAGAACCGTTATTCACTGTTAGTCAATGTATCATATTTTGAACCCTTTCTATCAAACCGTCCTGGCTTTCTCACTTTGTGAGGTGTACATCGAAGTGCTGGGCATTATTTTACCCCAAAGGGGTTTCATATGCATGTTAACACCACATTGTTCCATCAAAGCAGACTTATAACTGTGTGTAATTATCAAGTATAAACACAACAGATATATTTTAGTGATATAAACGTTTAATAGAAACTATTATTTTGGTCTTCACACAAGCTAGAAGGATAACTAGTCACATAATGGCTCATACTGTCACCAAAAACCAATTCTAATCAAGTGAAACAGTTAACTGCTGATAATTTGCAATGAATGCAAAAAAAAAAAAAAAGGAGAATCTGTCCAATATATAATATCCTTGTCACATTCTTCCATGGCTCAGTGATATTTGCAGTGCTTGTGATAGCCTGACAAAATGGAAAATATTGAATGTATTAGTTACTGTCTATCTCATAAAAAATGCAGAGGTATAATATAAACCGAGAGGTATAAAAATAAATAGACTAAAGACAATGCATGCTGGACAGTTTCTGTCCCTATGAGGAATAGCTGCTTCGTGTGGAACCTACGAAAAAGTGACATGGCGCTGCTTCAAACTACTCAACGAGCACGGACCACTGTCACTACGAGATCACATCATCAACACCGCCATCAGGGGGGAAACCTGCCCCAATGGCGTCGTAGATACATGTTGCTAATAAAGTACAAATGGGCAGGTCATGCGATACATATGCCTGACAATAGATGGACACGTAAAGTGACGTCATGGTGGTCCTACACCTATAATCGTCGCCCTGGACGTCCACTGATGACATGGAGAGATGGCCTGCACCAAAACCTTGGTCTGGCATGGTACTTAAAGGCAAAAGACCGATGAGTTTAAACGAGGTTTGGCTACCTGACATAGGGCACATAATGTGCCTTAACGAACACCAGAGAGGATTACAGTACAGAAAGGGCTTCATAATAAGATATTGCAATTTCACTTTTAACATGACCGCTTAAAATGTGACAACGGCTAGACCACCAAGAAAATTCTAACGCTAATCGCCCCAGCGATGATGTTTCTAATGCCAACAATGAGTTTTTACTCTTTTGTGTGGTTTGAAAAGGATGTTTAGTGGCAAGTTGCATTACTTTCCTCACATCCTGAGCGTGCCGTTGAAGGTGGACTGGGTCCTCAGGCAGTTGTGCTATGCTTGGCTTCATCTGCATGTAGCTCACTACTACGGGGATAACATCGATTCCTCACCCCGTTAGCCACTGCCATGAAAACCCCCAGTTTCCAGGGAGGGCTACGAGGAAGCTGAGGTGAGAGTCTTGGGCCAGTATATGACTGACCCCGACTAACATTTCTGATCAGTATGTTGTTCCTGACCAGACGTTAGTCTTCCTCCCTCACCTCAGTGATAAATTATTATATTAGCTAGTATGTTTTAAAGATAATTCTGAGTCGCAGATCTCTCCCTTGACATACTGAAAACTTCAAATAATACATCATCACAAGGATGAGAAGGCCAGCTTCACGGTCAAATGCAACATACCAACCAATATTCCACCACATGACCACCCGGAAGCAGGCTGTGTTACATTAGCATGAGCATCGAGGTGGAGGTCGACATTTTGTGGTGATCCTACTGAGAATATTTGCATTGTGCTACAGCAAGGAGGACCCAGCCCCCAACCAAAGATAATTCATCAAGAGTGAACAACTACTTATCAGTAGCGACATAAACGAGACTAACGCATACAACTGTACCAAATTTCTTATCTCTGTTCACACATAGATCAGACTAGTAGCAACTGCATATTTCAATAATTGTGCAACAGAATTAAATCTGGGGACACAATGTGTAAAGGACAAATAAACAGAACTTGTGGAAAAAAATGTAATCACAAGCATACCATTAAAATCCGTAATATTTTTGTGGATATTCACCCCATGGTAAAATAAGCTTTAGCCAGGAAAAAAAATGGTAGGACCATGTATACCAATTTTATGTTGTAAAAGATCATGAAGGACACTTGTATTTGAGATGGGCAACGCCATGGTGTAAAACAAGGGTGTTACAGAAACCACACCATGAGCATATGAACACTTTAATGCAACTTATGTAATGGTCAGTTCAATGGCAACAATTGACGTAGGGGATGAAGATAACTCTGTATTCTCCAAAGTCACAGCCGAGATGACCAGTTCCCTTTCTCGCTGTTTTTACCCTCCCCCAACTCATATGGTAGGTACCCATTTATAGCTGGGTCGACTGGAGGAGCGGTTATACTAGGCATAAACCATGACCAAGATTTTTTCTGTCGAGAATTCAAACCCTGGGACTCTGTATTCCCAGCCAAGCAGGTCAGTTCACTACCGACAAGGCTACACGCCTTTAGATCGCGTAAGCCAAGCTCGCTAGACTTACGCCATGAAAATGGTGGTGGGTGGGGTGTTGACTGTGTTCCATTTATGTTGCAGCTGCACAGCGATGCCAAATCAAACTTAAAAATGAACGGCTACGCTGTAATAGTCTGAACAATGCTGCTCTTTAACTGGAGAGAGTTCAGTAATGTACAGTTATATATCAGTAATGGTGATCGTAGAATCAGTTTGTCATTTGGAAATGATTTAAGTTTTTTTGCTTGGATTTGAAGATTCATAGATTGTTGAGAATGGGGGAGTAAGTTTCTGCAACAGATTTTTTTTTAGGTATATCTATTTAGATACAATAATTTAGTTTATAGTCGAAGTGAAGTGACATACATTATTTCTCGGCTGCCTTAAATAAATAAAAGGAAGGTGAAAAACAACTTACTCCTTTCCTTGTGCAGGAGGAAGAAGAAGTAAGTAGAAGCAGCCATAGCTATATGGCCATATGCAGCAAAGCCAGGACTTCGGACATGAAGCCACTTTGCAGCCCAGTTCCAGTAATCTATTGGCAAAAAACAAGCAACAATAAATGTTAAATATCTAAAGTTTCCTGCTGTATTTTCATTAATCATTCATTGGCTCTTTCCATCTTGTCAAACGATAATGAGTGTGACACATTCGAGCAGAGAAGCGTCTCCCACAAGATGTGCAAGAAAAATAAGGACTTTGTGATATTGCGCGGTGTGTCTTCTGAAATGTCAAGTCCTTAGCCTATACGTGATTAGCAACAATGTTGTCTGTATTTCATACTTTATACTGCACAGACATGGTGCCCCGTCCCATGATTCCAAATCGATGCCCGCATCATTCATATCCCACTTGCATACTACATCCTTGCATCGAAGTAGTGGCCGGCCCCGAGTCCTTTTCCCAAACTTTATTAATCCCAGTATGGCAAAACCCATTGCAGTAAACTGTAAAGTCCATTTATATTTCAAACCAGGTCAGATAGGAATGTCTAATATCTCCAACTGGGAGAGGAGACTGACATCTGGTCAGACAAAACTATCAGACGTGACACAGACGAGTAAACCAAGATTCACAGAACCAGATTTGCTTTCAACTCTCCTCGCCCAATATGGAACTCTGCAGCATTCTCTGTGGGGAATAAACGATTTTAAAGTCAGTCCTGCTATATGGCTGTGAAACACGAAATCACATTCAAGCTGCAGATCAACAACATATGTCTTAGGCGCACACTTTGTATTTAGAGGCAATAAATTTGTGGCAAACAAAATGCAATTGGCGTATGAAAAGTAAGTTGGATAGGACATGACTACAGAAGGAAACACGGAGAACCAATGACTGGAGATGCTAAAACATGCAACCTTCCACAGGAGAACAAGAGGAAGAACAGCAATAGGTAGACTAAAGAAAAGGTGGATAGCCATCATAAACAAGACCTGCCATAAAATGGGGGAAAATGTTACTCAGGCCACGAGAGAGGTGAAAGACAATAATACATACCACGACACCGGGCTATAACCCGGTAGAAAGTGAGACTGCAAAAGAATATATTTACTATTTTGAATGTCTACTCTGCAGATGAAAAAAAAACTTACTTCTGTGTAGTGCACCCCAAATTGCCAAAGGGCCCTTGTTTCTTCTGCCAACCCAATTAGCAATATCTCCAAGCTTCACCTGACCAAATGGCATATCGGCTGCAGAAAATGCTAAAGTGTTAATGGCATGTTTAAAAAACAATGTGATTAAGAAAAATAAATCCTGGATCAGAAATATCATCTTTGGTGTTTGTCCTGAAAAGAACATTGTGTCGTAGTTTACAGGGATGCTGTGATATATTCGCCTTTCGACCCAACTTTTTTGGGTACAGGGTTAGCCTTCCTACCATGCTCCCTATTCTCTTAGATTACACTAGTCCAGCCTGCTCCCAGGGACACCGCTTGGAGGCAGAATAGGTTCTTGTTCAGCTCTGGTTCGCTGTCTGCTCATTCATTGCTGCACTGCCAGGACCAGCTTATATGCCATGAACATGCAATCTTGGCTCAACTTTTCGCGCCTATCGTTGATTATCAATTATGTTGCCGATTGTATTCTAAGAAATATTTATTATTTAAATGTATATCTTCTCATATAGTTTATTTTCAAGTAAATTTGACTGTTGATAGTGTGCTCTCTTCATAGCGTAATTGGGCTCTCTTCATAGCGTAATTGGTTGAATTTACTCTTCATATACACTGTAATTGGTTGAATTTACAAAATAACAACAACAAAAAAAAAAAAAGGAAAAAAACAAACCCCACTAACGTTAGTTTTGGTCTTATCAAGAACTGGACAGAAAGGAAACAGCACAGAATACATGAGCTAACTATACTAAATGCTAAAGTAGGAAACTAGAAATATTTTCTTTAAAATATCACGTTCACACATTATCATCGGCGTCCGTCTGCGAGGAAGCCAACAATATTCTGTATGCCCTGCCATCTTTTGCAGTGGTATACCAATGATGGCCTAGGTATTTGGTTAGTCCATTTCGCTATCATACAGGTGGGCGACCCTATGGACGCGTACAGACATCAAAACGTCATTCGATGTGTCCGTCTGTTATCAGGCATGCGTACCACATGTCCAACGTAACGATGTTTGCGTGATATCGCTGTTTCCACAACATCACGAATCAAAGTTTGATGTAGAATTTTGTCGTTCCAGTCTTTCACTGTATGAAATTTTTAGTAAGCGTCGTTACATTGCTCTCTGAGCGAGCAGCAACTGTTTTGCACAAGTGCCACACTTCACATCCATATATCATTGCTGGAATGACTATGGAATTGAAAGTGTGTGCTCTCGCAGTTGTTCCTTTCATCTCTTGGAGTACTGGCTTAATGGAGGTAACGGAATACCAAACTGCTTTTTGTATAGATTTTGTGATCGGCATTTATCTCTTGTTCTAGGAGTTGACATGGTTTCCTCTTCTAGCTTGGTGTCCTGCTTTGGTCAGTAGGGTTTCCTGAGACTTTTTTACGTTTATTTATGTTCAGACCAGCAGCTTGGATGGCACCATTTAGATTGTTCAAGGAATGTTGGGACTTCCTCAATTGTATGACTGACGAGTGTGATGTTATCTGCAAATCGGAAATGGGTAAGCTGCTCGCCATCTATATTTACACCTATGTTGATACAATGTAAATGTTGGAAAATCTCTCCGAGAGACTCCATAAAAAGCTTTGGGGACATGGTGTCGCCCTGTCGGACTCCTCTTGCTATCGGAACATGGACTGGACTGTGGTATAGCATAATGGCTGCATTGCAGTCTCTGTTAGTTCCCTCAATTAATCTCATATAGGTTTCAGAGATGCCCTGGTTTCTGAAAGCATTTACTACAACATTGGTCTCGACACTGTCAAGGGCTTTCTCTTAATAGATAAATACAAGACACAAGGGTATGTTCAGTTCACATGCTCTCTCCATCAGTTGATTGAGCTTGTGGAGGTGGTAAACCCTATCTGAATCCGGCTTGCTCTTGAGGTTGGTGTTCCATCAAGTTGCCTGTTGATTCTGTTGGCAATGACTAGTGAATACAGTGTACATTATTGGCAACAGGCAAATTGGATGGCAGCTTCCAAGTTGTCGAGTATATTTATTTTGCGCGGAACTAGTTTTGACTGTGGTCAGGAATTTGTAATGAGTGGATGCATTTATTAAAGTTTTGTCAGATTAACTGCTAGAGGTTCTCCTCCTGCCTTAAGGGCGTCTATAGTTATTCCTTCTAAACCGGGAGCAGTGCCTGGTTTTTACTGTTTTAGGGCGTACAGGATTTCATCATGTTTGATCAGTTCACCCTTTTTAGGATGTCAGTTTTTTTATGAATAATATTGTTTTGTTGTAGATAAATCAAGTTACTGTAAGAAAAATAAACCTTGTTCTGATATTTCAATTGAAAATGTGTTCTAGGTTGATGCAAATAAAAGATAATTTTAATACTAATAGTCTACTCACTTCATAACAATAAAATTCTCTAAAAATGTGTTTTTTGTTACTGTACAGTGTACATAAGAGCAAAATTGAAAATTCTTTTGTACATAATGACAATGCTATGAGTTCCTTTTTTTTGCATAACCTAGATCTTTTTTTAGTTTTTAGCTGACCGGAATGTTCATAGTTTATTGATAACCAACATACTTCCACGCAAAAATTCATTAGATGTCTCAACTTCCTGGGATACTACTATAATTAGTTTTCTGAAAACTTGGTTCAGCGTCATTGGTCAAGTGGGAGCTCAAGTCATCTGTCCTGCTTTAAGTACCTGAGCTGCGTCTGTCATTGTGAGCCAGTGTCATTGCACAATCACTATAATGCCATCTATCCACCTGTCTTGCTGATAGCTAGACGGGCAGATCTACCAACATTGTAAGTTGTAACCCATCAGTGGAAGTTGAGGGTGCATCTTCATGAGATGACTGAATCATGATATTGTGTACATGTACTCTGCACAAGACATAGTGCCAGCCATGCTTTGAATGTCTGTTTTGCATTCTGTCATTCCTGGTAACAGTGATGACTTTCCTCAAATACTTCATTTCACATAAAAAAATGTTGCTCTCACACGCTTTGGACAAGGGCAATGTTTCATTGTTTGGCACTGGTAGCAGAGTAGTCATTCACACATATTTGTTTTGTTTTACATGTAGACTCTATAAGCTGTTGCTTTATTGCTGAACTAATTCTCAGGTACCTAAGCCAAGCTATTCTAGACTATAGATCTAAACACTGAAGTGAACAGCAAACCTATGGGTCAATCATCTTACAAAACAAAAATGTAGTATTTTATAGAAACACATAATGTTGATAATGGAATGTCAGCTCAATTTATTTTATAACAACGACGGTTGAACGTCTTTATACTACTGGTTTAAAAGAGTTTTAAAGACACGTCTTTGTATACAATACAACAGTTTCATTTACAATTCCTTGATCTAAAAACTATGCCTAATGATAAATCTATTCTTGATATGAATGCCTTACTGGCATTAATAATTGACACTCACCCTGCCTCCACTATGTCCTTTGGTAATCAATACACAATCTGACAACCCCACACACATAATGACAAATACTAGTAAAAATACATTGAATAGTATTATAGTGAAATACATTTCAAGCATTCAGTGTTCACCACTCAGACTAAAAAAATATTTCCTAATATCTAATCTGGACCTTTCTTTAACTAATTTTCAGCATGTAGGTGGTTGTATTTGAAAAAAAAATTATTATAGTCTAGACTCTAATTATATTTAATTTAGTTTAGATTTACAGTTTACCCTTCTTGGCGCAGTTCTCCGAGGACCACTCCAGTGTTCTGGAAGGGCCTGTAAAGTCTATAAGTTGGTCTAAGTTAACTTGAACAGCACCACGGATACATTTCCAATAATAATTTGCATTTGTTCGGGGGACAATTTTATTCAAATCTGTTCATTTTTTGCGTTTTTATTGCCATATGATTGATGGGTTTTAACGATTTGATTTGAAAGAAAATGTAAAAAAATGCCCTTGGCTTCGAACTGAACAACATGCAGATTATGATACGAGTTATAATTGCCAAAGATAATGAAGGTTGCATCTAAAATTATCAACTATGATATATCCGGACAAGGTTTCACTCACGTTTTCCATAAAAGCGGCCTGGATGGTATGGGCCGTGTACTTTGGGGTTGTACTCTTTAGGATACTTTCCCGGCTGGTAGGTCATTTTGTCAAGTTCACTTTACCAAAGTGACGGAAGTGTACATTTGGGCATGCGCACTTACCAGTACTAGTTTTGTGGAGTTACATATAGTAGCCCCAGGAAAAGACCTCTCTTAGACCAAAAGTTAGATGTTTTCAAAGTGTTATCACTTCATCAGCTAAAAAATAATAAACTTAAACAAGGAGAACTGTGATGTATGTAAAGGTCTATAAAGATTTGGATTTGTAAAAACAATATTATAAGTTGCAGATAACGCAATTACTGTTTGTCATTCATTATGATAATGACGATAATGATCAGATTATCAATCATTTTAAATTTTACAAGCTACACAGTACATGTAATTAAATATATGGTAACTTCAACTTGAATTGAATTAATTGATGATACATCATCATACAGTTGAGTACAATGAGTACATCATACAATGATAACAATATAAAAATAACTATAACTTTACTCACTATCGTATTTTAATTAATTACATGTTTTGTTACTAATCAAAATTATTAGAGAGACTTCATTAGTAAGTTAGTGTCATTGTGTCAATCGGATAGTTTAGTTGCTAATTATTTTATTAATACTAATACTAGTAAAACTATACTAGTAATAGTAGTCAGTACTAATACTACTAATAGTAATAGTAATAATAATTTATAATAGTTACTTTTATTATATCACTACATAACATTGTTTCTTGTACGTCCCTTTCCTCTTTTCCCCTGAATTTTGACTTCTAGTATTTTCAGTTATAGTAATTAGGTTATGACGAAGCCAAGATAATCTTAATCTACCTTTCTATATTAATATACTTGTCTTGTTTGTCTATGCAACCCTATATCTTTAATTAAGCAGATGTTCATTTGACCTTTTTTATGTCCATCTTACTCTTTGCATCCTGCAATAGCACCACATCTCAAAAGCTTCCAATGTTTGTTTATCATTTTTGTTTAGAGTTCCTGTTTCAAAGCCGTGCAATGACGCTGCGACGGCCCAGTTAAATGCACCGATTATTCTTTTCTGAAGCTCAATATCCATGTTATTTGTAGTTAGTAGTTTTTGTTTCTCACAGAAAGCCTTATTTGCCACTGCGATCCGAGTTCTAATTTCAGCCTCACAGCCAGCATCGTCTGTAATAATTTGGCCCAAATATGAAAACTTCTGCACTTGTTCAATAATTTGTCCCTCGATACTGGTATTTGATTTAATGTGATTGGGGATATTACCATCTCTTTTGATTTTACTAGCATTTTCCTCATACCAAATGTCTTGGCTGTGTCCTTGATCCTGGTAAGTAGTTTTTGTAATGATTTCTCTGTTCCTCTTATGATGGCTTGATCATCCGCAAATTTGATGGTACTTATTCGCTCTCCTTTTACTTTGTCCCCTGTGGTGGCTTCTGATAATCATCACCCCGAAATACAGATTTAATAGTCTTAGAGATAATAGACATCCCTGTCTTACCCCTTTCTTGATTTCAACTGTGTTTGTAATTCCCTCCCTGTGTGCTATATTTGCGGTTTGGTTTTCATACTAATTCAGTGTTAGTTTAATAATAGCTCTATCCACCCTAAGCTGTTCCACGAGAGAAGTTTGGTCCATGGCACCACGACAAAGGTCTTTTCATAGTCAATACAGCAGGTAAAGTGAGCTCTACCCTGTTCCACCATTCTCTCTGGAAGAAACCTCAGTGTTCCCACTGCATCTGTAGTGCCTGTATCCTTGTGGAACCCAAACCTGTCTTCATTTACCACAGATTATATTTTCGTTTCTATTCTTTTCTTAATTATCTTCAGTAGAATTTTTAAAGCATTGAAATTAGCTGCAATAAATTTTTGAGTATTGAGATAATTACTGATTGTGTGTGATCTGTAGGCCATATTCCATCTTTGTAAATATTGTTCAAGATGTTGAAAAAGTAATTCTTGTAGGGTTTGACCCACAGTTTGGATGAGTTTAGTGGGTATATCATCTATCCCTGGTGCTTTGTTAATTTATATGGAGTGAAGAACTGTGTTACTCTCTAGTTATTGGCAGATTCTGCCCTTCCAAACCAGCCTCCTTGAAAATGTTATCGACTTGGGTAGTATAGTTTCTTCATTATATAAGTCTGTTACGTATTCTCTCCACATTTTCTCTACATCTTTGTTTTATCTGTCAGAAATATTATTAAGCTTTCCAAAGCACAAACCGAACATTCCGCACAATTAATTCACTGACTGAGAAGGAGAGAGCGATCTGGCAGGTTTTTGGTCTTTGTGAGATGTGTAAAGCCATGTGTTTGAGAGTCTTCAATCCTAGAGAGGTTATACTTAATGCTTCAGATTTGTAATCTCAAGAACGACTAGACTTGTGAAATGACTAACTGTGTGACATGGCATAACAGTGGCCATGGTTAGGTGGTTTGTTTAGAGCAGCATAGAAGGCACCTAACAGACTGCAGGTCTACTTTGCTCTAGTATGTGAGTCTATTAAGATGGACTCGCACATCGGTTAACCACTCTCCGTAAGTGCTTGTCCCAATGCAGCAGAATATTAAGCTGCTTGAGCCTATCCCGCTAAACAGGAAACCCTTCTCCCAGCTACATTCAGCTCATACCAGAGCTGGGACCTGCACAGGGGCATCTGCCACTGTAGAAGTACAGGTCGACTAAGAACGTCTAGACTTGTTTGTTGCGAATGCTTATCAGTAAAAATATTCATGTAGCAAACTCAAATAACTATGGGAGTTTCTAGCTTTTCCAGTAATTAAAGAAAACAGCTCGATTCCTGGCATTCAATCAGACAGATCAATAACTACAAGGTAACCAAATGCAATACTTTTATCCTGCAGTCCATCTAGCCAGTCCTTGGAAGATACTATCCATTTCTTCCTTGATTTGTCGCATAGTTTAGTTATTAGAATTAAATTTGTGAGTCGATTTCTTCCTGTGACTTATTTGACCCAGGAAAGTTGGAACTCTGGGATTTCTATGAACACCATAACAACACCAAAGCCCATCCCTACTGTACGCAAACCCACATGGAAGCAGCATATCATTCCGGAGGTGGTAGAAAATATACCAGGTATTGGAAACAAGAACAGCCAGACTGAAAAAGAAAGAAGAGACATAACCCTGAGGTACGTAGCGGAAAACTACCCAGGCATGGACTGGACCCATGCATACACCGACGGTTCTGTAACAAACACAACAGAGAATGGAGGGGGAGGTGTATTCCTGAGCCTTACAAATGGGCAAAAAATAACACTGTCAGTGGCAACTGGAAAATTCTGAAGCAATTTCAGAGCGGAGGCAGAGGCACTGAAGGTTGCAGTAAAAGCAATGCTGACAGGCGAAAGCAATGAAAGCCAAATAGTCCTGTTTACAGATGCCCTGGCCGTGGTTACAGCACTAAAAAGCCAGAAAAATTTGGAACTTAATGATTTAAGAGCAGTACTCTGTCAACTATGCCAGCAGTCCACACCAAAAAGAGTAGTGGTATAGTTGGTTCCATCCCACTGTAACATTCAAGGCAACGAGGAGGCAGACAGACTGGCAAAAGAAGGTGCAAGACTACCACAACCAGATTCTAGTGTGACCTACGAAGAGTCCAAAAGGTTTATTAGAGCCAGATACATGGCCAAATGGGAAACAGAACATACTGGCTACACAAAATATGATGCCTACTACCAGTTGAACAGAAGCGAGCAGGTCGTGATCTTCAGAGTCTGCACACGCCACAACAGACTGAGGTACCATCTATTCAATAAACAAGATAGGTGGCACTGACGAATGCAACTGTGGTACAGGGAAAATGACCGCTGAACATCTGCTGCAAAATTGCCCGATATACAAGGACCAGAGAAAGCACATGTGGCCATCGCCAGTGCCAACATTAGACAAGCTCTATGGCAGTGTCGACAGCCTCAGGATGACAGCTGCTTTCTTCGAACAAATTCAAGTTGACGCCTGACAGCGTAAGAAGAAGGAACTCTGGGATTTCCAGCTGCCAGACTTTTCCCTGTTGACATATAGCCTACCAAGTAGTGTAGGATCTGCCTTTGGCATTGCTGGTAACTGTTAGTAGTAGTAATAGCTGTTGCCCGTCTCAAGCAAAGATAGTGACAGCATCAGCATGTTTATTCAGATGTGGCTGTATATGACTGTAGAGTTTGATCTGAGCGTGGCAAACTCTACCGTGTGCAGGGCACTTGTGAACATCGTTAGTAATTGAGCCATTTTGCATTCTGTCCTTTCAGACAGCTCGCTTTTCCTGCTCCTCAGTAATGGTTCTCTGCTCAGCAATGTGAGCACCATATGTGATGTCAGTACACCAGACTGAGTGGTTCGGAGCAAACAGTAACATAATGAAGAAAATATTTAAAGAAACTTGTAGAATGCCTTTGTATCATTTCTTCTGTCCCCTCAGTGAGCGCTGTCTTGTCCTGTGTTCACTGTACAACAGTTGTTTAGGGAGACACTCATCTGACATGTGAACAACATGCCCAGTCCATTTGATCTAGACTCTCTACAGCAGCCTATGGTTGTCAGAGAGTCTCTCACAGCTGAGGACTACAGAGTTGGGCACTCTTTCCTGTCAACCGATTCTGAACAGTATGCAGAGACAGCTTACATGAAAATAATTAAGCTTTCTGACATGTCTGCTATAGACTGTCCATGTTTCTCATGCATGCAGAAGGGTGGTTAACACAAAAAAGCATGATACACATTGATCTTGATGGCAACGCTGATTCCTTGCTGATCCCAAACGTTTGCTTGTAGTCTTCTAAAAGCAGCACTTGTCTTGGAAATCATGTTGTGGACCTCAGAATCTATATTAGCTTCTCTGGTAATTAAAGCTATTAACTGCTTGTAGACATTGGCCCTGAACAGTGATGTTTGGTTCGTGGTAGGGCTCCCCAGGCGCATGTAGAAACATTACCTCCGTTTTCTTAGTGTTGACTGTAGGAACAAAGTAAGTGCACGTAGTTGAAAACTCATCTATGGTTGTCTGCACATCCTGTTCTGAGCAGGTGTTTATGGCCCAGTCCTCAGCAAAGGTAACTGTTAAGCTGTCAATGTGTGAGGTCTTGCTACTGGGCATTTCCCACCACCACCTAAAGGAGATAAGTCAACATTGATGGCATAATTCATTATTCTTATTCGTTTGCATAATGATAGTATGTAAATTACAGTTTGCATGAATTATATTTCTTATTTTGGTTTATATTCAACTGAAGCATTAAGTTGTCTTTCTGAAGAAAAAAAAAAGAAAAAAATTGATTTTACTTTGACACAAGTTTATTTTTTTTCCAGAAAAATTGTTCGTCAATGTTACTTCTACCAATTTGAAGCACAACAAAGAATTATTGATACATAAGCCATGGAAAGAATGAACATTATTGCTCGGAGGACACTAGTCTCAGATGAAATTCCGTCAAATCTTGAAGAAGACACTGGATCAGATGCTGCTGGTTCTGTGAAAGCAGCTAAAGATGCTTTTCGTGTTGATACTGATCTCATACCACAGGCTGCTCTAGATGAACAGGGATCATCTGAACTTCATGAGCTTCGTTTAAGTGTTTTCAACCAAGATGTGTTTGAGCAAGGTTTGTAACATTCTGTCTCGGTTAATGGGGGCAAAGAATTTGGTTTCTGGTCACATTATATTCACTCATTCATTCCTCCCTTTTTGATCCAACAGGAACATGGCACTCTCCATTGTTGCTGTTGACTTCCATTCAGGAAATTTGTGTCAAAACATTTATGTGCTCTTGCCTTCATCTTCTTTGTGTTCGCTCATTGATATTTACATCAACAGATAAGTTCGAGTGGTGAACTTGACCATAGCCTGGAGCATGTCTGAACTCCATACAGCTACGAGCATCTTCTTTGTGTTCGCTCATTGATATTTACATCAACAGATAAGTTCGAGTGGTGAACTTGACCATAGCCTGGAGCATGTCTGAACTCCATACAGCTACGAGCATCTTCTTTGTGTTCGCTCATTGATATTTACATCAACAGATAAGTTCGAGTGGTGAACTTGACCATAGCCTGGAGCATGTCTGAACTCCATACAGCTACGAGCATCTTCTTTGGTGATCGTCGTGAAAAAGACGTTGTTTTGTAGTTGATAGCAAGGATTTTTTTTGTGTTGCCTTATTTCTCTATTCCCCAAGGCGGGTGTGCGTTGCACTGCAGTTTTTATTTTGCGCCTGTCGGCCCAGTGCATTCGACTTCGGCATGTATTTTATGTGAGGTTCTGCTTCCTCCTGCATTTTCTAAGGGTTTGCTTCCCCGGGGTAATGGCCAGTGCTGTGATGGGAATCGAACCCAGCACCTTCGGTTTGTGAGCCATGTCACTTAACAACTAGCCCACGTGTCCCTCTACAGCAATGCTGTAATATCTACACCTTTCTGCTTGACACATTCAGTTTCAGATGGTTTATTTGGGTACCAAGTTTGCCTTCCCACAATGATCCCTATTCTTTTAGCCCAGACTACACTAGTGCAGCCTGTTTACAGAGCCGTCACTTGGAGGTTGTTGTTGTTCTAAATGCCAACAATGAGTAGGTTTACTCTGTTGTGAGCTCTGAAAAGGACGTTAAGTTGCGGGTTGCAGTAGCTTTCTTCACATCCCAAGCGTGCTGGTGAAGGTTTTTTGGGGCCGTTCAGCCGGTTGTGCTATGCTTGGCTTCATCTGCGTGTCACTCACTACTACGGAGATCACATCAATCCCTCACCCCGTTATCCATGCTGCCATGAAAACAGCCCGTTTGCAGGAAGGGCTACTAGGAAGCCGAGGTGAGGGTCTTGGTCAGTATATTTTGCCTGATCAGATGTTCTTCCTCCCAATCGCTTGGAGGTGGAATAAGGTTTTCGTCAGATCTGGTTTGCTGACCCTGATGTAAGCAGCCAGTTACATGTCGCTGGCTGCTGTCAACTCATTCACTGTGCTGTATCTTCAGCACCAGCTTTGAGTTAGTGTTGAGTCATTTGTCCAATGAGTCTTTCTCAAGTGCTGCTTTCTCAGAGGGCAGTCCTGTAGAACATCCCTGCAGTTTGTTCACTTAGTTCATACATGCACTGTGGAGAAGCCTGTACATGTTTTTTATTTAGTCTGTTATGCCCTGTCCTGAGGGGAAGAATGGTGATCCGTCCCTGTACTCTTATTAGTGTGGTTTCTGTGGCACTTTGTTTTACAAAGTGATGTGCCAGCATTCTGCACAAACATGCGTAGCATAGTTGCCTTTAACAAAAAGTGTGGGGAGGAAGAATGTCTGATCAGGCACCACATGCTGATCAGATATCTTAGTCAAGGTCAGGCAAAATGTACTGGCCAAGACCCTCACTTTGGCTTCCTAGTAGCCCTCCCTGGAAATGGGCTGTTTTCACGGCTGTCCACCTTCATCAGCATGCTCGGGATTTGAAGAAAGCTACTGCAACCCGCCACTTAACGTCCTTTTCAGGGCGCACAAAACAGTAAACTTACTCATTGTGGGTATTTGTAACAACAACATGTGTAATGGTCTTCTTCTTTCCTTCTTAGTAAAGGAACCCGGGATCCACATTAGGACATAGTAGATTTTTTATCATCTTTGTAAGATACAACAAAGTGGAAATAGCCCATACGGCTTTACCTACTTGGAAGATTTCTTCCGGTCTTAGGACAGAGTTCATTGTGCTTCTACAGGCAATAAGAATGTTTACCAGATTGAACAAACACACACCAACTCGGATTGTATTCTTTACAGATTGTGGATCACTACTAGAAGCAATACAAAACACCAGAGGTGAACAAATGCTGTGGGAAATCCGATCAGAGCTCAACAGAATCCCCCAAATCTCTACAGTTGCTCTTAAATGGCTACCATCCCATTGTGGAATTACAGAGAACAAGAAAACTGATGCCTTGTCCAAAGCAGGTAGCAAAATGGAGCAATTTATCCACACAATGTCAAACTGAGAAGCAAAAACTATCATACACAATCAGTACAACTAAAAATGGAAGAAAGACATGGACGTGAGCAGAACTGACCCAATCCACCAGCTCCACAGACTCAAACAAACCACCATTTTTCGCCTGAGAACAGGCCACTGCAGACTATTGCATCACCTACATCTGCTCAAGATATCACACACAAGTGGCTGCCCATGTAGAACTGGAGTCCAGACCCCTGAGCGCATCCTACAGGACTGCCCAGTATGCAGAGACCTACGATGTCGAACCTGGCTGTGAGCCTGGCACACAGACCTTGAAAGGACTGTGGACTTTTTCCTACCGACGGGGCTACAGATCTAGCATGACCAAAAAGCCTGAACGCAAAGAAGGAAAAGATTTGTTATCACAATTACTCATGTGATATTCATTTATCCTTTTGTGTATGTTCCTATCACCTTATGATGTGTTAGATAATATTTGTGTTGTTTATTGACCCTGAAGAAAGCCATTTGGTTGTGATGTGGATTTCTTCCGAGTGTGGTATCTGAATTATACTTATACATATTTACTAAGGACAAAATTTACAAATATAACATGATGTGCATTTAATTGGAACTCAGAGGAGAAATAGAAGAGTGAGGATGTCAAAGAACACCTGATGGATAACAGTGAAGAGGATGCCAGGGGCAACTTGGGTCTCATGGATGAAACTAAAAAAGACATTTGAATTGTGTTGACAGTGACCACAGCAACGGTTCCTTTGGAAGAGAATGTTTGTTTGTAGGGCTTATACTCTTGTTGGCGGGAAATGCTGCTTTCAATCATAGGCCGTCTTTTGGGTTATATCAGGAATTGAAATGGAAAAAGTAAGCAATTAAATATTACTTGCAATAAATATAAAGTATGAATGGTTATTATTATTTGTATTCAACTAATTATTTGATTTGATCCAGGTGTCATGGACCAGGTTGATCAGGCCTTGGTCAAAGAGGAAGAAGTTAGGCTGAAGAATATTCTTCTGAGAGAGCTCACTGCTATAAGTGATGACATTCTGTGAGTTTCACCCCCTTTATTTGACCTATTTATTTTAAAATTCATGTGTCCTTAAATCCTAGTTTTCTGTTCTAACATTAAACTGCATTTTAATCATTTATGTATTTCAGTCACTGTTGATCTTAAGTATTACTACAGTCCTTCCCATTTTTGACAATCTTTGAAATTAGTGATCAGTAGCGAGGCGTGATGATCATTTTAGGGTAGACTGAGTCATGAACATAAAGGGGCACACTTAAAACCTACTTCTGCACAGTTGTCTACGTTTTCTTGTAAATCAGTTCTAAGCGTCTTTGTTTTATTTTTGTAAAAAATATCTATCATCATCTCCTTTAACGCGAGATAAAAATCACAAAACTACACTGAAATAACATTTTCAAAACACTTTGAGAGCTTGAAATGTAACAATCTCAGTCAGGGAAGGCCGGCTTAATTTGTGGCTAGTTGGCTGTGAGGAAAAAGTAGCACCGTAATGACCGTCTCCTAGATACTAATTGACCTACGCTGTGTTGGACTGGACGCAATCATCTTACCTTTCCAAAAGTAACTGATAAATTCTCATTGCTGCTTCGTGCGTTTGCTAACATGTCACACCGCTTAAACAAAAATTATAATTTCAGTTCCTAATTTATTTCACATCTGTTTCATGCAAAGAGATGACTGCTTTAATTCTTCAAAAATTTTTGAGCCTATCCTTTCTATTCTAACACTTTGCTACTGCTAGTAATATAAAACAAGTATCATTTTATGGATGGGAATTGTGTAGACAAAGAATCAACAAATGGGGCTGAAGACGCAGTGAACGAGATAATGACAATCAGTGACTCATAGGAGCAATTAGCATACATACCCTTTAACACTTGCTGTGACAAAATCAGAACATCTCTGGATCTGCCCGGAGTGCATTGATATCACATATGCTTGCGATAACATAAGACTACAATTAGAAATATTTTGAAATTCCCTTAGGCTGGCTAAAAAGGATCTGGAAAGGGCCAATGCAGCAGAGGCAAACATTGAAGAACTGTGTGATCAGAACAGAGGAAGCAGAGATAATCAACAACAACTTGGATCTATCAGGAAACAGAAAGAAAACAAGGTATGTTGTGAACAATTGTCAATTCATTTTCATGTTATCCATGAGATGTTTCCATTTTAAACCCCATTACGGGATCAAGATGCTGAGCAGCACATGAGCTGCAGTGGTTAGCGACCCATAACTGACTGCTAGCGTCAGGGCCAGCGAACCATAGCTGCCAAGACCCTTCTACACCTCCACGTGGTGATCCTAGATAACAGGCTGCAGACTGGCTAAGGAGAAGGGATCGAAGAGGGAATGCTAACCCGGTACTCGAAAAATGCTTGCTGAAGTCGGATGTGTTGGACCGAAAGGTGCAAATCTGCAGCCAAACTGTAAACTACGACACAGCGCATTCCGTTCTCTTGACTACATACTGCTACTTAGACCCTCTCAGGGTTTGGTAGTGGGAGATTGAGAACGAACGAAGAAGAAGAAGAAACCCCATCACGGGAGCCAAGATGCAGCAGTGCATGAGCTGACAGCAGCCAGCGACTTATAGCTGGCAGCTTGCATCAGGGTCAGTAAACCCTATTCCGCCTCCACGTAGTGACCCTGGAAACAGGCTGCGCCAGTGTAGCAGAGAGAACAGGGTCTTGCTCAATCTAACTTAACTAAGGCCGCCTTTCATCTATACACCTTAATCTAAAAGAATCTAACACAATTAACCAGAAGCTTAGTGAAACAAACATTTTTAATTCCTTACTATGCTGGAACTCTCCTATTCGCAACTCACTCACTCCTATCCAGGGATTACCTAGCCTAACAATCTCTACCCCCACACTTAAACTATTGTCAACAGTCACCTTTCCCGTGCTTGGCCTGCTGTGACGTAACGCAACGCGAGTCCGAATTATGGCCGGAACAGCGCCGGTGAGTACTTCGTGTTGCGACCTCAACCCAGGTAGATCGCCCTTGGTCCTGCACATTCGTTCTGCTTGTCGAATTACGTTGTGGATGTCAGGAAAAAGCTAAGTCAGCAGCCGCAGGCTTAAATTGACGTGTGTTGCACAGGGGCCGGCTGACCACGTGATAACGTGTCGCGGGTCAACACACGTTGGAGATGGCAGCGTTCACTCCCCCAGCAGGCAATTATGGCCAACTGCTCGGAGGATCGTCTACGTAGCTGGCACTGGTCACACCCCAGCCTAAATGAAATGATACTCACAGGTGTAAACTTTGAATACCTTGAGCTGGAACTCAGACGAAACTCGCTCAAGGTGTCGGGTGCTCGAAAACCTCGTGTAATTGAGTCGGACCTGGAAAGCTGTGCAAATCGTGCTGATGACCTCTTAGGGTGCAGCGTTCTTCTTCTTCGTTTGTTCTCAATCTCTCACTACCAAACCCTGAAAGGGTAAGTAACAGAATGTAGTCCAGAGAACAGAATGCGTTGTGTTGTAGTTTACAGCTTGGCTGCGATATTTGCACCTTTCGGTCCAACATATCCGGCTTCAGCAAGCATTTTTTGAGTACCGGGTTAGTATTCCCTCTTCGATCCCTTCTCCTTAGCCAGTCTGCCCTGCTGCAGCCTGTTATCCAGGATCACCGCGTGGAGGTGTAGAAGGGTCTTGGCAGCTCTGGTTCGCTGGCCATGACGCTAGCAGTCAGCTATGGATCTCTGACCACTGCAGCTCATGCGCTGCTCAGCATCTTGATCCCAGTGCAGCGTTCAACTGTCTCCCTCTTCAATGAATGGCTCTTCAAAAAAAAATCACGTAATATAAGTCGCACAGTCTCTCTTTGCACAGGTAGTCTACCTGCAAATCGTACACTCTCTCTCTCTCTGCAAATGTCTCCTCCTTCAAGTCGCAGTCTTCTCTGCAAATGTCTCCTAGTCTATCTTCTCAAATCGTACAGTCTGTCTGCAAATCATACACTCCCTCTCTCTGCAAATGTCTCTTCCTTCAAATTGCAGACTGTCCGTCTCTCTCTCCTATGCTGTCTGATCTCGTCTAATGCTTCGTATTTCCTTCTCTCCTACGCTGTCTGATGCCTCGTGTTCTTCTCTCTTCTATTGCTTTGTGTTTCCTCTCTTGTGTAATGCTCTCGTGTAATTCTTCGTGTTCCTCTCTCTCCTACGCCGTCTGGTGCCTCGTCTATCTCTCGTGTAATGCTTCGTGTTCCCGTCTGATGCCTCGTCTATCTCTCGCCTAATGCTTCGTGTTCCTTCTCTCGTGTAATGCTTTGTGTTCTCCCGGACCCTGCCAGTCAGCCTTTTTTATAACACAAAACTTTTTTTGTCGGGGCTACTTTTCCAAAATGGCGTCGCTATTACTCTGCCACGGCGCTTGCCGATGTGAGTGATCCGGTCTAATACCAGTATACAGCTGCGCTTGCGCGCTACAATAGGCAACAAAAATGTGTCAATAGGGAGACAAGATTTGTCTGCCCAGACTAAATCTGTCACACTAGTATAGTATGGTCAAGAGATAGGGATCACAGTGGGAAGGCAAACTAAAAAAAACCCAACTGGAATCGGGTGTGTCTGGCCAAAAAGGGGCAGATATTGCAGCTTCGCTATGATCTATGACACAACCTCCTTTTCAGAATGAATGTCAAGAAGAAGAAGAAACCTCATTACGGTGGACGATTAAAGTATTTGTCACTGTGTTTGATAAGCCTGACTAGATGCCATTAAATATATATGGAAAATGATTTCTTAATTCTGTTATGTTTTTTTGGAACAAATAAATAATTTAGGAACAACTTTAGTAAATAAATACAACTGAGATAATGTATAAATTAAAAGAAAACCAGGGGACGGCGTGGCCTAGTGGTTAAGTGACACGGCTCACAGCCAGAAGGTGCTGGGTTCGATCCCCATCACAGCACCGGCCGTTACCCCGGGGAAGCAAACCCTTAGAAAATGCAGGAGGAAGCAGACCCTTACATAAAATGCATGCTGAAGTAGGATGCACTGGGCCGACAGGCGCAAAATAAAAACGCAGTGCAACGCACACCGCCTTGGGGATTAGAGAAATAAGGCGAACGCAAAAAAAAACACAAAAAAAAATTGACTTTTAATTCATCTCATGCATAAGTATTTGTTCTCCAGCCACTATGAAGCAGTAATACATTCACACATGACAATGGGGGACGGGGTGGGCTAATGGTTAAGTGACATAGCTCACACCCCGAAGGTGCTAGGTTCGCTCCCCATCACAGCACCGACCATTACCGCTTGGAAAGAAACCCTTAGAAAATGTAGATGGAAACAGACTATTCCATAAAATGCATACCAAAGATGGATGCACTGAGCCGACAGGCACAAAATAAAAATATAGTGCAATGTACTCATTGTGGAATAGAGAAATAAGCAAACGAAAAAAACAAACACATGAGAGGAGGGAGTTTGTAGAGATACTAGTCTTTACCAACTCATCATATAAAATGAATTGCTACAGAAACCACCAGGACAAGAGCTCACGGAAGTTCCTTCACCCAGACTTCCTGTAATAGGGTCAGTTGCAATGCCCACTCTATGCTTTGCATGAATCAAGAAGAAGATTTGTTATTGTGTTGTAGATTAAGAAAACATAAAGTGAAACAAAAGAATAAATAGGTAAGGTCAGATACTGCATCAATAGACTTTCATCAGGGACAACGAACAACAACAATAATAATGAACTAGCAAATCAAAGAAGAAGGGAAACAATACATAAATGGGGGATATCAATATATAAGGTGAAAATAGGATACTTAACTGAAAAATCGTCACATAGCTCCTCTCAGGTTGGGAGGATGATCCCAAATGACAAACAAAGGTGCTGCTGAAGATGGATGTGTCGGATCGAAAGGTGCAAATATTGCAGTCACGCTGTAAATTTAGTGACAACGCATTCCATTCTCCGGACTACATCCTGCTACTAGTAAAGCCCTGTTCAGAGCTTGGTAGAGGGAGATTGAGAACAAACGCAGAAGAAGACAGACAAAGGTGAGATGAAGTGGCCAGGAGGGGGTAAAAAGTAAGAATCGGCTGGATAAGCTAGCAGCAGCCAGATACAAAAATCCTGAATAGTGATATAGGTAGAGGGAAAAGAGGAAGACGGGTGGAGGATGGTATGAGATTAAGATTTAAGAAAAGGTATGGAAGATATTAATGCCATGTTGTTGGAGGCAGCTCGTGCGGGAGAAGCCTTTATGAAAAAATTAAGAAGAAGCCTTTATGATAAAACTAAGAAAAAGCCTTTATGATAAAACTAAGAAAAAGCCTTTATGATAAAACTAAGAAAAAGCCTTTATGATAAAACTAAGAAAAAGCCTTTATGATAAAACTAAGAAAAAGCCTTTATGATAAAACTAAGAAAAAGCCGGTATGATAAAACTAAGAAGAAGCCTTTATGATAAAACTGTCAATCAATATGCAACATTTAATAAAGATTATCACAATAATGTGTTGTAGTTATCATGCCCGTCAGTGTGTTCTACTGGAGTTTGAAAGGGGAGCAAAGAATAGTTACACTGTAACCTGAAAGACATGCCATAAGAGGGAACTAACTAAGAAGTACAATGGTTTGATGCCTTTTGCACGGACGACCACCCTGATATCTGCACATCATGTTATATATAGCATCCATTTATCGTATTTATGGTTATTTACATTTGACTTTTCCTGTTTTTCCAGATTAAGCAGTTAAAAGTTCTCAAAGTTCGACGAGAGAATGTACGGAAAAAGCTGGCTGGTTTTGATAGTTCAACAACAAGCACAGGGGATGATGGACAAGGTTAGTTTGCTCCAGTAAACAATTTAGGTGATAAAAACGTATATAAGTAATTTCCCACGGAAGCATCAGACAAAATAAAGTGAAACCCACATTATGGCTACAAGGCCTTCATCAGAGACAAAGAAGAAATTAAAACCAAAAAAAACAAGATACAACTGTATTGTGCCATTGTTTTTTTTTTTATCATGTCTTGATTTTTGTTGTGATTTGTAAATTGTTTTTATTTCTTCTTGGCCGCTGATGAAGGTCTTGTGGCTGTAACATGTGCTTTTTTTGGGTGCTGGTGTGATCACTGAGTCAGTACTTATATTTGTTTTTACATCCATTGACTTTTAGCACCACTGAAACTTTGATTGATTGATTTCTTTTTTTACATAGTAATTCGTTTACAATAAGGAGGGGGGTGGGGGTGCAAAACATACTGATCAGAGAATGTTAGCCAGGGTCAGGCGAAATATACTGATCAAGAACACCCCCTCACACCCACCTCACTTCCATGCAGTTCTCACTGGAAACAGGCTGTTTCACAACAGTTTGGCTCACAAGGTGGGGGATCGATGTGATCCCTGTAGTAGTTTAAGACATGCAGATGAATCCAAGCATAGCACAACTACCTGGAGAACCCTAGTCTACCTTTATCAGCATGCTTGACATGTGAGGAAAGTTACTGCAACTCATCGTGGGGACGGTATGGGCTAGTGTTTAAGTGACACAGCTCACAGCCAAAAGGTGCTGGATTCGATCCCCATCACAGCACCGGCCGCTACCCCTGGGAAGCAAACCCTTAGAAAATGCAGGAGGAACTAGACCCTTACATAAAATGCAACCAAAAAAACTGCAACCCATCGCCTAACGCCCTTTTTAGGGAGCACAAAATAGTCAAGTTACCTGTCGTGGGCATTCAACAACAACAACTATATTCAAAGTGGTATTGCATTGATGCCCAGAATAGTGTTATGAAGCAGGCATGAGGGTTGATAGACTTTGTTAGGGAGGAAAGAATAGGACTATAACACTATACTTTGGAGTACTGTGTACAGGTGTGGAGTCTTTATCATAGAGGGGACATAAACATGCTAGAAAGAATACAAAAAAGAGCGACAAAGATGATAGTGGGATTCCAGAATTACAGTTATGAGGAACGACTCAGAAAAACCGGCCTACAGTGTCTCGAAGAGAGAAGAGAGAAGAATTCGTGGTGACTTAATGCAGGTTTATAAGATGATCAGAGGAATCGATAAATTAGACTATAACAAGTTTTTTAAAATACAGCCACCTACAATAACACGAGGGCATAGCTACAAGCTGACTAAAGAGAGGTCCAGGTTAGATATTAGGAAATATTTTTTTAGTCAGAGAGTGATGTCTGCTTGGAATGCATTGCCAGGGGAGGTAGTGGAGGCAGGGACAGTTAATGCATTTAAGAATAAACTGGATGCGCATAGCTTTTAGAGCAAGGTGATGTAAGTGTGACTGGTTGTATACAGACTCTGCAGGGTCTTCTAAACAGTATAAAGACGTTAAGTTAAGTTAAGTTTGCTTTTTGTAAAAGGCGACTAAGCAGAATTATGCAATAACTGGCAATCTCATCATGTAGAATAACTGGCTACAGAAACCAGAACTGTTAAGACACTCAGATGCTTCGTCAAAGACTTCAGGCAAGGAGGCCAGATAATGCAGTGATGCTGTGCTCCAACTGGAACAAGCGAGGAAGGACGATGATGATGATTGTTTTTTAAGAATTAGAAGTATCATTATTTTGTTTTATTTTTACCTCATTCATGTAGAAGCAAGGCGCACCCACTACAGGTAAACTTTCAGGAATCCTGTATCAGAGCATTTATGAGAGAAGCATGGATTCAAGTATTTGTTGATGAATCAACAACCAGATCAGTGAAGAATGGAGGCGCAAAAATCTATGTTGTCTACCCAGATCAAGGAAATAAACCACTAGAAAATTCTGTTGAAAAAATACTCGGCTAAAGTACAAGCACTAAGAATTGCTACAGAATTAATAAACAACACAATAAACCAATGCCAACAGGTTGTATTCCTCAAAAATATAACGTCAATTCTGCAAGTCGTCAAGAATGATAAGCTGTCAGAGCTTAAAAAAGCCAGAAGCGAATAAAAAACTAAAAGAAGGTCAGTGCTACAGTGGATACCAGCATGAATCTAACTATCCCAACTGCACCCATCTATATAAGACAGTGGAACATGTGCTGCTCGCTTGTCCAGGACTCGCAATAGAAAGAAAAAAGTTATTGCTAGGCAACCCAAACAGCTACAAAACACCTACACACTCTTCAACTTGGCATTCACTGAGAAAGAGTGAACAACTCATCAGACCTAGCTAATCAACAACAGTGGGTACCATCACACTGTGGCATACCAGGAAATGAGAGAGAGCAGACAAGTTAGTTAGTTGCCCATCACTTGTGATGGACGACTATTGTCTTGATGATGTAACTTGCGCAGTATTTGGAATATAGTGAGGAAGAAGCTGTGCTGGTCATCAACCTCACTCTCTGGTCCCAAACTACCTTGGGCCAGTGGCAAGATATAAGTCAAAGCGACTGGAGGTAATTCAGGATGCAGGCACTCATGTCCCATCTCTTTTGAGACCAGGGGTCGTTTGAAACCTGCGGAGCTTGAGCCCAAACCGCTTCTGTTCATCACTTTGAGAAGTGAGTGCCTTACCTCTCGACCACATCAACCCCCTGCAGACAAGTTAGCAAAGGAGAGAGCAAAAATAACAAATAATCACCTTCCAGGAAAAGAAGACCCTGATGAAAGGCATAAGCAAAGTCAACCAAATGAGAGACACCAAAAGAAGAGACACCTACCTTGATTGTACAGAGCAGGTAAATTCTATTCAGCATGAGAACAGGACATAACAGATAATATTAGTTAGTGACCAATTGGAAATAACTGTTAGTAGCTTGCACAATATCATATAAAACTGTGAAGTATAAACTTCATGCTGCTTTACCTTCAGATAGATTTGTCAGGATTGTTGCATTGATAAAATGCTCTTGAAGACAAAATGATAGAAGTCTTCTTCTTTGATCAACTGATGCTATACTTCTAGCTCGGTGAGGTTCACGAAGGAGATTGTGCATTTCAGGACATAACCGGTCCTCTACAGTTTTCCGAGCATGGTTACTCCTCTGGGCCAGACTGCCTCTCTTTGGCCTGCATAAGTAGGGGCAGTCCTGCAGGATATGTTCTGGTGCTGGCTTGGGTGCTCTGCGATCGCACTTGGCGGTGTCTCTAAGACTTTCTGTGGAGGGGAGGTGGCCCTTGAGTCTGCAATGTTCTGTTCTGAGTCTGGAGATCTTTGTCTGCCAATTTCTGCCAAGTCTATGCTGTTATATTTTATCTTGAATACTTTGTGCTGGTCTCTCCATTCCGTTCTCATGGATTGTTTAATAAGTGTCTTTGTTTCTTTATAGGCTTTTGCGAGCTCATCTGCCTACTTTTTTCCAAGGATCCCACAGTGTGCCGGAATCCACTGTAGGACTAAATCAATTTTTTGGGACCCCAACCCAATGTTATATTTTGATTCCTGTCAGAGTATATCTTGTTTAGGGCTTGAGAAATGTCTTTGAGTTCAATCCTGGAGTCTGTTAGAATGACCGTTTTCTTGTAGTTGTGTTTTGGCTGACAAGAATCTGAGTTGGTGCATGATAGTAGTGTATGTAGTGGCTGTTTGGAAGCAGGCTGGCATGCTAATATTATATAATAGTTGTAATAATTTTACTGAATTATCTTGTACCTTTCAGAACTAATCTAAACCCCTTCCCTTTCCACAGATGGCGGGAACACATTTGATGAAGCATTCAAGCCCGGCACGAAAAAAAAGAAAGAAACTGAACGAGAGCGCATGATTCGTACAGGAGAAATGACACCTTTTGGAACGGTTATCAAGGCTCCAGCTAAAAAACCGTCAGCTAAACCAATCCAGCTTTCTCAATATGAAAAGCTGCTTGGAGCAAAACACTCGACTCAGCAGAAAGTACAGAAAGATTTCAATAAATATTTAAAACGAAAGACTGCTGACACATCTAAGATCAAGAAATCGAACATTGATGAAGATGATCAAGTGAACTTGAGCACAACCTCATTGGAAGTCAATAAGTCAAATTTGTTCGATGAGAAAGATAAGAATATTTATGACAAGGAGACAGACTACAGACAACGAAGAAGCAAGCAAAATGTAGATTATAAAATTCAGCACAGGTTTATGGAAGATGGTCAGATAAGCGATGAGGAGGACTTTGAAAGGTATGGTATATTCCTTAGTCACTGTAATTGATTGATTGATTATATAATTAGGAGGACATTGTCAAGTGACTAGAAGGCTGGTCTCTTGTCTGGAGACATGAGTTCAAACCCTGGTATAAACATATTAAAAAAAAATTTGGATTAAGAGAAAAAGCCTTGCCTGCACACTCCACAACAAGTGGCTTCTTTATTTTTCAGTTTTATAAATTTCCCAGGGAGACAGCAACATTAGAAGGGCCAAAAGTAAGGTAAACCTTCAACTAATAACAATGGCATTGAAAGAGACATACATTCACCAAAAGTAAGGTAAACCTTCAACTAATAACAACAGCATTGGAAGAGACATACATTCACCAAAAGTAAGGTAAACCTTCAACTAATAACAATGGCATTGAAAGAGACATACATTCACCAAAAGTAAGGTAAACCTTCAACTAATAACAACAGCATTGGAAGAGACATACATTCACCAAAAGTAAGGTAAACCTTCAACTAATAACAACAGCATTGAAAGGGACATACATTCACCAAAAGTAAGGTAAACCTTCAACTAATAACAATGGCATTGAAAGAGACATACATTCACCAAAAGTAAGATAAACCTTCAACTAATAACAATGGCATTGAAAGAGACATACATTCACCAAAAGTAAGATAAACCTTCAACTAATAACAATGGCATTGAAAGAGACATACATTCACCAAAAGTAAGGTAAACCTTCAACTAATAACAATGGCATTGAAAGAGACATACATTCACCAAAAGTAAGGTAAACCTTCAACTAATAACAATGGCATTGAAAGAGACATACATTCACCAAAAGTAAGGTAAACCTTCAACTAATAACAATGGCATTGAAAGAGACATACATTCACCAAAAGTAAGATAAACCTTCAACTAATATCAACAGCATTGGAAGGGGCCTATCTTTACTAAAGGTAAGACAAACCATCAACTAATATCAACAGCATTGGAAGGGACATACATTTACCAAAAGTAAGATAAACCTTCAACATATATCAACATAATTTTAAATATGTAGTAATTGTAAGATAGGGATAACTTAATTCATTATCTTGTTGATTTATTATTGTTGAAATAGAAGAAAATAAAAACTCAGGTATTTGATCTAGAAGACAAATGAACGCTTCAATCTTTCTTCTGTGATTTCAATATTTTGATTAAGAACGTCATATATTATTTATGTTCACAATCAGGGATGAAATTGACCTTGAAGATGGCGAGGATGAATATCGACCCAGTAAGGATGAATTACAGGACGAATTTTCAGAGGATGACGAATATGCAGGTATTCAATGTAGTGGATGACCTCAATTGCTTTAAATATATAAGAATATACATACAACAGCAGTGATCTCTCTCCGGCAATACACTTTCTGAGCCTTATTCTTGAAACTTCAGTTGCTTTTACTTCTTCTTTCAATGTTCTTATCTATGCATCCAGGGCTGAAGATGCAGCAATGACTGAATTGACAGCAGCCAGTGACTTGTAGTTGGCTCCTTGCATCATGATCAGTGATCAATAACTGACCAATGCCCTTTTCTGCCTCCAAGTGGCGGCCCTGGAAACAGACTGTAGCCTGGCTAAGAGATTAGGGGTTGAAGATGGAAGGCAAACCCAGTCAAAAAAAGGACTGTGCTGAAATCGGATGTGTCGGGCTGAAAGGCGCAGATGTTGTAGCCTCACTGTAAACTATGACAATCGTCCCTTTTCGGGACGAACACCGAATAAGAATAAGGACCTATGTATTGTCTTTGGCTTCCCCAATCTTCTCTTCCCAAGTGTATGTCTGGCGTCTCATTATAGTATCTTCTGGAGTGCACATCTTATCCATCTATACTGTCACTCCTAAACCTTTTAAATGTTCTTAGTTGTTACTATGTATTTTTTAGTCTGTGTTTGTTATTAAATCTGGCCAGGGAGATTGAGAACGAACGAAGGCAAGCCATCTGTCAAAACAGAAAGAGCAGATGATTATAAAAAAATAAGGTGTCATTTAAAAATTTTTTTATATTCTTGTAGATATTCCAAAAAGTATTTCATAGCATTAAATAGGCAAGCATGTATCCTAGAACTTGGTTTGCAATCCCAACATACCTGGTTAAAAAAAAAACGTCACGCTCGGTTCGACAGACCAGCATGTCATTGATTATTATTGCTCATTTTTTGTTTATCCCTAAATGACCACAGATAATTTGGAAGATGAAGAGGACCAAAGCAAAACAAAGAAACGGAAAGACAAGAGCAGAGGTTCCTTTGGCAAGAAGAAGCTCCGAGCATTACCCAAGTACAGAGGGAATAGTGATGAGGATGAACCTGTGAGGACAAAAGTCAAGAGGGACGCTTCCATTAGACGAGAGAAGGATGATGCTGATCCTGAGTCCTACCAGCAGAGACTTTTCAAGTTTGTAATCATTATACATCATTGATTTCTTGTTATAGCTAAAATGATTAGTTTATTTCTTGGTCCTATGGAGTAATTAATACTTTATTTCTTACTCCTTGTAGTTAATGATAAGTATAATTGTTTATTCTTTGTAGCTAATGATGAGTTGAATTGTTTATCCTTTGTAGCTAATGATGAGTTGAATTGTTTATTCTTTGTAGCTAATGATACATTGAACTGTTTATTCTTTGTAGCTAATGATGAGTTGAACTGTTTATTCTTTGTAGCTAATGATAAGTTGAATTGTTTATTCTTTGTAGCTAATGATACATTGAACTGTTTATTCTTTGTAGCTAATGATGAGTTGAACTGTTTATTCTTTGTAGCTAATGATACATTGAACTGTTTATTCTTTGTAGCTAATGATAAGTTTAACTGTTTATTCTTTGTAGCTAATGATAAGTTGAATTGTTTATTCTTTGTAGCTAATGATGAGTTGAACTGTTTATTCTTTGTAGCTAATGATACATTGAACTGTTTATTCTTTGTAGCTAATGATGAGTTGAACTGTTTATTCTTTGTAGCTAATGATAAGTTGAATTGTTTATTCTTTGTAGCTAATGATACATTGAACTGTTTATTCTTTGTAGCTAATGATGAGTTGAACTGTTTATTCTTTGTAGCTAATGATGAGTTGAAATGTTTATTCTTTGTAGCTAATGATGAGTTGAACTGTTTATTCTTTGTAGCTAATGATGAGTTGAATTGTTTATTCTTTTTAGCTAATGATACGTTGAACTGTTTATTCTTTGTAGCTAATGATAAGTTGAACTGTTTATTCTTTGTAGCTAATGATGAGTTGAACTGTTTATTCTTTGTAGCTAATGATAAGTTGAATTGTTTTTTCTTTGTAGCTAATGATGAGTTGAACTGTTTATTCTTTGTAGCTAATGATGAGTTTATTTCTGTTTCTTTCTTTCTTGTAGTTGTTATAAGCTCATTACTTTTTCATGTTTTTCATTATTATACTTAAAGACAAAATTTTATTCCTTTCTCCTGGATTAACTAAAGTTAATGTTTCTTCATTACTTTATCATACGTTATCTTAAAATATGAACTGATGATTAGTTTTTTTTCTTTAATATTACCCAGTGATATGTTGATAATCCATTACTATTTACTACAATTGCTGTAAACCTTTACTGAACCAATTTTATCTTATGATTATGTTAATTGTGGTTTCAGAGAATGCCTATTGTTGTAGAAAACAAAGCAATTATGAGTTATAGAATGTTTCACATCTATTGTTTTCTAAGACATAACTTATGAGTGGCAGATTTTAGCATAAGGGGTAAAACATCTAAATTTCTTGTGTTTTCATCTAAGAAAAAACATTTGTGAGCATGCTCATTTTCTCAAAAAATAATTTTTGTATTTTTCATTTAATGGGATAAATTAAAATGAATATAATATTCAGACAGATCTGGTCACTGTAGACTCAAATATAATATATTCAACAATTGGGCAGACAGATGCGTACTCGTTTGCACAGTGAAAAAATATCCTCTGAATCAGTAGCAAAGTGTTAGAATAGACAGGATAGGATGAGCAATCCCAAACAGTTTTGAAGAATTAGAAAAGACATTCCTTTGTATAAAACAGATGTGAAATAAATTAGAAACTGAAATTGTAATGGTTATTTTTGTTTAAGCGAAGTGACATGTTAGCAAACACGGGAAGTGGCAAAGTGAATTTATCAGTTACTATTGGAAAGGTAAGCTGATTACGTCCAGCCTAACACAGCATATAAATCAGGTCAATTGGTTACTGCCAAAGATGGATATCGCAGTCAAGCTGTAAACTAGCGATACAATGCATTCCGTTCTCCAGACTACATCCTGCTACTTGCAAAGCCTTGTTCAGAACTTGGTAGCGGGAGATTGAAAACAAACGCAGAAGAAGAAGAAGGTCAATTGGTAGCTAGGAGACAGTCATTATGCTACTACTTTTTCCTCATAGCCAACTAGCCATAAATTAGGCATGCCTTCCCTGACTGAGAGTGCTATATTACAAGCTCTCAAAGTGTGTTTCAAATGTTACTTCTGTGCAGTTTTGTTTAGTTTTGTGATTGCGGTTTCATCGCGTGTTAAAGGAGAGGGTTGATAGATATTTTTTTCCAGAAATGAAACAAAGACGCTTAGAACTGTTTCACAAGAAAAGGTAGACAATTGAACTTTCCAACATCTTTTTGACATAGTTAAGTTGTGCCCCTTTATGTTCATGACTCAGCTTACTCTAAAATTATCATCCCGCTTCGCTACTGCTCTTAATGTGTTGTATTGTTCATTGAAGTTGAGTGATAGCCATATCTTTTCCAAACCTTTTGAGGGAAAAATTGCTATGGCGATAGAAGATACCTGAGACAGCAACAAGTTTTGTATTAGAAATAGATATCATTATTTGAGAGCGGTCATTGACGAAGACGAGGTAATTGTTTAAAGATAAACATTACACATGATATTGAGGAAAAATGATGTGTATCACCTTTAACTTTCTGAAACAGGCAGCAAAAGTTGGACCGTGTGGCAGAAGCTGAGGATACTATTGATGAAGATGATGCTGAAGCTGAATTTGATGGTGACTTTCAGGTTCCTAGAAAATTGTGGAAAAAGTTATTCAAGTAAGAATTGATATCGTTGCTCCTATGTTTAATATTTCTTTTTATCATACCTAACATTGCATTTGCCTTTTTCACTGATACCTGGACTTGCTCACTCGGCTTACCTGTATGATCTAATATTGATCTAATAATTTCTAATATTGTTTTCGCCTATTCTGTAACTATGTTTCATATTGGATCTACCCATCCGGAAAAGACGGAATAACAAACGAAATGCTGATGGGGCTGGGCCAAACAGCGAAGAGGAAACTGCTGTCAGTCCTGAACCAAAGCTGGGAAAGGGGTATTGTACCCCAGGCATGGAAAGACGCAGTACTTGTACCAGTACCAAAGAAAGGAAAAGACAAAACAGATCCAAATGGATACAGGCCTATCAGCCTACTGAGCTGTGTCGGCAAACTGATGGAACGTATGATAAACACCAGACTGATGTGGCATCTGGAAGAAAAACGAATACTAATTCCACAGCAAGCAGGCTTTAGACAGCACAGATCCACTGAGGACCAAGTCATCCTCATAGCCCAGGAAATAGAAGATGTCTACCAGGCACAGAAACACACAGTAGCGGTTTGGGTGGACCTGGAAAAGGCATTTGACAAAGTCTGGAAAGACGGACTTAGAGTCAAGCTAAGGAGAAGTGAAGTTTGTGGGAGAATCCAAGTACAAGAGCAGATGAGCAAAAAGGTGACACTAGAGCAGGGAGTACCCCAAGGGGGAGTACTGTCACCCACACTCTTCCTGGTGTATATAAACGACATTACAGAGACTATACCAAGAAGAGTCCATAGCTCAATGTTTGCAGACGATCTGGCTATGTGGACCTCTGAAAAGAATCTCACCATAGCAAGAAATCGGATGCAGCAGGCCCTAACATCGCTGGAAGAGTGGGCGAACTCATGGCTGGTCAAAATAAACGAGGAGAAAACCACATGTACAATATTCTCGCTCTCAATCAAACCCCAAAATACCAAATTAAGTCTAAATGGCAAATTCCTGCAGCCAAACAACAACCCAAACTATCTGGGAGTCACATTTGATCGGCGCATGACATGGAAAAGTCAGATCGAGAGAAACCGAATGAGAGCCAGAGAAAGAATGGCAATCATGAGGAAACTTGCTGGCACAAGCTGGGGAGCTGACGAAAGTATACTAAAGAAACTGTACACTGGAAGAGTGAGACCAGTTCTCGAGTATGGCATTGCGGCATGGACAACAGCAGCAAAGGCGAACTTCGATAAAGTTAGCAAACTTCAAAACCAAGCCATGAGAGTTATAACAGGAGGCATGAAGTCAACGCCAATTGTAGAACTTGAAAAGATTACAAAACTGCAATCCATGACCGATAGAAGAGACTGCAGAGCCCAGCTGCAGTTAGAGAAACTCAGAAGACTGACTGACCATCCAATGCACCAGAGACTAAACAATTTCGGAAATGGGAAACTAAAGCGGAGAAACTTTGCAGAAATAGCCAAAGCAAAGATGCACGAAGATCCCATAAACGCACTAACAACACCAAAGCCCATCACTACTGTACGAAAACCTACCTGGAGGCAGGATATATTTCCAGAGGTGGTAGAAAATATACCAGGTATTGGAAACAAAAACTGCCAGACTGAAAAAGAAAGGAGAGATACTACCCTAAGCTTTATATCGAAAAACTACCCAAGCATGGACTGGACCCATGCATACACCGACGGTTCTGTAACAAACACTACACAGAATGGAGGGGCAGGAGCATTCCTGAACCTACCAAATGGCAGAAAAATAACACTGTCATTCGCTACTGGTAAGTACACAAGCAATTTCAGAGCGGAGGCAGAGGCACTGAGGGCGGCAGTGGAAGAAATGGTGACACATAAGGAAAATGAAAGCCATGCAGTCCTACTTACAGATGCTCTGGCCGTAGTCACAGCGCTAAAAAGCCAGAAAAACACTGAGCTTAATGACTTAAGAGCAGTACTCTGTCAACTATACCAGCAGTCTGCACCAAAAGGGGTAGTGGTACAGTGGGTCCCATCACACTGCAACATCCAAGGCAACGAGGAGGCAGACAGACTGGCAAAAGAAGGTGCAAGACTACCACAAACAGATACTAGTATGACGTACGAAGAGTCAAAACGGCTTATTAAAGCCAGATACATGACCAAATGGGAAACTGAACATACCGGCTACACCAAAAATAATGCCTATTACCAGTTGAACAGAAGAGAGCAGGTCGTTGTCTTCAGACTTCGCACTGGTCACAATAGACTGAGGTACCACCTATTCAACAAATTGAAGATAGGTGGTCCTGACGAATGCCCGTGTGGTACCGGGAAAATGACCGCTGAGCATCTGCTGCAGAACTGCCCGACAAACGAGGATCAGAGAGAGCAGATGTGGCCATCACCAGTGGAACCACAAGACAAGCTCTATGGCAGTGTCGACAGCCTCAGGATGACCGCCGCTTTTTTCGAAACAATAATGGTTACTGTCTGACTGCGTACGATGAAGAAGAAGAAGAAAAAGGATCTACCCATGTGGATGACTGTGCATTTATCTACATTAAACTCCATTTTACCAGCTTACAGACCATTCTCAAATTTTTACTAAATCCGACCTCAATGTATCCACTTGTGCTTTAGATGAGACACTACTGTCACTTTGTGTCATCAGCGAATTTTTCAATCATGAATCCCATATCAATGTCCAAATCGTTTATATATATATCAAGAACAAAATTGGTCTCAAAACCGATCCTGTGGCACTCCACTTTTTACTTCACACCACTCAGAGTACTCCTTATTTATGCCCACTCTCTGCCTTCTTTCTGTTAACCAATTTTCAATCCATTTGGCAACTTCCCCGCCTAGTCCATGTGATTTTAACTTTCGAAATAATCTTTGATGAGGTACTCTTTCAAAGGCCTTTGCAAAGTCTAGATAAATAACATCCACTGGCTCCCCTTTATCTATGATTTTAGTAACCTCCTCCATGAATTCTAATAGATTTGTTAAGCATGATCTCCCTCTAGTAAACCCATGCTGACTATTTCTGATTAGATTAAACTTATCTAAATGCATTACAATGTTTTCTTTGATTATTGACTCAAACAATTTGCAGACTATGCTCGTTAAACTCACCAGTCTATAATTTGCTGGATCTGATTTTTTGCGCATTTTGAATAAGGGGATCACTCCTGCATCTTTCCTATCTCTTGGAACAATCCCTTTTGCAAGTGATTGAGAACATAATATAGCCAATGGTTTTGCTAGTTGGTCTCTAATTTCAAACAGCAATTTTTGGATGAATACCATCTTGACCTGGACATTTATCCACTTTCAACCCCTCCAATTTTTTAAATTTCCAATTTCCTGTGTCAGTAACAACTATTATGTGCTTCTGCCTAATTCTGCATTTTCTCCTTCAGTTACCAGAGAACAGGCGTTCGATGGTTATGGGAACTGCACTGTCAGCAGGCAGGAGGGATTGTGGGAGATGAGATGGGGCTGGGTAAAACTATCCAGACAATTTCATTCCTAGCTGCTCTTCGCACCAGTAAAGTGAGAAATGTGAACTTTCCGTAAGTAAACAAGCTCATTTATTTATATGTAGAAACATAGCCTGCAGACATTGCCAGGCCATCCTCGCCAGCATTCTGTCACACATCCTCTGCTGCATGTGCTTGTAATATCTGTCTTCAATTCGTCCTGTAAGAGAAGACATGTTAATTTTTCTTTCATTGAAGCCGATACTCTCGGACAAATTTCATCAAGACTTCCTGTTCTAGGCAGCTAACTATAGTTCATTTATATCCTTCTTTTTTCTTCTTCCATGTTTGTTCTAAATCTTCTGTTACTAAGCCATGAACAGGCCTTTCAAGTAGCAGGATGTAGTCAGAAGAACAGAATGTGCTGTGTCGCTAGTTTCCAGCTTGACTGCGATATTTGCACCTTTTGGTCCGGCACATCCGTCTTTGGCATGTCACAATCTCTGTTTTCTTGAAAGCCGATCTTAAAACCGATTCTGACTAGCCTTCCTGTTCTAGATGCCCAACTTTAGTTCCTTCAAATTCTCTTTGTCCTGCTTTTTTTCACACATTTCTGCTGCAAATGTCTTGGAGTTATAAATAAAGAATGTTTGTTCGTGACAAAATTTTAAAAAATAAAATACATTTAGTTGCCCATTGGAAAGGAGGATGGCGACATTGTCAGGCATTTTGTCTTGATGATGTGGCTTGGCTTGGCTTTGTTCGCTCTCAATCTCCCGCTACCAAACCCTGAAAAGGGCTTAATTAGCAGAATGTAGTCCAGAGAACGGAATGCGTTGTGTCATAGTTTACAGGTTGACTGGGATATTTGCACCTTTTGGTCCGACACATCCGACTTCAGCAAGTCTTGATGATGTAACTTGCGCTGTATTTAGATTATAGTGAGGAAGAAACTGTGTTGGTCATCAACCTCACTTTGTGGTCCTGAATTATCTTGGGCCAAGAGCAAGATGATAAATCGAGATGACTGGAGATAGTCCAGGATGCAGGCCATCTAGTCCTACCTCTTTTGAGTCCAGGGGTCACTTGAAACATGTGGGGCTTGAACTCCCGCTGTTTCCATTCATCGCTTTGAAAGGCGACTGCCTTATCTCTCAAGCACAGCAACCCCCGTGACAACGGTCACAAGACAAGTATTTAGCTGCACTCAAATAACATACATAACAAACAACAGAAAAGAAAGTGAATAAATGAACAGCTCAAAATTCGAACAACAGACCTCCAGATGATGTAAGCGCCTTGCCACAAGAGAGAAATGAGTTCGAGTGCTAGACCAGCAAGACACACTAAAAAATATGTCACAACTGGGCTAGTCTTTTGTCATTCAACACACACGATTATGGAACATAGGCAGAGTTTAATCCAGACAAAATTTATGAACTCAGTTACTTACCAACTTTCTTATCATCAAGCAAGGACCATATATAAGTGTACATGCGACACAAGCTTTTAAGGCTTATATTTATGTTTGATGATACGAAGGTTAGAAAATAATTTGTCTATAAATTTGTCTGGATCGAACTCTGTCTATATTCCATAGACGCAAGTGTTGAATGACAAAACACTAGCCCAGTTGTGGCACATTATTAAACGTATCTCATTGTGACAATTAACTCATTGCGAGAAGGTGCTCCTGTCATCTCGAGGTCTGGAGTCTGAATTCCGGACTGCCCATTTATTTTCTGTTGGTCGTTATGTATGTTACTGGAGGTCTGGAGTCTGAATTCCGGACTGCCCATTTATTTTCTGTTGGTCGTTATGAATGTTACTGGAGGTCTAGAGTCTGAATTCCGGACTGCCCATTTATTTTCTGTTGGTCGTTATGTATGTTACTGGAGGTCTGGAGTCTGAATTCCGGACTGCCCATTTATTTTCTGTTGGTCGTTATGTATGTTACTGGAGGTCTGGAGTCTGAATTCCGGACTGCCCATTTATTTTCTGTTGGTCGTTATGTATGTTACTGGAGGTCTGGAGTCTGAATTCCGGACTGCCCATTTATTTTCTGTTGGTCGTTATGTATGTTACTGGAGGTCTGGAGTCTGAATTCCGGACTGCCCATTTATTTTCTGTTGGTCGTTATGTATGTTAATCGAGTGCAGACAACAAACATTCTCTGTTTACATCTTGCTGCCTCAAAGTTTCCATATATTCTCTCTCTTGAAGTTATTATCTTGTCATGGGGGCTGAGCTGGTGTATGACCCAAAGAGCTATGCTGACAGCAGCATAACTACACCAGCAGAGCCTCCCAAGCAAAGGGTTGCCTGCCAGCCCAAGAGAGACACAAACATTGACACCTTCCCCACAAGCAAGCTGGGGACAGCCAAGGACTAAGGAAGACTAATCTGAGACATAAGCCTGTTGAAATAAGGAAATCTCTGGTCCACAGCCATGACAAAACAATGCAGCATAATTTCACTTTAAAATAAAAGCAGCAGAAGTTTCAAACCGCGGTGACTTTCAATACCTAAGCTTTTTGACCTTTGTGATGTGAATAGTAAAGTGTGCTTTGCTATGAGTTGGAGAGTCTTCTACACTAGAGGGACTTAACAGTAAACATTATTCGTTACCCTTCTTTCCACTTTTTTACCGTTTAGTACATGACTATAATTTATGCAATCTTCATCTATTGAAGAGCTTATGTTTCACTGCTGCTTTCCTCAGCTACAAAGGTCTAGGGCCCACTATTATTATATGCCCTACCACAGTCATGCATCAATGGCTGCAAGAATTTCACAAATGGTGGCCGGACTTCAGGGTTGCTATTTTGCATTCTTCTGGATCATTCTCTGGTTCCGAGGTAAGCTTAGATGTGGTATGAATTTGTTATTTTATTTTGCTAGTTCTATTTTTGTGAATATTTTTTGTCTTTATAATTTTCTCTACAATATCCACAAATATTTCTGTAATAACGTAGTTGGCTCTGTATCAAGCTTCTCTTGTCGTTCACTCTCAAATAGCCACAATGGGCCTGAAGATGTAGCAATGACTGAGCTGGCAGCCACTAGCGACTCATAGCACGCTTATTGCATCAGGGTCAGTGACTCATAATTGACTCTATTCCACCCCCAAGTGGCGGGGAGGAAGACAATGTTTGGTCAGACAAAATATACTGATCAGACATGTTAGTCAGGGTCAGGCAAAACATACTGGCCAAGACCCTCACCTCAGCTTCCTAATAGCCCTCCCTGGAAACAGACTGTTTTCATGGCAGCCTGGCTAACGAGGTGAGGAATCGACGTGATCCCCATAGTAGTGAGCGATGCACAGATGAAGCCAAGCATAGCACAATCGCCTAGAGGACTATGGTCCACCTTCATCAGCACCCTCGGGATGTGAGGAAAGCTACTGTAACCCACCGCTAACCATACTTTTCAGCGCGCACAAAAAAGTAACCTACTCATTGTGGGCATTCGCAAACTACAACAACAACAACCTCCAAATGGCAGCCCGGAAACAGACTGCTAACATGCAGCCTGTTAAGAGATTAAGGATTGAAGAGGGAAGCCAAACCAGGTCCGGGGACGGCATGGGCTGATCGTTAAGTGACACGGTTTAACCCAAAGGTGTTGAGCTTGCTCCCCATCACATCACCTATTGTTACCCCGAAGAAACAAACCCTTAGAAAATGCAGGAGGAAGCAGACCCTTACATAAAATTAATGCTGAAGTCAGATGCACTGAGCCGCATTGAGAAATAAGGCGAACGCGAAAAGAAAAGAGGTGCTGAAATCAGATGCTCTGGTCTGAAAGGCACAATATCACATCCTCGCTATTAGATATGACACAACATCACAAAAGTTTCTTTTTGAGAATGAACGCTGAAGAAGAAGAAATAACCACATGTTTTTCTCAGAAAATTTGTGATCCTGTCTGAGGCTTCTCACATCACCATTAAGTTTATCTCTCAATGGACTGGACATGACGACACTGCACTGTCACATTGCTCCTCTCATGAACCTTGTTCTGTTTTAAGAATTAACTTCACTGCACAATGGCCATACTCATAGATGCTCAGTTCCTCTCAGCAAATGAGGAAGTGTGTGGGTTCTGATGGTTCCAGTAGCTCGTTGGTTGAACACACTGTCCATTTTCTCATGTGCCACCACTCCATTTGACCCTTTTTTGATTTCAAAGTTGTGCAACCTGTGTTTTGCTGATTCACCTTTTGCAGCATCGTCATCAAGCAGGCTGCCATTATAGACCTCAAAATGTCACCTCTATCCATATCCAGTGTGTCTACAATTGGTGTTTGAGTAGCCTCAATGTAAGCTCTGTTGCTACCTGGAGCCCCAGCATGATCAGGACAGTAGATCCACACCAACCCCTGAAGGTTTGAGACCTCTACAGCAGCCATCCACTCATGCCATAGTCAGCCCTTCTGTACTTTCCTAAGTAAAGATTGGGTGTCTGACATTATGACCGCCATTGTTAACCTTTACACAAAAAAATTGATATAATTTTCCTACGGCTGCACTATTTTTCAGCACGACACATTTTATTATGGTTGCTGACGTTGCGAGCCTGACAGCTTTTTATTAGTTGGTCTATAGATATGATTATGTTGTATGTAGAGACATAAATGAATAAATAACTTGTTGGTGTTTTTGTTGTGTGGGAAGAAAAAGACACATTATGTTATCCCCAAAGAACAAATGAAGAAGAAAAAGACACAATATGTTATTCTCAATGAACAATTGAAGAAGAAAAAGACACAATATGTTATCATCAAAGAACAAATGAAGAAGAAAATTATATGTTATCCTCAAAGAACAAATGAAGAAAAAGACGTGTTATCCTCAAAGAACAAACGGAGATGAAAAGACACATTATGGTATCCTCAAAGACCAAATGAAGAAGAAAAAGACACATTATGTTATCCCCAAAGAACAAACGAAGAAGAAAAAGACACAATATGTTATTCTCAAAGAACAAATGAAGAAGAAAAAGACATTATGTTATCCTCAAAGAACAATTGAAGAAGAAAAAGACACAATATGTTATCATCAAAGAACAAATGAAGAAGAAAAAGACACAATATGTTATCATCAAAGAACAAATGATGAAGAAAATTATATGTTATCCTCAAAGAACAAATGAAGAAAAAGACGTGTTATCCTCAAAGAACAAATGGAGATGAAAAGACACATTATGGTATCCTCAAAGACCAAATGAAGAAGAAAAAGACACATTATGTTATCCCCAAAGAACAAACGAAGAAGAAAAAGACACAATATGTTATTCTCAAAGAACAAATGAAGAAGAAAAAGACATTATGTTATCCTCAAAGAACAATTAAAGAAGAAAAAGACACAATATGTTATCATCAAAGAACAAATGAAGAAAATTATATGTTATCCTCAAAGAACAAATGAAGAAAAAGACGTGTAATCCTCAAAGAACAAATGGAGATGAAAAGACACATTATGGTATCCTCAAAGACCAAATGAAGAAGAAAAAGACACATTATGTTATCCCCAAAGAACAAACGAAGAAGAAAAAGACACATTTTCTTATCCTCAAAGAACAAACGAAGAAGAAAAAGACACATTGTTATCCTCAAAAAAAAGAAGAAAATGACACATCTTATTTTCAAAGAACAAACGATTACAAAAAAGACATACATCTTATCCTTGAAGAGCAAACAAAAATAGTAAAGGCACAACATATCATACCCCTCAAAGAATGACTGAACAAGATAAAAACACAATGCATCTGTTGCTACGCTATGCTCTAATGGGATCTAGAAAGATGTACTTCCATCACAATGATAACAAAACGATTTTGATTCATCTCTGTCTGTTTTTACTCTATCAGTCCGAGATGGTACGCTCCATTGCAAAGAGTCAGGGCATTCTGATCACATCCTACAACACTTTGGTCATACACCAGGAGCTAGTGCTTCGCTTCAACTGGCATTATGTCATTCTTGATGAAGGTCACAAGATACGCAATCCTGACGCCAAGGTCACTTTATGTTGCAAGCAGGTATTTATAGTTAGCCGACTTCATGAATTTAGTTGTTGCTTGAAGTTATTCGTGCCGAGTTTTTCAATCATCCTGGGTTCTTCAATCATGCTGGGTTCTTCAATCGTGCTGGGTTCTTCAATTCAATCATGCTGGGTTCTTCAATCTTGACAACGTTTCTCTGTAATGGGTTACAGTTTCTCTTCTTAAATCCTGAAACACACTAAAGAAGGTGGGCCTAGGTTTTTCTGGCTATAGTGCAATGCTGAACTTTGTAGTAAACTTACCAACATTGGGATCACAGTTACAGATACCCACCTCATTGGCAAGGTTGCTGTAACACAGTCTGTTTTCAGAAGCACGACATGGATGTGAGGTGGAATCTTGATCAGAACATTTCACTTTACTCCCATAAATTTAGTTGTTTAATTTCTGCTGAAGTCTGATGTGTTGTACCAAAAGTTGCAAATATCGCAGTCAAGCAGTAAACTACGATACAACACATTCCATTCTCCAGACAACATCCTGCTACTCAGTGGTCTTGGGGTAAGGTGTTCGCCTCGGGTTCCAGAGGTCGCGGGTTCGAATTACGGTGAAGACCAGGATTTTATATTCACGTGGATCTTCTGCTAAAAATTTCCCGGATCTCTGGATAGAGAGAACAGATTCCCATGTTCAATGTCGAGCACGTTAAAAATTCCTTTGCAGCTAGAAATCGAAAAGAGTAGACTTAACAGCCACTGCCCGGACAAAATTCAAGTTCTTCTTCTTGTGGTCGTATCATAGATGTTTACACCATCAGGCAAGTTTCCGCGATGAACTCGACCGTTGACTGTAGTTGCTCTTTAGCTCTGTACAGCTTTGATTGTAGTGTTGAATCATTTGGCCAGTGTATCCTACTCAACTGACCATACAGAGGAAAGTCCTGCAAAACATGCTCTGCAGTTTGTTCGCCTGTCCCAAATGTACACAGCGGCGAAGCAGACAGACGAAGCCTGTTCATGTGTTTATTCAGTCTATTGTGCCCAGTCCGGAGGTGAAGAATGATAGTCTGCCCTTGTCGGTCAAGGGTGTGGTAGTCATCGTTGGGTTGGTTCTGTTCTCTTCTGACAGCCTGGACAACTCTCTTTTTCTCAAAGAATGTGATTTTGCCGTGTTCTTGTTCACATTCTCCTCCCCTTCTTGCAAGCCCATCTGTCCTCTCATTTCCAGGCACACCACAGTGGGATGGCAGCCATTGGAGTATAGTTCGCTTTCCAGCAGCTACCCTACCCAGTTCATTTCTCAGACGCGAAAGTTTACCACCCTCGCAAGCTTGCAGCACAGATAAAGCGTCTGTAAAGATGGCTACTTGGTGGCAATCAGAATTGCTGTTCCGGATCATGTTGGCAGCCTGTTTGAGGGTTTGAACCTCAGCCTGTTTGAGAGCTTGGGCCTCAGCCTGTTTGAGAGCTTGAACCTCAGCTGTTTGGTTGGAGCAGAATTGACCAGTGGGAACACTCCTTGTCTCACAATGGTCCTCAGGCTATGTTATAAAGATACCAGCGCTCCCATTCTTACCAGCATTTGTTGCTGATCCATCCATGTAGGCATGTATCCACAATTGTTGCTGATCCATCCATGTAGGCATGTATCCACAATTGTTGCTGATCCATCCATGTAGGCATGTATCCACAATTGTTGCTGATCCATCTGTGTAGGCATGTATCCACGATTGCTGCTGATCCATCTGTGTAGGCATGTATCCACAATTGTTTGCTGATCCATCTGTGTAGGCATGTATCCACGATTGTTAAAGATCCATCTGTGTAGGCATGTATCCACGATTGTTAATGATCCATCTGTGTAGGCATGTATCCATGATTGTTGCTGATCCATCTGTGTAGGCGTGTATCCACGATTGTTGCTGATCCATCTATGTAGGCATGTTTCCACGATTGTTGCTGATCCATCTGTGTAGGCATGTATCCACGATTGTTGCTGATCCATCTGTGTAAGCATGTATCCACGATTGTTTAGGATAGTTTTCTTTGATCATACTCAGTGTAGCAGTTCTCTTTTGCAGCTCGTTGTAGTCGTGTCCAGTCGTGAGACAAGTTACTGATGTATTTATCTGTTTGGTTTCATTGTCCTCTTCCCATGGTATTGGGTATTGCGTGGATTTCAGCGCTGTCTTCATGGGTAGGTCTGCTTGGTGCTGTCTTCATGGGTAGGTCTGCTTGGTGCTGTCTTCATGGGTAGGTCTGCTTGGTGCTGTCTTCATGGGTAGGTCTGCTTGGTGCTGTCTTCATGGGTAGGTCTGCTTGGTGCTGTCTTCATGGGTAGGTCTGCTTGGTGCTGTCTTCATGGGTAGGTCTGCTTGGTGCTGTCTTCATGGGTAGGTCTGCTTGGTGCTGTCTTCATGGGTAGGTCTGCTTGGTGCTGTCTTCATGGGTAGGTCTGCTTGGTGCTGTCTTCATGGGTAGGTCTGCTTGGTGCTGTCTTCATGGGTAGGTCTGCTTAGTGCTGTCTTTATGGGTAGGTCTGCTTGGTGCTGTCTTCATGGGTAGGTCTGCTTGGTGCTGTCTTCATGAGTAGGTCTGCTTGGTGCTGTCTTCATGGGTAGGTCTGGTTGGTGCTGTCTTCATGGGTAGGTCTGTTTGGTGCTGTCTTCATGGGTAGGTCTGCTTGGTGCTGTCTTCATGGGTAGGTCTGCTTAATGCTGTCTTCATGGGTAGGTCTGCTTGGTGCTGTCTTCATGGGTAGGTCTGCTTGGTGCTGTCTTCATGGGTAGGTCTGCTTGGTGCTGTCTTCATGGGTAGGTCTGGTTGGTGCTGTCTTCATGGGTAGGTCTGCTTGGTGCTGTCTTCATGGGTAGGTCTGGTTGGTGCTGTCTTCATGGGTAGGTCTGCTTGGTGCTGTCTTCATGGGTAGGTCTGCTTGGTGTTGTCTTCATGGGTAGGTCTGCTTGGTGCTGTCTTCATGGGTAGGTCTGGTTGGTGCTGTCTTCATGGGTAGGTCTGCTTAGTGCTATCCTCTAAGTCTCTTTCAGTGGTGTAAAAAGCTGCCTCATTTAAGACGACCCAAAACCAAATTTTTCAAGTCTTGCCTTCATTGGGTGCTGTAGCATACTGTTGTACTTGTCCATCTAGATCATACTCTTTGTGTCTCTTCTATGGGACAGTGTCTGTAATCCAGCAACTTTCTGCATCTCTACAATTGGCGTGGTTTTCATAGCTCCTGTAATAAGCCTGGGGGCTTGGTTTTGCACCTTGTCCAATGACTGCAGATGTGTATTGGTAGCTGATGACCAAGCTATAGGTCTGAACTCCAAGTGAGGTCTTATTACTCCATTGTACACTTTCTTAAGGGTTCTTTCGTTTGCTCCCCAGCTGGTGTCTGCTAATTTTCTGAGTATGCCTTCCTTAGTGCCTTCCCTTCTGCATTTCCAATATGTTTATTTAAAGTAAGCCTTTTATCAAATTTCACCGCAAGGTTGGAGTTTTCTTACTTGATCATGGATATTCCTAAGCGTAAGTTGATTGTTTGGTCTTTTAGGTAAAGGGAAAACACTGTCGTGGAGGTCTTATCTGTGTTCATTGTGACACTCCATATTTCTGCTCACGCCGACAGCATGTCTACTACCACCTGCATGCTATGGTTTGCTGAAGTGGCGTGTTCATCAGCACACCAGAGTACTAGATCGTCTGCATATAATGCAGCTTTCACTCGAGCTGGGAGATCCTTGACCAGACCATTAATATAAACGAGAAACATTGTTGGTGAAATTACTCCCACCTGAGGTACTCCATGGTAGAGCAGCACTTTTTTTACTCTTCTGCCTGTCGATGGTGACTCTTGTTCTCCTATTGTGCAGGTATGACTGGATCCAGCTTTGCATGTTGCCTTGAATTCTGCTTCCCCCTAGTTTTGCTATAAGGCCGTCTTTCCATACCTTATCAACCATACCTTATCAAAGGCCTGCTTGAAATCAACCCATAGTGCTAGGACTATTTTCTTCTCCTGCAATTAAAGTTAAAAATCTACCCAAGTTATGTGTACCTTTCCCCAGGTGGTTTGTTAAGGAGAGCTATACATGGTGCCTAACTGGCTGCATGTCTACTTAGCTCTAGTGTTTAAGTCTATTAAAATGTACTCGCACATCAGTTAAAACCACCCTCCAAGAAAACTGGTTGTATACAGGCTCTGTAGAGTTTTCTAAACCAATATAAATACATTGTTAAGTTAAGTTACTTGCAAAGCCCTTCTTAGGGCTTGGTAGCAGCAGATTGAGAATGAACGAAGAAGAAGATGAAGAATTGTTTGATTTGAGTTGAGCCTGCACCTTAACTGGCATTATGTCATGACAACCAAAGATACGCAATCCAGATCTTAATGCTACTTTATTTTTTAAGATATCAATAGTTTGTTCACATTATGAAATTAGGCGTATGGTTTGAGGTGCTCATGTGACCTAGCTGGCATGATGATTACAACCTGATGAACAATCCTGATGTAACAGTCACTTTATGTTACAAGTTAGAATTTATTCGACTAAAAATTCTCTGGGTAGTAGAAGTAAGATGGCCATGCCTAAGTGACTGCGCTTTCGACTTGCTCTTGTGTTTGTGTCGAGTTTTCCGATGTTTGGTGGTTCCTGTTTGGATTATATTTCACAACTCCTTCACCAGGTAGTATCAAGGACTTTATTCTGTGGAATTGATGTGCTTTCGAACGGTTATTATGTTTTGTTCTGCTGCATTTCATGCCTGGCTCAAGCCATGGGAGACCAGGCCATGACGGAGTTCAACGTTCCGCTTAACTGCACACCAGAATCCAGTCCAGATTATCACTACTCAAGGATCTTACTGCTCGAACTGAAGCCGACTTCCTCCGGTCCGCCCCTCCCTCTACCAGAGGTTACACGATACCTCTCTTAACCTCATATTCTCAGCACAGAAAGGGTCACGCTGACCAAAAGGTGAACACTATCAGAAGTCTTCGCGGTGGGACACGTAAAAACAGGGAGTTTGACACGGACAGACACAGAAGGCTTGACACAAACACTGGTCTAACACACTACTTGCAGCCCTCATCCCAAGGCTGGGGAGTACACGGCTCCACCTGAGGAGTCTGGTCGACACGCTACGCATGAACACAGCCCCAGCAGTTGGACATGGTAGTGGTCGATTGACGGAACAGGCCTTTGACGCCTACGCGAACGTTATTATTTATTCGACCCGAGTGCTACCAGGCTGAAAATATTAGGGTTGTGGTTGGGGTTGGCAACCTCATCATTAAGCCATTGGAAGTAATTCATCTAGGAGAATGAAAACTCTCGACTTCAACTCACCTTTTGCTTACAGGTAGTCAGGTCACAGCTGCAGATATGCTGAGTCAAAAGGTTCAGATAGCCATAGTCCAACTGTAAAATATAGCACAACATATTGTACTCCAAAAGAACAAACGAAGAAGAAAACGACCTAATGTATTTTATCCTCAAAGAACAATTGTAGAAGAAAAAGGCCCAATGTATTTTATCCTCAAAGAACAATTGTAGAAGAAAAAGACCCAATGTATCTTATCCTCAAAGAACAATTACAGAAGAAAAAGACCCAATGTATCTTATCCTCAAAGAACAATTACAGAAGAAAACAGCCCAATGTATCTTATCCTCAAAGAACAATTGCAGAAGAAAAAGGCCCAATGTATCTTATCCTCAAAGAACAATTGCAGAAGAAAAAGGCCCAATGTATCTTATCCTCAAAGAACAATTACAAAAGAAAAAGGCCCAATGTATCTTATCCTCAAAGAACAATTAAGAATAAAAAGGCACATGTCGTATCCCCCTCACAGAATGAATGGACAAGAAAAAAGCACAATGGATCTTATCTTAAAAGAACGAATGAAGAATTAATAAGTGGTCATTTTTCTGTAGAGTAAAGTAAAAAAAGAATGAATAACGATAGAAAGTAACAATATATTACATATTATTTTGCATTATTTGTTACTTATGAATATGGAATCAGACATTCTTGCATGATAACATTCTTTGTTTTTAATCACCAGTTCCGCACCCCTCATCGAATCATTTTGTCAGGCTCTCCAATACAGAACAACCTAAAGGAACTGTGGTCTCTTTTTGATTTTGTGTTTCCTGGAAAGCTGGGAACTCTACCGGACTTCATGCAGCATTTCTCTATACCCATTGTGCAGGGAGGATATTCAAATGCTACACAGATGCAGGTTCCTGTCATTTGTGTGTTTGTTCAGTTAAACTTTCCACCTGAATTAGAACAAAAAAGATAAAAAAATCAGTCCATGGCAACAATTGCCATTAGGTATGAAGATAACTCTTCATGTACTAAGCTGCAGCCTGTGTGAAGTTTTTTTATTTTGCGTTTGCCTCATTTCTTTATTACCCAATGCAGCGTGCGTCACACTCTGTTTTTATTTTGCACCTGTCAGCCCGGTGCATCCGACTTCGGCATGCATTTTCTAAGAGTTTGCTTCCCCGGGGTTATGGTCGGTGCTGTGATGGGGAGCGAACCCAGCACTTTCGGATTGTGAGCCGTGTCACTTAACCACTAGCCCACGCCGTCCCCCTATGTGATGTGAGGTGGCCAGTTCCTTTCCTTGCTGTTTATACCTTTTCCAACTCATACGTCAGTTACCCATTTACAGTTGGGTCGACTGGAGGGGCGGTCGTACCAGGAACAAACCACGTCCCAGATTTTATGTCTGTTGATCCATGATTTAGAACCCTGTCCCGGTTCAATCTGTCTTGGCACGCCAGCTCACTGACACTATACTATATGCTTCACTAGAACAAAAAGACCTGTGTAACTGTCAAGAATGTTGTAAAAGGAAACTAAAGAGGGCTGTACATGTGGCTAGCAACCTCATCATGTAAAACTATTGCAATTGAAACCACCACTGCAGATGGTCGGATACAGGCTTCCTGTAAAGTAAAGTAACCAATAGCATTACTGCCGTAGGGGTGTGAGGCGTTAGCGATCTCGCTTTTCAAAGACTCGGCTATATGAGGGTGGTAGCCATCTCCCCTCCCTCGTCGCTTTTACTTCCCGGACTGAACCGGTACCCATTTAAGGCTGGGTCGACCCGAGAGCCGTTGCGGTCTGAAAAAACATTTCCGCCTCAACTGGGGAATGAACCCAGAACCACTCAGATGCTAAGCCAGCTCGCTAACCACTGCTCTACTCGGCTCCCTGTTAGGCTTCCTGTAAATGGCGTCAAATGTTGTTGTGGCCTAAGGTTCACTTGGAGCGGAAAGATGAATCAATCATTCAATTAGGTTCTTATCTTGGTAGTCAAGGTAGCTAAGGTAGAGACAGTCTCTTCACTGACAATGTTGTCAGGGATCAAGTGTTAGAGACTGTCATGTTGGTAGCGAAGGTAGAGACAGTCTTTTCACTGACATTGTTGTCAGGGATCAAGTGTTAGAGACTTTCATGTTTGTAGTCAAGGTAGCTAAAGTAGAGACAGTCTCTTCACTGACAATGTTGTCAGGGATCAAGTGTTAGAGACTCTCATGTTGGTAGCGAAGGTAGAGACAGTATTTTCACTGACATTGTTGTCAGGGATCATGTGTTAGATGTTTACATGTTGGCAGTCATGGTAGCGAACGTAGTCTCCATCATTGGTACTGTTGTCAGGGATCAAGTGTTAGAGTTGTTGGGCACTAACACAAATGTCATTGTTATCTCTTTTCTGTATGTGAGCATCTGTAGTACCATAAAACTCATTATCTACAAGGTGTAGGGGGTTGAGCGGTTTAAATACCGGGTCTTATGACCAATGAAGTGAGGGTTTAAAGTCCGAGAATGGCATAGGAATTGTATGATGATGTGATATAAATACCTAGCCTGCACACTGTGTGGTGACTGTTGTTGTTGCTAGTCTGAGTTAGGTACTCTTGATGACCTTTTTTTGTTGGTGACTGGTTACAGTGGTTCTCCTAACATCCTGAGGTGTACTTGAGAAGGTGGATTGGGATCCCCTGACTGTAGTGCAATGTGAGGCTCCTTAGTAAGCTCACCATTATAGGGATCACAGTGTTGATACCCACTTTGCTAGCCAGACTGCCACGAAGCAGCCTGAGTCAATAGTGAATTGCTTGGAAGGGAAATGCGAGTCTTGATCAGTATGTTTCACCTGACCCTGACTAACATAGTCTGATCAATATGTTTGGAAAGATGTTAGTCTCCACTCTCTGTGTGGCGACTGTATTGGTGAACGTCTTATTTTCCTAGGCTCTATAAAATCCCCAAGCTGACTAGGGTAACGTGGAGGAAGACTATTGTCTGGTCAGGCAAAACATTCTGATCATACATGTTCGTCGGGGTCAGTCAAAATATACTGGCCAAGACCCTCATCCTGACGTCCTCGTAGTCCTCCCTAGAAATGGGCTGTTTTCACGGCAGCCTAGCTAACAAGGTCTTAGATCGACGTGATACCCATAGTAGTAAGCGACACGCAAATGAAGCGAAGCATAGAACAACTGCCTAGAGGACCCCGGTCTACCTTCATCAGCATGCTTGGGATATGAGGATAGCTACAACGACCCGTCACTAAACATTCTTTTCATGGCGCACAAAAGAGTAATCATACTCATTGTGAGTATTCAACAACAACAACAACCACTCCGGCAAGGGGAATAAATGTTCCAGTGAAAGTATTTTTGCTGATTATCCACAGGTTGAGACAGCTTATCGATGTGCTTGTGTTCTCAGAGACACCATCAATCCGTACCTCATCAGAAGGATGAAGGCCGACGTGAGGAAAAACCTGGACTTGCCTAACAAAAATGAACAGGTGAGGTAGACTGCGCTTTATTTTTTGTGGCATTTGTCTGAAGTTAAATAGGAACCAGTTGTGATAAGATAGGTGGGGTCTGATCATCAGAGGACTTTTCTCTCATCAGGTATCTGTTAGTTGGTTATATGTTTACTTGTACCTTGGTGGGCATTGTTGGAAACCTATGTCTCCACTCCTGGTCCATATGTGCCATGTCTGATATCATCAACCCATGTCTCTGGAAAACTACCTTTTCATTGTCTATCCACTTGTCCCTTGGTCACCCTCTTGTTCAGAAACCAGGCCATCAGGCATTGTCAACTAACAGGAACTGTTGGTCTGAAAACATTCTTGCGAGATGACCAAATCATCCAAATATGTCATGGTTCGGCATCTGTTAGAGCCTGTTAGTTTCTTTAGACTGCGATGAATTGACCTCAGGAGCGTATTATACTGGCCTACTGAGCCCAGATTTTCAACATCAATTCCAGCATCTTAAACTTTAGTTGTCTTTGTCAGAACCCCAAGAATGTATCCAGCCTATTACTGCTCTCATGTTAAGCAGCATTTTCACCTTGTTTGTTATTTGTTTATCTCAGTCAGAAGTAGCTTAGCTAAATATTTGAAATACTTTTTAAGTTTGCAGTGATTTCTTCTTCTTTCTTTTTTTTTCTCCTTCTTCAGTTCCTCCTCCCTATATCTTCTTGTTTTTCTTCTTCTTCTTCTTCCAATCCTTAAAAATGTACATTATTCAATCTTATATCTTACTGTATGTCATATTTGGGACATTATTTTGGACACTATTTCTAGACCTCTCTTTGAAATCCAGATGGCTACATTTAGCATAGTCATGGTCAGTGCGAGTGATGAGTTTTATAAAGCTATAACTTGGAGAGTCGTCTACTGTTTAGGAGTGTTTTGTATCATATACAAGGAGGGGATCAAGACGCTGAGCAGCACATGAGCTGCAGTGGTCAGCTACCCATAGCTGACTGCTAGCGTCAGGGCCAGCGAACCATAGCTGCCAAGACCCTTCTACACCTCCACACGGTGATCCTGGATAACAGGCTGCAGCAGGGCAGACTGGCTAAGGAGAAGGGATCGGAGAGGGAATGCTAACCCGGTACTCAAAAAATGCTTGCTGAAGTCAGATGTGTTGGACCGAAAGGTGCAAATATCGCAGCCAAGCTGTAAACTACAACACAACGCATTCCGTTCTCTGGACTACATTCTGCTACTTACCCTTCCAGCGTTTGATAGTGGGAGATTGAGAACGAACGAAGAAGAAGAAGAAGATTTACAAGGAGTAGTCAAAAAGTAGCCTTGATGTTATATATTTTGTATGATGACAGGTGCTGTTCTGTCGACTGACCGATGAACAAAGAGGGGTTTATCAAGAGTACCTGGACTCTAGAGAGTGCAGTGCAATCCTACAGGGCAAGTTTCAGGTATGTTATCCTTTGCCACACCACACAAAATATTGACATAATTTCCACTGTAGCTGCATTATTTTTCAACAGGTCACGTCATGTCATGGCTATTGTCTTTGAGAGACTCTAACCTCTTTAAAAAAAATATACTTGCTTTTGTTGCGTATAGAGACATATATTAATAAAGAACTTGTTGGTGTTATAGTTTTTTTTTTTGTGTGTTAGTTTCTGAGATACAAGAAGATGAAGTTGAAAATGTCCACAAATATATCACAAACACTTAGACTCACCAATTGGGGTCACCAAGGTTCCAGAAATATTTGTTATTTGTTACATAGCACTGTTTCTGTTTTTCTATAAGATATGTCTGTTAGTTTCCACTTATTTATTACTTCTAAAAACAAACTAAACAGATCCACCTAAGAAAAATCCAATACACCACTTTAACTTCATCATCTATAACTTCATCATCTTCAATAATTAAATAACCTTCAAATCCGATTGAAAAGGATGAGAAATTGTTTCAAAATTCTCTATCAAATCAACAACAAACCATTGTTCCACAGGAAACAATAGGATGAAAGTTGTATAGTTTTCAGTATTCAAACACTCGTATGTTCAGCCGTTACTAAGGCATTAATCTGTAAGTTCATACATGATAAACCAATGACCCTGGGGCTGGTGTTGTACAGCAAATTTTCTCTGTCACGATTTCGTGCTGGTGACGCGGTAAAGGTTATTATGTAATCTAGTACCCGACTTCAGTTCTAAGATGACACTATATGAAACACCATTAATCAGCAGTGTCATTTTGTCAGGATCTGAAACTTTGCTTTGGTAGGTACAGAAGAGATGTCTATGACACTAGTGACAGAACAAAGAGGCTTCAAACCTTCAGGCTGTGCATAGATTTACTGTGCTGGTCATGCTAAGTTCACAGTTGTGTAAAGGCTGACATTTTGGCTTTGAAAGACCCATGAGGCATTGGTTGATTGATTCTTGGAATTATGAACGTTTCCATCACTCAGTGTATTTATTTCTTAAAATAATTTTGCTAATCAGTGACTTTTATTGAGATGTGAATATATAGAAGAATGGGACATTGTTGTGGAAAGAGAAGAAAGGAAATAGGGAAGACTTTGAAAAGCTAGGGATGAAAAGAGAATTCATGAACAAAATTTGAGATAGTTTTGACATGTTTTTAGCATATTTTCTTCTTCTTTATCATTCATTCTCAATCAAGCTACCAAACCCTAAAAAGGACTTGGCAATTAGCAGGATGTAGTCCAGAGAATGGAATATGTTTTGTCGTAATTTACAGCATGACTGCGATATTTGCACCTTTCAGTCCGACATTCATCTTCAGCAGGCAATTTTGAGTACCGGGTTAGGGCACACCAAAAAGTAAACATGCTCATTGTGGGCATTAGGCAACAACAACCCCTCTGTATCTCACCATAAGAGAGTATTATTGGCAGCTGGTGATCTGGCACTACCTGCCCCTGTTTCTAGCTCCAGTTTGCTCTTTTCTTTAGATCAGCTGTAAAGTAATCATAGTGTCACAGACTCAACGTTTGTTTATTTACAAAGGTGTTTGCTGGTCTCATCACCTTACGAAAGATCTGCAATCACCCAGACCTGTCCACAGGTGGTCCTCAACTCTTCCAAGGGCAGAACATACCTGATGATCCCGAGTACCAGTTTGGTTACTACAAACGTAGTGGGAAAATGATTGTTGTTGAAGCTTTGCTCAGACTTTGGTACAAACAAAAGCACAGGGTTCTACTGTTTACACAGAGCAAGTCAGTGAGTACTTTTTGTGTTGTGTATTGATAGAAATTTGTTTGTATTACTGGAGCCCAAAAGGGGAGCATAGAGTACTGACACAATAACCCTCTAGAGCCAACTATCGAGCATTCGACTGTATCTATTTTAAAACTATAGCAAAGGAAAACAAAAAGATGTCTACACCATGGTAGAAGCGACTAAGTCAAGTATTATTGATAATGAGATCTACCTCAGGTTGTGACATGGGATACTGTTTCGAGAGTTTTATTCCAAACCAATAAGGCTAATCCATACACAGTAGGTTTTTGGTCTGTGTGAAAGGCATAATGTGCAATGTCATGAGTTAAAGAGACTTTAACTGTGAGGGTTTAGGCCAGACTGTAAATTGTCTCTCTTACATTTCCTCACGGAAACCACTTAAGATAATGAGATAGATCAGTGGTGGCCAAGCTACGGTTGGCCGAGGGCCAGATTTATAACATCCTTAAAAAATAATGTTCTGGGATTTAGTTTGACATATATAATGAACCACGTACAGAATGCAACGACAAACTACTTTACACTTAGAAAACATTTTTACAAATGTGAACTCTTATACATAAAAACGTGCACAACAGCTACAAGCACAAAAGCGTTACTGGCTGATTTATACGTAACACACTTCACAAGGCCAACTGTGCACCTCAACTCCTTCCTATAGAAATGTACCTACTATTTACCCCCATTATCAGTTTCCCATACCAATGCTAAAGACAAAGCAACATTAATTGTTCTCAGAGATTTCCGAGCACAGTAAAGATGTGTCATTGCTTTGTTTCTCATTATTAAAGTAGGTACAGGCGCTGCCTTCACCTGTTTACGTGCGTGATCAGAGATTTGACATTATCATTTCCATTTTGTCTGCACTATCTAGTAGAGCTCAATTGGTACGAGAGAGAGAGAGAGAGAGAGAGTTTGTGGGGGGTGGGGAGATGTAATCGTTCATTTTGGGTCCTTTTGGTTTTGTTACTGGTGCCCGTGCGTGCTATTTTGTAATATTTTTTTTTACTGGAGTATACAGTAATTTTCAATCAACAATAAAAGGCCGGTCCAAAACTGGTTGGTGGACCGGATCTCGTTTGCTGGCCGTAGTTTGGCCACCTCTGAGATAGATCATCACAAAGCATGTCCTTTGCAATACGTTGGTCTCACAGCAGCTAATCTATAAGATTCTCGATCTGGACAGAACTCCCATCTCCGTCGCTGTCATCTTCAGGACCTCTGTGATGTCTTGTGTTCATCTTCTCCTCAGTCTGCCTCACTTTCCAGGCACAATACCCTCCAAAATTGTTCTCTTTTAGGCAATTATGTGTTTGATATGGCCAAAATATTTTAGTTTTCTGGACAAGATATTGTTTACTTGCCAATTTACCTCGATATCAAGTTTTTTTTGGTACTTTTCTGTAGCATTTTAGTTTAAAAGATCTGCCGAAGATGAATGTGTTGGACCGAAAGGTGCAAATATCGCAGTTAAACTGTAAACTCCTGACACAACACATTCTGTTCTCCGGACTATATCCTGATACTTGCAAAGCACTGTTTAGGGCTTGGTAGCGGGCGATTGAGAACAAACACAGAAGAAGACGAAGTTCAAAGAATGCAATCTTTTTCTTAAGTGTTTGTGTGATGGTCCATGTTTCACATCCGTACGTCTCCACCAAGAAGGTGCAAATTTGCAGGATTTTCATTTTCGTCATTTTATTAGTGTTCTGCAATGAGTTTCTCATTTTATTCAACCTCTGCATTGCCATAGCCATTCTCCTTCTAACTTTCTTCAGGCAATCTCCATTGTTGCTTATAATTGAGCTGAGATACTCAAAACTTGTGAATTTCTCAATCTTCTATTGTTCTAGAATAACCTTAAGTTTGATTTTTGCCTTGTCTGTGCTCATTATCTTAGTTTTACTTATATTCAGGGATAGATTTTGGTTTTCACTGTGCTGTTTTACCTACAAAATCATCCGTTCCAGCCCAGCAGTGCTCTTGAGAGAATAACTGTCATCTGCATATCCGAGCTCTAGTCTCTCGTTACCGCTGATTGTTAATGGCTTAAACTTGTCATAATTGCCATCGCTTTTGACGATGTAGCAGGATGTAGTCCGGAGAACGGAATCCGTTATCACTAGTTTACATATTGACTGCGATATTTGCACCTTTCGATCTGACACATCTGTCTTCGGCGGCACGAATGTACTAAGTAGTGATCAAAAATTAATCCTGTCTGCGTACCTATATGTTTGTGAAACATGGCCATTGGTTACAGGTTTAGTGTGAAAAATCAAAGCAATGGAGATGAGAGGACTCAGACAGATACTTGCAATAACATACAGTGGTAGTCACAAATATCAATGTACGCAGCACAATCCAACAATCTGACCATATCAAGACCCCTCATATCAGTTGTAAAAACATGCAAACTCCAGTGGTACACGCATGTGCTACGATTGAATGTCTCATCATCATAGGCGTCTCAGTCTCTGTAATCCATGCACGTGGTACCCTGTTAGTTTTATCTAGCTCTGTCTCCTGTATCTCGACACTTATGAGTGTAAGGACCAATCCACGAGTGACAGTCCCTGCCACAGATCGTACAACCATGCTGAGGAGGCTGGCTTGTCGGGGTGTTTCTCGATATCTTCAGTCTTTCTCTTTTCTCTGCAGCCAGTAGGCCTCTATGAACATCAGCAGCCTCTATGCCCCTTCCAACTGACTTTCTTTAAACAACTCAATCCTGAGCAATCGTTTCCCAGCCCTCGGATGGGATGTCGCATAACTTCATGTCCCTCTTGCATATGTCCTTGAATTGCAGCGTGGAACAGTCTATTTTTCTAGCTCCAATAGTCACCTGTCCATAGAGGATATCCTTTGGCAGGCTCTCATCATCTATGCGGTAAACATGCCCCAACCATCAAAGGCGTTGTGATTCAACAGCGAGTACGTGCTGTGAGTGTTTGCTCGCTGTAGAATGACATTATGTAGCACTCTCTTTTGCCACCCAATCCTCAATGTATGCAGCAGGCACCTCATGTGAAAGGTGCTGAGCCGCCATTCCTGATTAGTGTAAGTGCTCCAAGTCTCGCTTCCATGCATTCCATACATATTCATACATATACTGGGCACAGTTTCTGGCAAGAGAAATGGATGCACTGGACAGATGATGTTCTAAAGTGTACAGCAAAATCTTTGAGGCTGAAACACAGGTTCTGGCTAGACTGCGGTACTGACAGCAGTAGTGTGAAGTGTTGTTCCTGTGACCTCTTAGGGGATGGGAAAGACGAGACGTGATTACATCAGTTTTGTAAAAGAAATATATGTGGTTATTTTTTTTTTGGCGTTCGCCTTATTTCTCTAATCCCCAAGGCCGTGTGCGTTGCACTGTAGTTGGCCCAGTGCATCCTACTTCAGCATGCATTTTATGCATCCTCCTGCATTTTCTAAGGGTTTTCTTCCCCGGGTAACGGCCGATGCTGTGATGTGGATCGAACCCAGCACCTTCTGGTTGTGAGCCGTGCCACTTAACCACTAGACCACGCCGTCCCCATGTGGTTAGTTGAGAAAAAACACAGAAGAAGAAGATATGTTGCAACCAGTTTTAAACTGTAGAATTTAGATATTAATACTTCCTTCATGTTTATAAAAATTGGTCATGTTTTTACAGATGCTGAACATTCTAGAAAAGCTTGTACATAATAATGGTTATACCTACCTCACGATGGACGGAGGAACATCCATTCCTGCTCGACAACCACTCATATCACAGTTCAACAATGTGAGTTATTCTTTATTTTTCAGAGCTATTTCCTTGTATGTGCTCTGAAATACTAACAGAAATTCCGTAAAATTTAATTTGAGGGTAGTTATGGCTTCCTTTTGAACACTTCCCACGCTTTTCAGTCTTTAGGTTTTTACCATATTTTGGCATTTCACTTGTGTAAGGCATGCAATTGTCTTGTAAGTTTTTCATTTGGGTGATTTATAGGGCTGAGAAATAAAAATTTCTTGCACCTGCAGTCGCACAATCTGCAGGGTAGACTTTTTTCACAGAGATATGAAAAAAAATACCAGCATTCCAGACGAGATCACCTGTATCCTACCCACTTACCCATCTACTTGAAACCAATTTCTATGTGACATTAAATCTATTTTAACTATTTGATTCTACGAGTATGGAATTTATGAATTAATTTTTCCGTTTTTCTTTAAATTTATATTTTGTGTGTGTTTTTGTAAGGAATTTGATTTCTTCTTCTTCGTTCGTTCTCAATCTCCCGCTACCAAACCCTGAAAGGGCTCAAGTAGCAGAATGTAGTCCAGAGAACGGAATGTGTTGTGTCGTAGTTTACAGCTTGACTGCGATATTTGCACCTTGACTGCGATATTTGCACCTTTTGGTCCAACACATCCGACTTCAGCAAGCATTTTTTGAGTACCGGGCTAGCATTCCCTCTTCGATCCCTTCTCCTTAGCCTGTCTGCCCTGCTGCAGCCTGTTATCCAGGATCACCGCGTGGAGGTGTAGAAGGGTCTTGGCTGCTGTGGTTCGCTGGCCCTGACGCTAGCAGTCAGCTATGGGTCGTTGACCACTGCAGCTCTTGCGCTGCTCAGCATCTTGATCCCAGTTGTTGTTCAATGCCATACAAAGTGTTTTGTTTATCTAGCCATGGAGAATTTTGTTATGGAGAGAGGAGTACGTTGGCTCAGTTCATAGCGACCAAGTCACTATTGCCTGTGGTAACAGTGTGCCTCAGTTCGAATTGTGTCCAGAGACCAAAAAAATCCGGGTCGTGATTTTAATTGGGGACCTCTTCTCCAGTCAACCCAGCTGTAAATGGGCACCTGACGCATGAGTTAGGCGAAGTAAAAACAGCAAGGAAGGGCACTGGCCACCCCACCTGTCACAGGCTACGGCTTAGTACAATGGAGTCTTCAAAAACTCCATTTCCAACCAACGGGTAATTCTGCTGAATCACCACTTCACTTTTTTGTTTAGCCATGGAGAAAGAACCATTTTCCTAACATTGCTGAGTGCTGAGGACTTAAAGAGATAATAATCAATGGTTTTGCATGGGTGTGTACACAGTTGGCTCTCTATAGTGTGGTTGGATTCTGTTCAGGTGCTTGTTAAGTGGGATGTGGTGGGTTCTCAATCGGAAAATGGTGTTCTGACTCATTCATGTCCGTTGAATGATACTGCCATTCATGAACCATGTGATCTTGAAGACAATTGAATGTACTGTTTTAACAAAGTACTACTGGGTAAATTTCTCTGGTATTGTGAGTGGCTAGTGGTAGTTATATTGTAAGTTTACTCACTTCCTTAGTCACTACTCGTTTGCTTCTTGGAGGATACAGAGGTCTTTTGTGTGTGCATATAAATATTTATTTCAATACAGACTCCACTTCTTGGAATTCATGCAGACCACTATTGGGTAGGAATTTTGTTATCTTTAGAATTTTTGCCCAGCATGTGCACAGGACCTCTGAGTTTATCATTCGTCTTCAATAGTACTAGGTGCTTAATCTTACCTACAATGAGACCAGGGAACACTTTCTTGGATTTGTGGGTTTCAAACACCCACCATTTCGGACTGCCTTGCCTCTTAGCTATAGCAATATCACTACCACACAAACACACATACACACACATCCCCCACCCAACCCATATTAGTTCTAATTTTGTTTCCGAGTTATATAAAACATCTATCATGCGGGAAAACAAAACAGAATATACAATTATTGTGGCCGGCACATAAAATTAAATGTTTACTTTATTCAACAACGCCCACATTTTGTGAAGAATTGACTTTTCTGTCAGAATAATTCTGATTGACTAGAAAAATCATCTCAAGAGTTAAAATGAAGTGAACATTTTCAGAAATATTTAAAAAAAAATTAAGCACTTTTTGTGCAGAAAATAGAGCAGATCAGTGCATGCAGATTTGCTATCGATAATAAAATTGAATGACTTGGACAGGTAACATAATTTTTCAATAAAAACTGTTTACTGTTACATTTTTAAAATATAAATTGAAACAAAAGAAACGTACGTGTCTGAAGTATCTAAAAAGTTTATCATGCAGAAAAAATATAAATGTAACATAAAAAGTATCATCTTAAAGTATCCAGCCCCTGACAGTGGTCTCCTGTCCTGAAAGAGTTGAAGCGTGCTAACAAATAATCATAATTATTTTAATAATTGTGCTTAATATTTAAGCTTGTTCAATTCACAGGATCCAAGTATCTACTTGTTCCTGCTGACCACCAGAGTTGGGGGTCTGGGTATCAACTTGACTGGTGCAGACAGAGTTATCATCTATGATCCTGACTGGAACCCAAGTACAGATATGCAGGCCAGGGAACGAGCCTGGCGTATAGGTCAAACTCGCCAGGTCACCATTTACCGTTTGTTGACGTCTGGCACAATTGAGGAAAAAATATATCATAGGTAGGGATAGAGTGCTAATTGTTGGTTGACTTCTGCTGTTGTGATTGTAGGCTATCTTTTTAGGGACACAATGCGACTAAAGTTACCAGCTGGCAGGTCTACAATACCAGACATCAGGGTTGCAGAGAAAGAGGGAGGGAAACAAAGAAAAAGATGAGACACTGAAGAAACACAGAATGATAACATAAACTGCTACAAATCTGGAACACGATATAAAACTGTTCTGAGTAGTCTGCCAAGGTCTTTGTGTATGATACAGACAAGAATAGCACCACTGTCCCACAGAGAGCATGCCGTAAGAAGCGACTGTATGACATGGCATAACACCGGCCATGGTTCGGTGGTTTGTTAAGAGCAGCATAGGTGGCGTCTAACAGGCTGCAGGTCTACTTTGCTCTAGTGTTTGAGTCTATTAAGATGGACTCACACATTGGTTAACCACTCTCCTCAGCGGAGTAATAAGCTGCTCAAGCAGGAAATTCTCCTCCCGGATACATCCAGCTCACTCCAGAGCTGGAACCTGCACCACGGAGGCATTCACCCCTGTAGAAGTACAGCTCAACTAAAACTAAGATATAAAACTACATCTCACCACAACGTCTAACGACATAAATGGATAGGCAATCATGAGATGGTTATCTTTTCATTGTCTGCTTTCCTGAAAGTGTAATTTGTCACCACCTTTTAAGGACTGTCATTTTATCACCACATCTGTCCACCTAAGCTGCAAGATTTAGTGGGAGGTACAACCTTCTTTCATGCGCCATCTGTATGATCATTGTTAATTGAAACCAATACCTATGTAGTGTTTTGCTAACATCGTCGATGGATAATTTTCTTGGATTTCATTTGCTCTGAAGTCCTGCTGTCTGGTATTATAGGCTTGTGCTGTGGGTAGGTTTGGAGATGTACATTGTCATGTGTACAAAGCATTTAACTATATGTCTGTCTATGTGTGTTATGCATGGCATTGTTATAGTTCTCTGTCAGCTTTCTTTTGTTCAGCTCTCTTCTAGTGACCCAGAGTGCTTACTGCAAGCATCTTATGTCAATTGTTGTGATCTTTTGTTAATGTAATTTTATAATTGCCTATAAAAAAACTTGTTCTATCAAGTTCCTAATAAATACTGTAATTTTATCAATGTCTAATAAAAGCTGTAATTTTATAATGGCCCATTAAAAATTTTAATTTTATCATGGCCCATTAAAAGTATTTTGTGGAATATCAAGACAGAATGACTTATCTGATACTATGCTGTGTGTTACAAGTATTCAGTAATTCAACAACTGATCCCATACATTTACCAACACTCACAAATTAATGCTTTTGCATTTATTATTTCAGACAAATTTTCAAGCAGTTTTTGACCAATCGTGTCTTGAAAGATCCCAAACAGCGTAGACTGTTTAAGTCTCAAGATATGATGGAGCTCTTCACTTTGGGGAGCAAGGATAACGAGGAGGGAACTGAAACAAGTGCCCTCTTTGCTGGGACAGGCTCAGATGTCAAAGTTCCTAAGAAGTTCAGAACAAATAGATTTGATGAAATGCGAGAGAAGAAGCAAAAAGAGGATAAGGAGGCTATGGAAGAGATTGATAATGAGAAGAAAGGGAAAAGAGCAAAAGAAGATAAGAATTTAGATGAAGATGAGGATACAGAATTCGATTTGGAGAATGAGGAGATGGAGAGAATGAAAGAATTTGCTCGACAACTTAGCAGGAGGATGGAGATGGAAAAAATGCAGCGGAAGATGGTGAATGGGGGTGAACAAATTAAATTAGGAGAAACAACTGTAAGACAGTTCATGAGAAATGAAGAAGAGAAAACTGAAGATGGGATGCTTTCAGACAACGAGAACAGCGAGAAAGAAGGCCTTCAGGTATCATCTACTGAAGAAAGGAATGTGGATTCAGACATAATTTTACAGGGTGCTGCACCACACAACCAGTTGTCTAATGGTCAAGGCCCTCCTAAGTTAGACATAAAGACACATGACTGGAAGCAAAATGGAAAACGGTGGACAATACCAACACTGAAACGAGAAAGAGACTCTGGTGATCAGGAAGATCAAAGAAAAAAAGATACAAATAAAGAGAAATGCGAAAGCCAATTTTCAATTCCATCCACATCCAAGCATAAACCTGCGAGAAGTAAGAAGTCGCTGTCGGAAGAAGAAAAAGATGAAAAGGAGAAGAAACGATCAAGAAGAAAGAGAAAGCATCATGATGCAAGTAAGTTTTGTAGTTTTTTTATATAAACCTTTTCATGCTTTTTTATCTGAAACTATTTTTTGTTGCTGTTCACTCTCAAATAATCACATCTATTTCCCTCATAAACTTGTTGGTCCATCTCAGTCTCTCTCATCATGATGCAGCTTATCCCTCAACACGGTTGGAGAGGGATGTGCTGTCGTTCCACTCCTCCTCGCATGGAGTCAGTAGATTTGAAGAACATGCTCTATTGTTTTTCTGCATCAGATAAATAAGACTTTAGCTTTATGCTACTTGTAGTTTGGAACATTGCCCGGAATTGTTATATAAGTATTCAACTTTTAGTGCTACTACCACATGGGGATTCCGTGGCAAAGTGGTTAAGCCGTCGGCCTCGTGATCAGGTTGGTGTGGGTTCGACTCCGGACTCCGCCGTCTTTTTCGCGGGTGCTTGGTGCAGAGTCCCCTGCATCTCGTAGTCGCCCCCTAGTCGTCTTATCCTTGACTTGCCACTGGGGTCGTGCGGCACGAGACGAGAGAGTGAGGATAAAAAGTAGCGCAGTTAATCCTTACTAAAAATAGCACTAGCAAAATAAATTATGCCATCATCGTCTACGATGGACAGCGGTCTTTGCCTTTGGTTTTTTGTTGTTGCTACTACCACTGCACCCCCTCCTCACTCTCACATCCCCTCTATGGTGTGGCATTTAACACGATATTTCAAGTTTTTGCCTTAGACGCCCTATGACAAGGAAAAGAATAACACCACAGCCCAACAGAGAGCATGTTGTAAGAGGCGACTAACTGTGTGACATGGCAAAATACAGGCCATGGTTAGTTGGTTTTTCTAGACCAGAATAGATGACGTCTAACAGGCTGCGGATCTACTTTGCTTTAGTGATTGAGTCTATTAAGATGGACTCGAACATCAGTTAACCATCCTCTGTAGTGGAGTAGTAAACTGCTCGAGCCTAGCCCACAAAGCAGGAAATCCTCCTTCCGGCTACATCCAGCTTACACCAGAGCTGGGACCTGCAAAGGGGCATCTGCCTCTTTAGAAGTACAGGTTGACTAAGACTAAGACTATTTAATAGAATATATCTGGTTGACTTAGTTTAAGTGTCATAGCTTATCAACAAGAAAAATTAATTACCCAAGAAAATGAATGACTAAGGCCATATTATCTTTAACAGAGTTTGAGGGAGAAAGAATACCAAACCTCGTGATGCATCAACCTCTGCCTAAAACAGCAACATCAGAAGAGGAGCAACAGCAGCAGAACCAGCAGACGAAGGGTGGAGATAACGGGCAGCATGATGACTATGTTCTGCGGCAGTTGTTCAAGAAAACAGGTTAGTCATTTCTTGGGGGTGGGAGATGTTGGACTCTCAGTTCCTGCTTTGGAAGGTCATCAAAGGATGGCTATATTATGGGAATGTGTGATGTTGGACTCTCAGTTCCTGCTTTGGAAGGTCATCAAAGGATGGCTATATTATAGGAATGTGTGATGTTGGACTCTCAGTTCCTGCTTTGGAAGGTCCTCAAAGGATGGCTATATTATAGGAATGTGTGATGTTGGACTCTCAGTTCCTGCTTTGGAAGGTCCTCAAAGGATGGCTATATTATAGGAATGTGTGATGTTGGACTCTCAGTTCCTGCTTTGGAAGGTCCTCAAAGGATGGCTATATTATAGGAATGTGTGATGTTGGACTCTCAGTTCCTGCTTTGGAAGGTCATCAAAGGATGGCTATATTATAGGAATGTGTGATGTTGGACTCTCAGTTCCTGCTTTGGAAGGTCATCAAATAATGGCTATATTATGGGAATATGTGATGTTGGACTCTCAGTTCCTGCTTTGGAAGGTCCTCAAAGGATGACTATATTATGGGGAGAAAGATATAGGGACCTTGTTTTGATCTGCTGGCCCAGTGACCTTGTGTTGATCTACTAGACCAAGGGGCCTCGTGGTGATCCACTGGCCCAGGGGCCTTGTGTTGATCTACTGGCCAAGCCATGTTGAAGTTCACAGCAAATATAGAGCTGATAAGCTGGCTTTGAAAGTACCCTAAGTGGGGGCATTATATAGGGGAGGATATATGGATGTGGGGACATTTAGTATGTAGTAGGGACATTATATACAGAAGCCAGGACATTATATATAGAAGAGACATTATATATGTATAAAAAGAACATTACATATAGATATAGGGGACATTATATATGTATAGAAATAACACCATATCTTATTTTATTTTTTACCGGATTGCTGTTACGGGACAGAAAAACCAAGTCATTAGCAAAGTCCAGATCATCAAGTTATTTAATCAAATTCCATTGTTGTTTGTTGATGTAGTTTTGTCTTGATAATCCAGTCAATAGAAAGGGAAATAATGAGACGAGGCATTCTTATCACACACCAGTTCTTATCTTAAAGAGTTCATTAAGTGAACATATTTGCCATTACCCAAATGTATTCTATGTGAAAAGTTGCACTTTAGAGATCCAGTGTGACCATCTGACATGAAGCTAAAGTAAAGTATGGTGGACCTGTTCTTTCCTTAATAGCAAGTGCCATGCCACCTTATGGATTATTTAATTGTAACCTATCTGCATTTGTCTTAGTATTTCCTATATGATAACTTTACATTTCATGGATCTAAAGGGCAATGAATGTGATAACTTTATATTTCAATGATTGAAGGGGCAATGAATGTGATAACTTTATATTTCAATGATTGAAGGGGCAATGAATGTGATAACTTTATATTTCAATGATTGAAGGGGCAATGAATGTGATAACTTTATATTTCAATGATTGAAGGGGCAATGAATGTGATAACTTTATATTTCAATGATTGAAGGGGCTATGAATGTGATAACTTTATATTTCAATGATTGAAGGGGCAATGAATGTGATAACTTTATATTTCAATGATTGAAGGGGCAATGAATGTGATAACTTTATATTTCAATGATTGAAGGGGCAATGAATGTGATAACTTTATATTTCAATGATTGAAGGGGCAATGAATGTGATAACTTTATATTTCAATGATTGAAGGGGCAATGAATGTGATAACTTTATATTTCAATGATTGAAGGGGCTATGAATGTGATAACTTTATATTTCAATGATTGAAGGGGCAATGAATGTGATAACTTTATATTTCAATGATTGAAGGAGCAATGAATGTGATAACTTTATATTTCAATGATTGAAGGGGCAATGAATGTGACAACTTTATATTTCAATGATTGAAGGGGCAATGAATCTGATAACTTTATATTTCAGGAATCCATGAGGCCATGGGTGTGGCAACTTTTCATTTCAGGTATCTAAAGGGCAATGCATGTGTTACTTTATATTTCAGGGATTCATGAGGCCATGAATGGATAAGTTAACATTTCATGGATTTAAAGGGCAATGGATGTGATACTTTACATTTCAGGGATTCAAGGGGCTATGAATGGGATAAGTTAACATTTCAGGGATCTAAACGGCAATGAATGGGACAACGTTACATTTCAGGGATCCAAGGGGCCATGAAGCATGACAAGATAATGGACAGCGGCCGCCCAGACTATGTGATTGTGGAAGCTGAAGCAACGAGGGTGGCACGTGAGGCGGCTGCGGCCTTGAGACGTTCACGGCAACAATGTGCTTCAGCTTTAGCTGGTGTGCCCACATGGACAGGACATCACGGGGGATTAATGAAGTAAGTATTGGGTACGGGAGGACAAATAGTGGACAGGACATAATGGGGGATTACTGAAATAAGTATTGGGTACGGGAGGACAAATAGTGGACAGGACATAATGGGGGATTACTGAAATAAGTATTGGGTACGGGAGGACAAATAATGGGCAGGACATAATGGGGGATTACTGAAATAAGTATTGAGTACGGGAGGACAAATAGTGGGCAGGACATAATGGGGAATTACTGAAATAAGTATTGGGTACAGGAGGACAAATAGTGGACAGGACATAATGGGGGATTACTGAAATAAGTATTGGGTACGGGAGGACAAATAGTGGGCAGGACATAATGGGGGATTACTGAAATAAGTATTGGGTACGGGAGGACAAATAGTGGACAGGACATAATGGGGGAACACTGAAATAAGTATTGGGTACGGGAGGACAAATAGTGGGCAGGACATAATGGGGGATTACTGAAATAAGTATTGGGTACAGGAGGACAAATAGTGGGCAGGACATAATGGGGGATTACTGAAATAAGTATTGGGTACGGGAGGACAAATAGTGGACAGGACATAATGGGGGATTACTGAAATAAGTATTGGGTACGGGAGGACAAATAGTGGGCAGGACATAATGGGGGATTACTGAAATAAGTATTGGGTACGGGAGGACAAATAGTGGGCAGGACATAATGGGGGATTACTGAAATAAGTATTGGGTACGGGAGGACAAATAATGGGCAGGACATAATGGGGGATTACTGAAATAAGTATTGAGTATGGGAGAATCATGAAGGAAATGGGGTTTCCTTTGCATATAGTCCGTCTCATTGAAACATTATACCAAGATCAACAAGCCGCTGTCCGAGTATCTGGCCAAACATCAGATTGGTTTGCAGTACAAAAGGGAGTCCGACAGGGATGTATCCTCTCACCTTATCTGTACAACATATATGCGGAATGTATAATGAGAAATGTTCGAGAAGATGAGAACATTGAAAGTTTCGACCCATTTACGATTGGGGGGTACGAGATTCCAGAGTTACGATACGCAGATGACACAGTGATACTATCAAGAAGTGCAGAAGGGCTAGAGCAGCTACTTTCAGCCGTTAATGGACATAGTAAAGATCAAAATCTGTTCATAAACATAAATAAAAGAAAGATAATGACCACCGATAAAACACAATGTCAGCATAAATTTACAGTGGGTGGTGAGGAAATAGATCAGGTCACACATTTTGAATATCTGGGCTCCAGAATTGACAAAAATGGTGACTGCTCGAAAGAAATCAGAAGATGACTAGCTATGGCAATGCAGAGACTGAACAGCCTGAAGAAATTATGGCAGGGCACCAACAAAATGATAAAAGTAAAAGTCTTGAGAGCCTGTGTTTTTCCTGTGGCAGCTTATGGTTGTGAAGCATGGACGATTACCAAAACTTCTAGACAAAGAATCGAATCCTTCGAGTCAAAATGTTACAGAAAGATCCTCAGAATACCCTGGACAGAGAAAAGAACAAATGTAGACATTCGGCAAGAGTTGAGCATAGAGGAGAACTGGTTTATCAATTCCATTTTGGCTAGAAAATGCAAATACTTTGGTCACATCAAGAGACACAATGGTCTTGAGAGAACGGTGATGGAAGGTAAGGTGCCAGGCAAAAAAGGAAGGGGTAGACCAAGAAGACGATGGCACCAAGATATCCAGGAATGCCTGAGTATGACAGTGGCGGAAGCTAGTGTTTTGGCAAGGGAACGAGTTTCTTTCAGACAGACTGTGATGGGAGCGACATTCTACAAAGGACATGCTACATGATGATGATATATGGGAGAACAAATAGTGGGCAGGACATAATGGGGGATTACTGAAATAAGTATTAGGTATGGGAGGACACATAGACACTTGAATATTCCGTAAACTGTTTTCTCTTGAAAGGAAATAAATTGAAACTTATTCTTATTCTCATTTATGTTGACCATTTCTTTCTGTCAGAATAGTTTGTCTCCAGAAGGTCCACCGTATGTTTTTTGTATGCGGTCAGTTTACAGATTTCTTTCCACGTTATTTTCAGCCTTCCCTTTTTCATGTTCAGAATTGTCTTGAATCTCAAGATGTTGTTTTTAACGGATCCAGCAGCAACGGGGCTCTCACCTTTTGGTCCAATGCCATGTAATTTGATCTGCACATGTTTATTAGTTGTTGTTTTGTGCCATACAAAGTGTCAATTTATCTGGCTCCTGAGGGAAGTGCATTTTCCTAACATTGTTGAGGGCGGAGTACTCAAAGAGATGACAATCAACGGTTTCATATGAGTATGTGCACAGCTGATGCTCTTGAGTGTGTTGTGGCTGGATTCTATTGAGATGCTTGTTAAGTTGGATGTGTTGGGTTCTCAGCCAGAAAATGGTGCTCTGATTCTTCCTCGTGACATGAATGATATTGTAATTTGAATTGAAGCTGCAGACCTCCATCCCTGTGTTTCCAATGGCAAGTTTATTTGTTTGCTGTTCTTATGTGCTGTTTGTAAAGTTGTTACTGTGTGTGACTGTTCTTGTCTTGGTCCCTTCTTTGATAATCTGTCTGCTTTGTCATTGCCAGGTGTGTTTGAATGTACAATGATCTCAAGAGCTAACTTTCTTATTGTGCATCCAGACAATCTTTAGCATTTTTTTCTGGCAGCAACATGTCTTTCTAGCATGGTATTTTAATTGCATTTTACTGTCTATAATATTTTCTGATTTTTGTCTTGTTTTTATTCATGTTAGAAAAATTATTCTTGTCTCTTCCAGACCACGTTTTGGTCAGAAAAAGAACAGCCTTCTTGTAGAAAAATCCAGTAAATTAGAGGCAGCGACTGCAAGTAGTTTATCTTCTCAGGTAAGTAGTATTTGACTTGTAGGTTGTACCTGGAGGCAGCATATATTTCCAGAGGTGGTAGAAAATATACCAGGTATTGTAAACAAGAACAGCCAGACTGAAAAAGAAAGAAGAGACATAAGCCTGAGGTACATAACGAAAAACTACCCAAGCATGGACTGGACCCATGCATACACCAACGGTTCTGTAACAAACACAACACAGAATGGAGGGGCAGGGGTATTCTTGGGCCTACCAAATGGTAGAAAAATAACACTGTCAGTGGCAACTGGAAAATACTAAAGCAATTTCAGAGCGGAGGCAGAGGCACTGAGGGCTGCAGTAGAAGAAATGGTGACAGGTAAAATAAATGAAAGCCATATAGTCCTGCTTACAGATGCCCTGGCCGTAGTCACAGCACTAAAAAGCCAGAACAATACTGAACTTAATGATTTAATAGCAACTATGCCAGCAGTCCGCACCAAAAAGAGTAGTGGTACAGTGGGTTCCATCCCACTGTAACATCCAAGGCAACGAGGAGGCAGACAGACTGGCAAAAGAAGGTGCAAGACTACCACAACCAGATCCTAGTGTGACCTACGAAGACTCAAAAAGGCTTATTAGAGCTAGATACATGACCAAATGGGAAACAGAACATACTGGCTACACAAAAAACGATGCCTCTTACCAGTTGAACAGAAGAGAGCAGGTCGTGGTCTTCAGACTTTGCACAGGCCACAATAGACTGAGGTACCACCTATTCAATAAATTGAAGATAGGTGGCACTGACGAATGCTCGTGTGGTACCGGAAAAATGACCGCTGAACATTTGCTGCAAAACTGCCCGACTTACGAGGATCAGAGAAAGCAGATGTGGCCATCACCAGTGGCAACACTAGACAAGCTCTATGGCAGTGTCGACAGCCTCAGGATGACTGCTGCTTTTTTCGAAAAAATACAGGTTGACGTCTGATAGCGTACAAAGAAGAAGAAGAAGAAGACTTGAAGGTTGTAACATCTTTATGTGCCAAACAACATCATGAACAAATGGTAAACCCAGATAATTGAAAGTGCTTCTTCTTGTCCCTAGGGTGCAGTGGTTAGTGAACTGGCTTGCCAGTCAGGCAGGGTTCAATCGTGCACTGGCTTCTCAGTCAGGCAATCAGGGTTCAATCCTGCACTGGCTTTCCAGTCAGGCAATCAGGGTTCAATCCCCAGTTGGTGGGGGATTTTTTTCTGATCGCAAACAGGACCCTGTGGTCGACCCAGCCACAGAAATTGAGTACCAGAAAAATCTGGGAAGTAAAGGCGGCCTGCGTGATACTGACCACATCATCCACTATGTGTTGAGGGTCACCAAATAATAAAGGCCTAGCACCATATTTCCTATGTGCCACCATATGGCGTGACGGGAAGCTTGCGGCCACCACTGCACCTGGTCCCTTACAGAAAACCTGCGACAATAAACTTTGTGCATCCTTGCAGTGGTGGTTTCTATAGCAATTTGTATTACATGATGAGATAGCTAGCCCCATTCACAACATTCTATAGTAACTTTTACACATACTTGGAAGGCTGCAGTGGAACTGTTCTTCATTCCTGGTATCCACATAATTATTCACTCCTCTTCTACCTGTGCAGGGAAGAAGAAGCATTTTCTTTACTTCCAATCGAGTCACAGTATCTGCCACTATTGGGAAGGAATTTTTTTACCTTTAGAATTTCTGCCAGATTAGAGGTCAACAACCTGCTCTTTCAATTTCTTTTATCTGTATAATGTGTCCATTGGACTTCTGTGTCCATCTCCGATGGGACGTTAAGTGGTGGGTTGTCGTAGCTTTCCACACATCCTGAGCGTGCTGATGAGGGCGGACCAGGGTCTGCCAGGCGGTTGCTATGCTTGGCCTTATCTGCGCATCGCTCACTTCAACAGGGCTCACGTCGATCCTTCACCTTGTTAGCCAGGCTGCCATGAAAACAGCTCGTTTCCAGGGAGAACTGTGGGGAAGTCAAAGTGAGGGTCTTGGCCAGTATATTTTGCCTGACCCTGACTAACATGTCTGATCAGTATATTTTTCCTGACCAGATTTAGTTTTCCTCCCCCTGGAAATTGTATAAGCAAATACTACACTATACCTGAAATGTTAGGCACCATAGCAACATTTCTAGGTGCCATGGCGACCTGGATTTGTTGTGCCCTGGACTACATGCCAATCTTACCTCCCTTGAAAACAGGGGATGGTTGAAACTTGCAGGAAACTAATCATCTACCGTTTCTTGTTTTTGTTCATTTCTCAAGAGGCAAGTACATTACCTCTCAACTATAGCGACCACATGGGTAGATATATGTTAATCCTTTTCAGTTCACGCTAATTTTGCACATTTGTGCCTTTCAGTCTGGGCCAAAATGTCAGAATTTTGCACGTCAAAGTTTTATTCAAAATAAAATAAATTAATATTGAACAAATTGAACTAAAATTATGATCTAAACATCGTATGGCACATAATTAAACTATCTATGACAGGAAATATTCAAAATAAAGATTATATATTAACATGAAGTGTTAAATTACATTAATGTGCAGAAGGAAATTGGAGCGATTTTTTGGGTACCGGCTACGTTGTGTATTTCGTCAATATATCAGCCAATTCCATTACTTACCTATCATATTATGTATCCCAGTCAAAGTCTGAATCGAGCATGTGTTTGAATAGCCACAAGTAATCCAGATGCATGATTATTGGACCGATCAAACTGACAAAATAATAAATAATTTCTGAAGCAAAAATCCAGAATTTTAAAAGTCATTTCTGAAAAATTTGCCATAAATTTAAATCATGTTCGATTTGCATGCCGTTTTAAGAAAATAGTAACGTCATGTGTCCCACATGTTCGGTAACATTCATGTCTTCCTAACCAAGGAGAGTTTGTTGCTATGCAGCAATAGCTGACACTAGTGTTAAATGGGAGAATTCTGACCAATTCACTAATTGCGATTTCCGGCCAGACAAATCAGATGCTGCCGAACTGAAAAGAGTTGATGTATGTAAAACTGACTACTGTTTCTTTGCAGTCACTGTTATCCTCATTTTTTAAATGGGGTTATCCAGCGTACGAAGAAGAAGAAATGGGGTTATCAATGTAGAAATGGTTTGTTACTTTGTGCTTTTTATTGGTGGATGCTAAAACTAACATCAAGGCCAGGTTAAACACATGAACCAAGACCCCCATCTTACATCCATGCCATCCACCTGGAAACATAACACATTGCAGCAGCCTGTCCAGCGAGGTGGGGATAAACACTGGGAAACTCAAAATGACGAGCCTTCTGATAAGCCTTGCATTACCCTAAAAAAATTTGTTTCGCATACATCTTGACCAGATTTTAGAAAAAAACTTTGGTCGTTCATTTCACAAAATGATTATGTTAAGTTGGCTATCATGGGAAATGCTAATTACACATGTGATATTTTGTTATCGCACTTTTATTAGTACAATTACACATGTGGTATTTAGTTATCACACTTTTATTAGTACAATTACACATGTGGTATTTAGTTATCACACTTTTTAAAGTACAATTACACATGTGATATTTAGTTATCACACTTTTATTAATACAATTACACATGTGGTATTTAGTTATCACACTTTTATTAGTACAATTCATCATCATCATCATCATGTAGCATGTTCTTTGTAGAACGTCGCTCCCATCACAGTTTGTCTGGAAGAAACTCGTTCCCTTGCCAAAACTCCAGCCTCCACCACAGACATTCCTGGATATCTTGGTGCTATCGTCTTCTTGGTTTACCCCTTCCTCTTTTGCCTGGCACCATACCTTCAATCACCGTTCTCTCGAGACCGTTGTGTATCTTATGTGACCAAAGTATTTGCATTTTCTAGCCAAAATGGAACCAACAAACCAGTTCTCCCCTATGCTCAACTCTCGCCGAATGCCCACATTTGTCCCCCTCTCCGTCTAGGGCACTCCGAGGCTCCCTCTGGTAATTAGTACAATTACACATGTGATTTTTAGTTATCACACTTTTATTAGTACAATTCTTTTATTAGTACAATTATGCCTAAGACAGTTAGTTATCACATCTTTAGTAGTGTAATTACACTTGAAAACCACAGACACAAATGATTTGTGGTAGGGAAAAAGTAAAGGATTGACATGAGTTAGTTGAATAACATTCATTGAAATAAATAATGTGTTTATGTAAAATTTATATGCCTAGCTTTAATTTGCTTCTACTAGCATAAATGCTCCATTTATTTTTATCAACTTATATTCCCAGCGGGCAACACATAAAGAAAAGGAAGAACAACTTTTTGATGGCAGCATATCTGGCAATGTGTCACTAAGCACCAAAAATAACTCCCTGACCTCAAGTGACCTTCTTAATAAAATCCGCTCTCGTAAACGATTATCAGCATTGGCTACTGATCCGGACGAGGACGATGAGTTTCTGAGACCAGACAGACCTCAGATTGTAGAACCTAAGGATGAGGAACTGTTACAGGATATCAGAAACTATGTAGCATTTATGGCCACCAATGATGGAGAGGCCACAACTCAAGAGATCGTTCTCAACTTTGGTAAACGTCTTCCAAAATCGGACGCCCCGAAGTTTAAGGCCATGTTGAATCAGATTTGTGAATTTCAGGGTGGGGTATGGAGGCTAAAACCTGATTTCAGGTGATTAGCCAGAACAAACAAAAATTTATAATAATTTAGCATGTAAGTACATGTGCTCACCGAGTGGATCCCGGAGAACGAATAGGACCACTGCATCTCCATGCATGTCGTAAAAGGCGACTAAAAAGAGTTGTGTATGGGGCAAGCAAACTCATCGTGTAAACAAATTGCTACAGAATCCACTACTGCAAAAGCACCTAAAGTGTTTTGGTGTCGGCTTCCTAAAGATGATCTGTGGTGGTGCCCTATACTCCAGCTGGAGTGACAAGACCAAGAAAGACATGCGTACCCGTGTGGATTCCGGGGAGCAAGGAATAGAACCACTGCAACTTTCCCAGCATGTCGTAAAAGGCGACTAAATAGGGTTGTGTATGGGACTAGCAACCCCTTCATGTAAAACAGCTTGCTACAGAAACCAGCCACTATAAGGACACATCAATAACTTTGGCACAGGTTTCTGTAAAGGACCAACTGTAGATTTAATCCTATGACGCGTCTTCTCATTTCGTCGCTCCTCTTCTACCCATGTGCCGAATAATCTAAGTTTTTTTTTGTGTGTATTAGCCTTATTTCTCTATTCCCCAAGGTGGTGTACGTTGCACTATGTTTTTATTTTGCGCCTGTCGGCCCCATGCATCCGACTTCAGCATTCATTTTATGTTAGGGTCTGCTTCCTCCTGCATTTTCTAAGGGTTTGCTTCCCCGGAATAACGGCTGGTGCTGTCATGGGGATTGAACCCAGCACCTTCGGTTTGTGAACAGAGTCACTTAACCACTAGGCCACTCTGTCCCTATCTCAGAGTTTGAAAGCAGCACCTTACAACCTGAAGAAATTGTTACATTGTCAGGCTCAAAATCTGCGTTTCAAGCCTTGGTAAACAGAACGTCTCCTGATATTAATAACACCTACAAATTAATTGACCAACTGTCCACCTCTTATGGAGTGGTGTTCTAGTGATTATCTGGTCATGTCGAAGTCCCAGAAAACGGGAAGGTTAATGAGCTGGCCAGAAACAGAGCAACACTACCATTCACAACCTAGTATCACACTACAGACCTGCAGGCAGATCATGAGAAACATCTATAGACAGGAATGGCTAAATCAGTGAGCTACATACCAGACATATATTTTAGACGCTAAGCAAAACCAGATCCCATGACCCAGTCGAGAAATTGAGTTTGGTATTCGAGCTGATAACAGGCCATGTCCCTCTCAACAAACATCTGAATAGAATAGACCCACTTCATGAACCAAATAATAGATTCTGTCACCACTATAAGAAATCAGTCAAGCATCTCCTGATCTTATACCTATGGATAACCGACCTGCGAAACCATCTACTCTCACCACACCCCTACCATACACACTCTACACATCACCACAACAACTGAGAAAGACATGTGATTTTGTCCAGGAGATATTGTGCCGTCAAGAGCTCCCAGCTGAAGGGATTATATCATCATCGTCCCAGGGGTTGGAGAGGTAAATTTTTGTATGTACTTGCATTTGTCTGGATAAACAGGTTAATAATTACAATAGTAATTAATAAACACATTAATAACGATGGACCAGGGACAGCGTGGGCTAGTGGTTAAGTGATACGGCTCACAACCAGAAGGTGCTGGGTTTGATCCCCAACACAACACTGGCCATTACCACGGGAAGCAAACCCTTAAAAAATGCAGGAGGAGGAGGAAGCAGGACCTTACATAAAATGCATGCTGAAGTTGGATGCACTTGGCTGACAGGCGCAAAATAAAAACCACAGTGCAACGCACACCAGCTTGGGGATTAGAGAAATTAGGCGAACGCAAAAAATAAAACAAAAAACCAAAACAAAAGACAAACAGGTGATTGGCTTGTTGTGTCTTTTGCGTGATGGAGCCGCCAACTCCTTTTGGCCTTCATGCTGGCCACTACTGAGTATGAATTTCCGCCTGCTAGATAGTGACAATGCAATAGATGAATCGAGCAACTCACAGACTGCAGAGCTTTGAAGTAGATCAAGGTTCGAGCAGAGGGGGGCCCAAGAGAATGGGGCAGGAATGTGTACAACCAACAAACTACAGAAACTATCAGCATCCACACTCGTTGCTATTTACCATGAGGGATGGGCACCTATAGGTATGTCCAGAGTGCAGTGATATCGATTATTAGGAAAAGAACAGTATAAATGTTAGATCAGCCACCACAAACCTCCAAAAATATTTGATGTAACCCAAAATTACAATGTAGTCTCTCTTTTTGTTGAACAATGTCATTTTGAATTGTCCTAAGGCATCCTTTCCATGTATCATACATACATGTCAACTTGTACAAGAATAAAACTCATTCACGAGACCAAATAAATTGTATCAGAGTTAGGAAAAACTGTGCAGGAATATGTCTTAATAAGTAGATATAAGTCAGACAGCTCGCCCGAGTGGTGATTGGGTGAAAAGAACAGGACAACTGCCACGTTTGAAACATGTCATAAAGAGAGTTGTTAATGGGGCTTGTAAACTAATCATGTAAAATCATTAATACACAACCGTAACAGCAAATATTCAGATATGGGCTTCCTCATTTGGAGTGATAAGATCAATCAATCAGTTTAACTATAAATCATAACAATCTATAAAAATATCCATTGTTAACCCTACCAGACCTAAGGCCCTGAACCCAACTGTCCCCATTCCTGGGTTCCAGAGCATTAAAGAGAAAAATCCAACATGATATAGAAAAATGTTAGTTACATGCAAACAAGTGGTTAGAATAAGATGTAACTTGGAGGCATTGTAGAAAATAGGTTTACCTTTCATCTAGCGTCAATATTCCACCTTTGTGTACCAATCCACCCAGCAAAAGGCAAAGAATCTGTCTCGAGTCATAAAACATTTCGAAATCCGGGAGTAAACACAACAAAGAGCCCTCATTTGTCCAATAATCCTGATAGCTGGGCTTTATACATGAGTATTCCATATAGATCCTCAGTCCAAGAAAAGCCTTCATCTCATCACTCAGCTCTCACTGTCTGTTTCACTTGAACCAAATTATTGATCACCTGTTGGACTGTCATAAGCATAGACTTACTTTGCTTTCCTGTTGAAGTGCTTGGTTCATCAGCCGTTCGTTTCATTGTCAATTTTCCAAATTTTTTCCCGTTAAACCCCACAAAATCAATTCAAACATGGGACCAGCCATTTGCAATGACTAATCAAGAGGATTGACCACGATTGGTTGGTTATTTTTAGATTCTGACGCATTTTATGACGTACTATCCAAAGTACCGAAAATTAGGTACAGCGGTTTAACGGCAGTTAAGGAAATTACCGAAAAAGGGGTACAGCGGTCTGGTAGGGTTAACAATTGATTTATGTGTAACTTGTGCTGGTTAGAAAATGTAGTTTACTTATCTTCTATATCTTCTTCTTTTTCTTCGTTCATCCTCAGATTAAGGTTCCGGTTTCTCTTACAAAGGACACCATTGTTTGTAAGGCTGTTTCATCTCCATACAGCTTTTGTCTCATATCTGTCTCACGAGGCCAGTATTGTTCTCTCTTTTCCTGTGTGATCATGCAGCTTTAGGATGTGAACCACGGTCATGATATGCTCCTCACATGGAAATTTGTCATCTGTCTAAATCCTCATTTTGTTGGAAAGATGACCCTTGAGTCTGTTATGCCCAGTTCTGAGTCTGAAGATAATGACTTGCTCTTCTTTAGTTAAGTTAAAGTAGCTGTTTTCTTTTCGGAAGTTGGGGTGCTGATCAGCCCATTTTCTTCTGAAGTTGGCTTTAATTATGGTCTTGGCCTCATTATATCTGAATCTTCTGTATCAAGAAAGACAATTTTAAATTGCAGTAGATTTGTGATTGAATATATTCTTTGATGAACTTTAATGGTTTAACAATGCTGTCTAGATAACAAGGATTTGGAAAAACCATGTTTATATGGCTTGGCTTCGTTCGTTCTCAATCTCCTGCTACCAAGCCCTAAAAGGGCTTAAGTAGCAGAATGTAGTCCAGAGAACGGAATGCGTTGTGCCGTAGTTTACAGCTTGACTGCAATATTTGCACCTTTTGATACAACACATCCGACTTCAGCAAGCATTTTTTGAGTACCGGGCTAGCATTCCCTCTTCGATCCCTTCTCCTTAGCCAGTCTGCCCTGCTGCAGCCTGTTATCCAGGATCACCGCGTGGAGGTGTAGAAGGGTCTTGGCAGCTCTATTTCGCTGGCCCTGACGCTAGCAGTCAGCTATGGGTCGCTGACCACTGCAGCCAATGCGCTGCTCAGCATCTTGATCCCATGTTTATATGATTTGTAATAACAGAATTCTTTGGGGAGGCAAACATGTGCACAATTGTGTACTGAAGGAAATGCAAAAAGCTTGTACAAATTATGAGTGGGTTGTACAAGTTGACATATATGTTTTATTATTTGTTATGTACATGTTTTATTATTTGTTATGTACATGTTTTATTATTTTTTATGTAAATATCAGTTGAAATCTGTTGCTGTTTTGATTAGTCAGTTGTTGCATATTTTGTCAGTTGTTGCATATTTGTCAGTTGTTGCATAATTTGTCAGTTATTGAGATAATTATTGGTAGCTTGAAAGGACAATAACTTTTATTTTAGTCTTAACTCTTTCAGGACGAGAGGTCACTGTCAGGGGCCGGTGATGTTAAGATGATATTTTTATGATACATATGTATTTTTTCTGCATTTTACATAAAAAAAGTAAAATGAATAAGTTTTTGTTGAAAAAATATTTGCTACCTGTTTATGTAATTAAATTCTATTATCAATAGTGATTCTGCGTGCATCAAACTGCTATTTTTTCTGCACACAAAGTGCTTAGTTTCTTTGAAACTATTTCTGAAAATGAAAATGTACACTTAATTTTAGCTCTTGTGTTGATTTTTCTAGTCTATCTGAATTGTGCTGGCAGAGAAGTCAATTCTTCACAAAAGGTAGGCACTGTTGAATAAAATAAACATTTAATTTTTGTGGTCGCAAACAATAAACATTCATATTGTTTCGTTTTCCGCATGATAGATGTTTTTTGTAATTCAGAGATGAAAGTAAATCTATTTTTGCGGTTTTTGGCCATAAATAAACCGGTGAAACCTTAAATTTGTGTAAAATATTTAATGGCACCCGTGCTGCTGAAGACGGATGCGAGACCGAAAAATGCACATATAACAGTCAAGATGTACACTAGCGACACAACGCATTCCGTTCTCCGGACTACATCCTGCTACTTGAAAAACCCTGTTCGGGGCTTGGTAGTGGGAGATTGAGAACGAACGCAAAAGAAGAAGAAGAATAGTACCCATTTAAAGTGATAAAGTGGCCGTTTCCGAGTCAGGTAACAATGATTCTCAAAATTTTCATGTATTAGGTCTACGTTAAATTATTTTGTATCTGGCAAAGATGGCGCCGTAACTAGCTGCGAGTCTACATTTCTCTACTGTTTTGGATCATTATGGATGCCGCCAGATCACGGATTTGCCTGGAATTCACACTAGTCGACGACTTAACACTTGTGTTCACGGATACGTGGAGTTGTTTTCCGTCTGGACTTGTTATTTCGTTCTTTTTTTGTGATTTCTTCCATTCGTTTATCCTGGTCTGGACGCCGGCTGAATGGCGCTACGCTTAAACTAGTTATACCTGTGTCGTTTCTCACGGGTTAGTTCTGCCGGTTCACCTTCACGAATATGGTGTGTGGGAATTTTAGATGCTACTATGATGAACTGAATACAGCTGGGGAGAGATGCCAGATTCACTCACACGCTGAGTGTTGTCCCCACGACCTCTTGTGGTTATCGAAAAGGCACGACAAACTGCGTTAGATGCCTTCCCACCTTTCTACCCTGTGGGTTACATGTTTACGGAAAGGCTTCGGTGGTAACCCTGAGGCAAAATCTGCATCCTATACTATCTCCAGTCGTCTCGATGAATGTCTTGCCACTGGCAAAATGTAGCTTAGGCTCTGTGAGTGAGGTTGACAAAAGGCGCAGTTTCTTCCTCACTTTAATCCAAATCTCTGCGCAAGTCACCCATTTCAGCGAACACAGCAAGAGATACGACTGTCCACACGGTTGAACAAAGAGAGTGGTCTTCATCACTTGTGATAGACAAACTATCAGATTATTTTGTAAATGAATGTAGTTTTGAAACAAGTGTGTCCCAAATGTCAAAACATATGGATTAGCAGTCTATATTACATAACTCTAATAAGTTATTTGCATTTTCCGCACAGTTTTGTTGTTGTTGCTGCATGTTTCTTACTTCTGAACTATTTTAGAAATTGAGATATATTTATATAATTTATATTTTCTTATTGCTCATGCAATTTCCTTTCATTCCATATACGACACAACCACATAATATGATACTATAAAATGCAATGGCACTTTAACTGTAACACTATATGAAAATCTTAGAGGGATGGCAAATGTGCTGCACAAGACATGTGAATTTCGCTATGTCCTGAAAGAGTTAAAATATTATTAGATTCTGAGATTATAGCTTGTAATTGTATATATTTTAATATACCTCATAGGCAGTCAGCTAGTTAACAGAAGGCTACTTTGTTGACTGTATAAGCCAAGGTGAAGGTCATATTGTCTGAGGCCACAGTTTGTTTATGAGATAGGGGGGGCCGGTTTCTTACCTCGCTGTCTATCCTTCCCTAACATTAAGCTAGGTAACCATTTACAGCTGGGTCGGTTGGAGTGTGCTGGTAATGGGAGCTCAACCCCATATCTTTTCTGTATAAAGTGTGTTTTGTACAATTAGAATAATCGGACTGTAAAATGTATCATTAAAGATATATATTTGATTAAAATCAATGGCAGCATTCGAACTGCAGCTCTTGTTGCAGCAAAGTACTTTTTAGTGTTACAGAAAAGTTTAGGCAGGGAGGGTTGAGTAATACTTTTTTATGTCTCATGCGTTCTAACATGACTTAAATGAGTATCTGTGGTTTAAAATAGAATGTGTGGCCGAAGATGCAGCACAGTGAATGAGCTGACAGCAGCCAGCGACTCAAAACTGACTGCTAGCATCAGGACAGAAAACTAGAGCTGACCAGGACCATATTCTGCCTTCGAGCAGCAACCCTGGAAACAGGCTGCATTAGTGCAGTCTGGCTAAGAGAATATTGATCACAGTGGGGTGGGAAGGCAAACCTAGTACCAAAAAAAGCCAGCCGGAACCTGATGTGTTGGACCAAAAGGTGCAGGTTTGCTGTAAACTATGACACATCTTTTTCAGAACGAACACCAATGAAGAAATAGAATACTTTTGCCAAAAGAAAGTAATAATTCTAAACAAACATTTGATTTAAAGAATTTATCTGAAGGAACAAAGTGTTATCAGTATCAATTGCCCATCGCAAGTTATGGTGACGACAGTCAGGGTACAGATTTTTGTGTCTTAAGGTCTGAGATGTCGATCGGCGCTTTAATTAGATTTCAGTGAGAAAGATTTGTGCTATCAACGACCGCACTCTCTCGTCCTGGGCTACCTTGATCCAGTAGGAAGACATGGTTAACCAAGACGACTGGAGGCGACACGGGATGCAAATTTATTTTCTTGTGTTCACTCCCAGACTTAATGGGTAAGTTCCACAGCTTTTGTCTCAGCTCTACACCGTCTGGCCAGGTCTGACAACTCATTTCAATATAAAGTGGGCATTCCTGTAGAATGTGTTCAGGATTCTGGTCCCCTGTTCCACATGGGCACTCATCTGTGTGTGAGATCTTTAGTTGTTACCGTATAAATTTTCTAGTAGTTTGCAGTGACCAGTTGTCATGCGAAATAAGGTAGTTTGTTGGTTTCTTTTGAGTTGGTGAATTGGGTCTGGTCTACTGCTTATGTTCATGTCTTCTCTCCATTGGTGTATATACTTACTAGACCTTGGTAGGTGCGGTATTTGGTATGAATTTTATTATTTTTATAATTTTAGACAAAGTGTAACCCACAAGAAAGTAGGGAAGAGAGAGGATTATGGCACATCTATCCTGTCTGGCACTAGCTAATCATTAAGTATTGATGGTCTCTTCTTCAAAGCCACACAGCATTCTCAGGATTAAGATTCAGGAAAAAGATGGACTTAGTTTTTATCAGCGGTCTTCACATTTGATGTACGGGCAATGAGACTGACACTGATATTCCATGTCATTGTCTATTGTTGACATTTCATTTTATGCAACATAATTACTGTAATCGGGCTTTCGGTTATATCTGAATTTATTAGTATGAGATAACTTTATTGTGAAGAAACATTATGCGTATGTCCTTCATTGTCAATGAGGACTACCAACATCACAATTCACACATAACTTTTGGGTATGTTGATGTGTGAGGCTGATGGAAGCATAAAAACTTCTGCCACATGGCTGACACACGTTATCTGTATATACTGTTTATTCTCTTTGTGAATCAGACTTTCTGATTGTGCATCTATCCTGTCTGCCTGCGAACAATGTTTGTTATTGGTTGTGACATCCCTTATGACCGCACCTCTCCATGTCTAGCAGTTTTGAGCTGTTTCTGTTTCTGCTACATTGCTGCTACATTTCCCAAAGAGTTATTAACCTTTTACAGTCCAAATTGTCCATTGCAGTCAACTAGAGTAGCAGCACTTACCGTTCGATTTATCTGAAGTTACAAGTCACGTATCAACCATTTCTTGTTATTTAGCTAAATATGATTTCTAAACAAACTTTGCGAGACATAATTCAATTCTGTATCTTTAAATTTGGGGGTAGCGTTATAAGAAAGTGAAGTGTCCGTTATAGCCTCTCCTTTCCAGGTGCAGAGATTGCTGCTGGATTCACTGTTCGGCTTGCTGGACAGGAGTTTTCATGCCATTGGCCTCTCCTACATTATAGTGTCCTCAGCAGCACCTTCATAAGGGGCCCCCTGTTTTTTTTATAGAGCTTACAAAATGCGACCGAGTACCCGGCGGTATAACTGGGTGGGCAGATTGGGCTCATTAGCCTTGGTTGGCAGGCAATCTAAGAGAAGGTAAACTGACTCTAAACCCAGGTAGACAAAGCTCGTTACCCTGCTCAGGCAGTTTGCTTAGGAAAGAAAGAGGGAACTCTGATTATAAACCCACAAGTGCTAGGGAGTGCTGGCTAGTCCTGGGACGATGAGAGTATCATTGGATGTCTTGAGTAGCTTAGCATCTGCGGGCAATGATTCCAGTGCCTTGTGGAAACCTCAGGAGAGGGTACGGCTACGGGAGTAAACCCAGACAGAAAATCCGGAGTGGTAGCACCTAAGGCGGATGGTTTTGAAAATTGTGAACTCATTCCAGCAGTTCCTCCAGCTGAGCCGGTGCCAAATTGTTATGCTTTACATTCCTGTGGATTACACCAGTGAGGCAGAGAGACTGATCCTGCAGTTTGGGCAGCCCATGGTCTCCATTTTCAGTCTCCCTTCCCCCTCCCCAGGCATACACCCTGTGAGTAGCCTCTTCAGCGCGCAATGCGCATGGTCTAAGAGACTGAGATGCCCATGATGATCTTTAAATTTTAAAATCTTAATTTTGGTTTTAATTACATTCTAACAAATTAACCATGAAACAAATACAATGACTGTTCTTGTCTTGGACACTAAGACGAACATCTTGTAAATTAGGTTGGACTGTAAAGGGTTAAGTTGATATGGCAGCTCTTCAATGACACTTTCAGACTATCCTTGAAGTACATCTTGGGTGGCCTTCTTGTACACTTTCTTGCTCTAAGGTTGCCATAGAGAAGCTTTTTTTTGGGAGCCACTGTCATGATATACGTACATATGCACACACACTCATGTGCACATGCACACACACACACACACACACACAAAATAAAGGGACAGTCTTAAATACGGTTCTGCTGAAGTTTTATGTGCCGGACTGAAAGGTGCAAATATTGCAGTTGAGCTGTAAACTACTACACAGCGCATTCCGTTCTCTGGACTACATTCTGCTACTTGCCCCTTTTCAGGACTTGGTAGGGGGAGATTAAGAACGAACGAAGCCAAGCCAAATATGGGTCAGTATATAAGAAGAGCCACTGTAAACTGCTACCAAAGAAACATCAAGAGTTAATTCAGCACAAATAGCACAGAACAACTCATATATCCCGAGGCGTATTTGAGAAGTTGAACCGGGACCCTCCTGCCTGTAGTACAATGCCAGGTTTGTAGTATCGACCCCCACCTCATTGGCCAAACTGCTCTGACACTGCGTGTTTCCAGAAACACTATGAGAAGTGAGGCGAGGTCTTGATCAGTATATTTCACCTGACACTGCTGTTACTCTCCACTCCCATTCAATCAGCCATAACAAGTTTTATATTGCCATGTAGCTAAATGTTGAATAAACTTATTTTGATCTTTTGCCTTTAAGTACAATATAGTACTCAGGCCATCTCTTCATCTCATTGGTGGACGACCAAATTGACTCTTAAAGTTTTAGGGCCTCCAGGACATCACTTTTCGTGCCCATCTGTAGAGACGGCATGGGCTGGTGATTAAGTGGCACGTCTCACAAGCTGAAGGTGCTGGGTTTGATCCCCATCACAGCTCAGTCCGTTACCCCAGGGAAGCAGACCCTTACATAAAATGCATACTGAAGTCGGATGCACTGGGCCGACAGACGCAAAATAAAAACCAACAATACAACACACACACACCACCTTGGTGATTAAAGAAATAAGGCGAATGCACACCAAAAAAAAAAAAAAAAAAAAAAAAAATTTCCATCTTTTAGGCATGCACACTACATGCGCTCCATCTTCTGCATTTTCTTAATGCAGTATCTACAACATCATTGAAGCTGGTTCGATGCCTGATTTCTGTGTTGTGAATTAGGTCCTATATAGTGATACAATCAATGTTCTGTTTTATTACCCTTTGAGCTTCTCTGCATCTGCTTTTTTGTGGGTTTTGTACCTTGCAATCTTATATCATAGCCGGAATAATGATTTTGTTGAAGGATTGAGCTCTTGCCTTGCCTTGTCATTTCTCATCTGCTGAAGTATGGCAACAACACAGGGTTGTGCATGGGGCTAACAACCTCATTGTGGGAAACACTATACTACACAAACCACCACTGCAAGAACACACATAAGTGCTTTGGTGCAGGCTTCCTGTAAGGTGGTGCCCTATGCTTCTTAAGGAACAAAAGAAGATTAGTTTTCTATCCACAATTTTAACCCGCTCAATCTATGACATGCTCAAAATGCTACAGTGTCCGAACATATTTACTCCATAGCATCTGCACGATGTTTGAATGAGATCAATGTCCTGAGCTAATTCCTGAGGGTTTTTAATTTAAAGTCAGTTCCTTCTGCAGGTAAAGGCAAAGGCCGCCGTCCATCGTAGACGATGATGGCATAATTTATTTAGCTAGCGCTATTTTTAGTAAGGATTAAGTGCGCTACTTTTTATCCTCACTCTCTTGTCTCGTGCCGCCCGACCCCAGTGCCAAGTCAAGGACAAGACGACTAGGGAGCGACTACGAGATGCAGGGGACTCCGCATCAAGCACCTGTGAAAAAGACGGCGGAGTTTGGAGTCGAACCCACACCATCTGATCACGAGGCCGACGGCTTAACCACGGAATCCCCAGTGTCTGCAAACAATCAGTTAATTATATGGCATGATTTCCTGTTTTGACGCCAGTAGTTTTGTCAAATCCACACCAAATGATATATTGTAAACATAAATGTTTTTAGAGAAATAAACTAACTAAATCATGTAAAAATATGCATTTGTCTTCTATTGTTTTCTTCATTAATTCATGTAAGTTCTCAGTACACTTTCTCTAACGTGATTTGTGGAGAGACTCCATTTATTTATTAAGTTTACTTTGCACTTTTTCAGATATTAAAAAAATCTTGTTTAATTTGAGAGAAGATAGGATACACCACATTATTTTGACACAACAATGCGCATGATGACGTCACTTCTGATGTAAACAGCACATACCAATGGTCAGGTTTGCAAAATTTTATTATCCTCGACTCATAGTTTCCTCAGAAGACTCCTGAAAACATCGGTTAACCACACTTCGCGGCACTTGTTCCAATGTAGCAGAGTATTAAGCTGCTCGAGCCTAGCCCACTAAACAGAAAATCTTCCTCCCAGCTACGTACAGCTCATACTAGAGGTGGGACCTGCAAAGGGGCATCTGCCCCACTAGAAGTACAGATCAACTAAGAATTAGAAAAGGTGGCCATATCTCCAATAATCTTCGGCACGGTTATGGAGTTGGCGATTACAACATTGATAAATTTTAATAAATTATTAGAAGATCTAGTTTCTGCAGATGATCCATGTCTTCTGTCAGTAGTGCCAGGCACTCAATTAGGACCCACATGAGAAGAATCGAGTGGGTTGACCAATCAATACCTGGCCAAGAGCTGTGGAAAAGGAGAGTAGGGCCTCTTGATATTGGACAAAGATCAAGAAGACGGCTCAAAATAGCAATTGGTGCAAACATTCGTTGCTATCCTATGTGGCTGCAAAAAGAACCAGTCAAATCACGTCTTCTGTCACATAAACAAGACCTGCATGAAAACAGCGGATGCATTCAAAAACAGGACTACAAATTCTATCTATCTTTCTTCATTCCACTTGTGTCGTGCGGAGGTGTGACCTTCTTTTTTTCTTATTTTTTGACAGGTGAAAATCCACTAGGTCAATGCCAGTATCTGTTACAAACTATTAGGTTGGTAGCCCCTGAAATATTAGCCTTTTTTTAAAAACGGATATGTGGTGGTGGGAGCGTAAATTAGATCAAGGTAGACCCGCAGCCTGTCAGGCGCCATCTATGCCGCTCCACTAACCACATAACCAAGACTTGATGTTATAGCCACACATTCCCTTTTTGAGACATATTCTCTGTGGGGAGAGAATCCCTAAAATAATTTGAGTAGATTTTTAACTTGAATTTTTGCCCGAGCAGCGGCAGTTAGTCCTACTCTTTTCGATTTCCAAACTGCCAAGGGATTTTTAACGTGCGCGCCACTGCGCGCGGTTGTCTGATCTCACTTCTCAGAGATCAGGGAACATTTTTACCAGATGATCCACGTGAAAAAAACCCCGGTCTGCACAGTGATTTTAACCCACGACCTCCAGCACCTGAGGCAAACACCGTACCTTGAAACCACTGTTCGTGGCCCCCCCCCCTCCCCCCCCCCCACTACAAATTGACATGAAGAAATTGAGAAAATTGTAATAATTCATACACAAAGAATTATTGCCAGGCGATTCAAGTTGTGTACGTTCATAAACTGATGTGCTTGCAAAATATGATTTAGAATTTAGCGTCACCAATCCCCTGTTATTGTTTTATTTATTTTTTGTGTGTATCTTCCTTTTGGCGAGGCAACTTCTCTCCTCCATTCATAAACAGTCTTTTTGGTTATATCAAGGCGTGCCGATCTATATGTACGCCAGCTAGAACCGTAAGCCTGCCAGTTACATACCAGTACATCCACAGACAAGAAAAACGGCATTCGTGCTGAGATTTAGGTCACTCGTTCGTGGATAGACAGACGTTAGGCGATGAACGTTTACAACCCTTCAAGTGTGAGAGAATTCCTAGGCAGCATTTCTGCTCTTAAATAAGGTAAATTGTAAACATTCACTTCGATTTGTGTTTGTTTTTCATGTTGCTTTCGTGTTACGTAACTCAGAAAAATCGAACAGTTCTGTCTTCTTGTTCCCTTTTCACTCTAGGCAGAATGTAAAGCTACCACTATATTTTATCTCCTTTGCATGTTTTAGCAGTGGTGATTTTTGTAGCAGTTTGTTTTACACCATAAGGCCAATATCCTCAAGCACAACTATCTTTAGTCGTCTTTTATGGCATACATGGCATACTTTATCTTCCCATGAATAACTCGCATCGGAATCCATCCAGAATAAGTAAGAAAATGTGTTGTTTCCGCTAAAACCATGTCGACAAAATAGCACAGATAAGTTTATAAAGTTCAGACAAGAAGTCAATTTTTGTTACCTAACTCTCTCAAAGTGTTAACTGTATGTTCGCCGTGTGTGTGTTAGTAGGTTGTGTGTTCGCAGTCGTATGTGTGTTTGTAGGCTGTGAGTATTCACGATCTGTGTTCGTAGGCTGTGTATTCACAGTATGTGTGTTAGTAGGATGTGTGTGCTTAGGCTGGGTGTTCACAGCGTGTGTGTTCTTATGCTGTGTGTTCACAGTATGTGTGTTAGTAGGATATGTGTTCCGAGTATGTGTTCGTAGGGGCGGTGTATTCACAGGTTCACAGTATGTGTGGTAGTAGGATGTGCGTTCACAGTATGTGTGGTAGTAGGATGTGCGTTCACAGTCTGTGTTCATGGACTGTGTGTTCACAGTCTATGTTAGTAGGCTGTGTGTTCACAGTCTGTATTTGTAGGATGTGTGTTCACAGTCTTTGTTCGTAGGATGTGTGTTCACAGTCTGTGTTAGTAGGATGTGCGTTCACAGTCTGTGTTCGTAGACTGTGTTCACAGTATGTGTTCGTGGGCTGTGTTTTCACAGTCTGTGTTCGTAGGCTATGTGTTCACAGTCTATGTGTTAGTAGGATGTGTGTTCGAAGGCTTTGTGTTAGGATGTGTGTTCATAGGCTGTGTTCATAGGCTGTGTGTTCACAAACGGTGTGTTTGTATGTTGTATATTCATTGTGTACTCTTCGGTTGTGTGTTCACAGTCTGTGTTCGTAGGATGTGTGTTCCCAGTCTGAATGTTCGTAGGCTGTGTGTTCTCAGTCTGAATGTTCGTAGGCTGTGTGTATGTGAGATCACATCCTGTGTGTTAGTACGCTGTGCATTTACAGTCTGTGTGTTAGTACGCTGTGCATTTACAGTCTGTGTGTTAGTAGGCTGTGTTTTCAAAGTCTGTGTGTTAGTAGGCTGTGTGTTCACAGTCTGTGTTCGTAGGCAACGTGTTAACAGTCTGTGTTCGTAGGCTGTGTGTTCACAGTAAATTCCCATAAGGGTGAGCTTACTTAGGGGACATTCATTACACCACAGCCAGGAGGACTCTGGTTTACTATCTCAAGTAAGCCTCATAATGTAAGAAGAGCCACTGTAACCCGCTACCAAAGAAAATTTGTTAAGAGTTATCTCAACACGAATAGCTTCGAACAACAACATATGCATTGCTATTTGTTAACAAAACTTGAGTTAGTTCTGGTATACTAGATAAAAAAGGTAAAGCCTATGTGAGGGGGGATGGCCAGTTCCCTTCCTTGCTGTTTATACCTTCCTCAACACATACGTCAGGTACCCATTTACAGCTGAGTTGACTGGAGGAGCAGTTGTACCAAGAACAAACCACGCGCAGATTTGTTTCTGTCCGTCCGTGATTTCGAAACCTGTCGCGCTGTAATCTCAGTCTTAACAAGCCAGCTCAACGTCGACTAGACTACACAACACTCTGGTACACTATGCTCTGGTACACTACACTCTGGTACACTACACTCTGGTACACTACGCTCTGGTACACTACGCTCTGGTACACTACTCTCTGGTACACTACACTCTGGTACACTACGCTCTGGTACACTACGCTCTGGTACACTACGCTCTGGTACACTACACTCTGGTACACTACGCTCTGGTACACTACCTCTGGTAGACTACACTCTGGTACACTACACTCTGGCACACTAACCACTACAAAAAACCATCGATGTTGACATACCAACTAGAAATGATGATAAACGCCCAGTAGCTTCTTCTTCTTCTTCTTCTTCTTCTTCTTCTTCTTCTTCTTCTTCTTCTTCTTCTTCTTCTTCTTCTTCGATCAACTGATGCTATGCTTCTACTCCGGTGGTGAGGTTCACGAAGGGAGACTGTGCGTTTCAGGTATTCGCCGGTCCCTACAGCTTTTCGAGCATGGTCACTCCCCCCGGGCCAGACTGCCTCTCTTTAATCTGCATAGGTAGGGCAGTCCTGCAGAACATGTTCTGGTGTTTGCATGGGTGCTCCACAATCGCGCGTGGCAGTGTCTTATGAGACATATTCTGTGGAGGTGGGCCTTGAGTCTGCAATGTTTGAACCTGTCCTGGCTCCGTGACCAAGGTTCTGGAATGAGTACTTCGCACTTTTGAATTTCCACTTCCAGGATGTATGTGTTTTCTGTAGTTTTGTCTGGCCATGTTGTTGGGGCTTTTCCTTAGTAGTCTGTTTTTTTGTTCTCTCTTGGAAGTTCTGGTGTAGATGATAATCAGATAGCCTCTTTAGTTTTTAAACTAAGGGATTTATATTTTCTCCTTAATTCGAGGGGTCCAATTTTTGCTGTTTTCCAGCTCTGTGATTTGAGTCCTTTTCAATGCCCCAAGGGTGTTTTGAGACCCATATAATTAACTTGGTCTAGTTTTTCTGTGTTTGTTTTGGTCGCAGTTGCCCAAGGGCTAGAGACGCCCAGTAGCAATACCTCACACAATGACAGCTTATCGGCTACCAGCCCTGCTATAGGCAGAATGCAGACTTCGTAGGCTGAATGTCATCAGGGAAAAGCATGGAGGCTCGACTCCCTGGCGCTGCAGCTTCCTCATGCTTAGTAAGCCTAAAGAAAGAAACCACCCTCAAACTTACTACCAATAGCCAAAAATGATTGTCCGAAATACAAACCAGGGAAGGCACGGGACGACATATTCTAAGGATCGACCAGATCGATTTGCAGAACAGATCGATTTGCACCAGCCACTGAGCTGGCTGATTGAATACAAGAATTGCATTACTCCTACAAAAAACAGCAGTATACTTCTTCTTATTCTTCTTCGTACGCTGTCAGACGTCAGTTTGAATTTTTCGAAGAAAGCAGCTGTCAACCTGAGGCTGTCAACACTGTCATAGAGCTTGTCTAGTGTTGGCACTGGTGATGGTCACATGTGCTTTCTCTGGTCCTCGTATGTCGGGCAATTTTGCAGCAGATATTCAGCGGTCATTTTCACTGTGCCACAGGTGCATTCGTCAGTGCCACCTATGTTCAATTTATTGAATAGATGGTACCTTAGTCTGTTGTGGCCTGCTCTCCTCTGTTCAGCTGGTAGTAGGCATCATTTTTGTGTTTAGCCAGTATGTTCTGTTTCCCATTTGGCCATGTATCTGGCTCTAATAAACCTTTTGGACTCTTCGTAGGTCACACTAGAATCTGGTTGTGGTAGTCTTGCACCTTCTTTTGCCAGTCTGTTTGCCTCATCGTTGCCTTGGATGTTACAGTGGGATGGAACCCACTGTACCACTACTCTTTTTGGTGCGGACTGCTGGCATAGTTGACAGAGTACTGCTCTTAAATCATTAAGTTCAGTATTTTTCTGGCTTTTTAGTGCTGTAACCACAGGACTATCTGGCTTTCATTGCTTTCGCCTGTCAGCATTGCTTTTACTGCAGCCTTCAGTGCCTCTGCCTCCGCTCTGAAATTGCTTGAGAATTTTCCAGTTGCCACTGACAGTGTTATTTTTCTACCATTTGTTAGGCTCAGGAATACCCCTCCCCCTCCAGTCTGTGTTGTGTTTGTTACAGAACCGTCGGTGTATGCTTGGGTCCAGTCCATGCTTGGGTAGTTTTCCGCTATGTACCTCAGGGTTATGTCTCTCCTTTCTTGTTGTCTGGCTGTTCTTGTTTCCAATACCTGGTATATTTTCTACCACCTCCGGAATGATATGCTGCTTCCATGTGGGTTTGCGTACAGTAGGGATGGGCTTTTGTGTTGTTATGGTGTTCATAGGGTCTTCGCTCATCTTTGCTTTGGCTATTTCTGCAAAGTTTCTCCGCTTTAGTTTCCCATTTCCGAAATTGTTTAGTCTCTGATGCATTGGATGGCCTGTCAGTCTTCTTATTTTCTCTGCCGGGCTCTGCAGTCTCTTCTGTCGGCCATGGATTGCAGATTTGTAATCTTTTCAAGTTCTACAATTGGCGTTGATTTCATGCATGCTGTTATAACTCTCATGGCTTGGTTTTGAAGTTTGCTAATTTTATCAAAGTTCGTCTTTGCTGATGTTGCCCATGCCGCAATGCCATACTCGAGCAGTATACGAAAGTCAAAGCATGCTTGACACAGGAGAGGAAACAAACATCAGCTTCCATAGTTTTTAAATACAAAGGTGGAACTGCAAAGGAAACAGTGAAAAAGACAAATGCAGAGTACGTATGATAAAAAGACAAATTAAACATAGGAGCAAGGAAGCGATAGTCAAGTTGTATAAATCATCAATTAGACCTAGATTGTGGTACTGTGTACACGTGTGGAGTCCTTATCGTAGAAAAGATATAACCATGCTTGAAAGAATATAAAGAAGAGCGACAAAGCTGATAGTGGGATTCCAGAATTACAGTTATCAGGAAAGACTCAGAAAAACCGTCCTAGAGTGTCTAGAAAAGAGAAGGATTCGAGGTGACTTAAAACAGGTTTATAAGTTCATCAAGAGAAAGGATAAATTAGACTACAACAACATTTTTCAAAGTACAGTTGGATTTAAGAACAATAAGGCAGAGCCAGAAATTAACTAAAGAAAGATCCAGACTTAATGTTAGGAAATATGTTGCTAGTCAGACAGTAATAAATGCTTGAAAAGCATTGCCACAGGAAATAGTGGGGACAGGGTCAGTGCATTCAAGAATTCGTAGTTTGGATGCCATGGTTATTTTTAGATCAGGTGAAATAGAAGAAACTGGTTGTAAACAAACACTGCAAAGCCTTCCAAGTCAGTGTAAAGAAGTTATATAAGAAAATCTAAAGTAAACGGTGACTTTTTAACACTTTATTTATAAAAAACGACATCTCATAAATAAAGCGTATAAATGTGCACGTTTAGTGGCGCTGCCCACAAAATGGAAACCACTCTCAAGAACACACCATTATATGTCCGACCTATAACTGCTAACTGCTCGTTTGTTCTTCTCAACGCCTGAATGTTTTAGATACAGACGCTGACATTCACTAAGCCACACAACGTTGCTAACTCAGACATAGCTTGCCTGCACTGTTTGTATAAGGAAAAATACTCGCATGTTGACAACGCCCCCTCGTTTTTGCCAAATATGTCTCGCCATCTCTCATTTCACTTAACTCGTTGTTATCTAGAAGATAAGTAGGGGATACATTATACGCGCACTTACATACATACATACTTACATACATACATACTTACATTCATACATACTTACATACATACATACTTACATACATACTTACATACATACTTAATAGCTGTCCATCGTTGTCGATGAGGACCGCCGACATCATCCTTGTCACAGATTTCCCTGTTGGGTGGGGGTGCGCATGTGGCTGAACAGGCCAATGCGAGCACGAAAACATCTGCTACATATCGGGCACACGAGGTTTGTAGAAGGGGATTGTGTTCCCGCTGCTCGGGATTTCCGCGTCTCGCATCTGTTCTGGGCTTTCATAACACGGTCATCTTCACCGGCAGCTACACCCGAATTGACTGCGCTTCTCCAGTCAGATCTGTTTTGCGCAAGACATTCCCAGGTGTCGATGTCTATCTGGCAACTTTTTAGTGAGTCCTTCAGACCGTCTTTAAAACGTTTCTTTGGGCGCCCTCTCTCGCGCCATCCCTCTCTCAGCTCGCCGTAGAGAAGCTTCTTTGGGAGCCGCTCGTCTGACATACGGATGAGGTGTCCGGCCCATCCTAGTCGTGCTTTTTCTAGCAGTGCATGGATGCTGGGCATGTTAGCCCTTGAGAGAACCTCGATGTCAGTGACACGATCTTGCCATCGGATGTGGAATATTCGCCTCAGGCAACCTGTGTGGAAGTGGTTTAACCTCCTTGCATGTCCAGAGTATACAGTCCAGCTTTCGCAAGCGTATAGTAGGGTTGGAATGATGGTTGCACGGTAGACTTTGAGTTTGGTCTTGACGCTGATGCCACGACGTGCCCAGACCATCGAGCGCATTCTACCAAAGGCTGTGCTGGCCTTTGCTATTCTGCTTGCCACCTCATCGTCTAGGCTGACAGATCTCGACAGCGTGCTGCCCAGATATGTGAATTTGTCTACGGCATTCAACGTCTGCCCGCTGACTGTAGTCTCTGGTTTTGTGTACGGCATGCCTGGTTCTGGTTGGTACATGACCTCTGTTTTTTTGGCATTTATGGTCAGGCCAACATTTTTGCATGCGGCAGAGAACTGGTCCATTCCAACCTGCATGTTCAGTTCTGAGCTGCTCATTAGAGCGCAGTCGTCAGCAAATACAAATTCCCTGATTATGTCGCCAGCCACTTTGGTTTTGGCCTTCATTCTTCTGGAATTGAGTAACTTGCCATCTGTGCGGTACTTTATGGGTATTCCAAGCTCCAATGATCTGAAGGCGTCTGTCATCGTGGCCGCGATCATCATGCTGAACAAAGTCGGGGCGAGTACACATCCTTGTTTTACTCCGTTTGATACTAGAAACGTTTTAGAGATTGCACCGCTGTCCAGTACACGAGCACACATGCCTTCGTGTAGCTGTTTCACCATTATTATGAACTTGTTGGGGCAGCCAAACTTAGACATTATTATCCACAGCCCTCCTCTGTTTACTGTATACATACTTACATACATACTTACATACATACATACTTACATGCATACATACATACATACTTACATACATATATGCATACATACATATATACATACATACATACATACTTACATACATACATACATACATACATACATACATACATACATACATACATACATACACACACACACATACATACATACATACGTACATACTTACATTCATACACACACACACACAACCCACCCACCCACCCACACACACACACACACACACACACACCCACCCACGCACGCACGCACACACACACACACACAGATATATATATATATACATATATATTATAACTGTTCTTGTTTTTGGTCAACATTGGTATTGAATTCTGACTGCTACCCCCTCATTTACTCTGCATAACTGTTAATGTTTCTGATCCATACAACGGAACTGGTTTGCTTTTTGACGAAATTACTGATGATTGTAAATAGCTAGATCTTCTTCGTTTCCATATATTCTCCCGACCAGGGAAACCCGTTCTTGTCTCCTATACTCTTAATTGGATGTTTTTTGTTCAGACTTTCATCAATATGAAAGCTCAACAAAGACATGTGCAATCAGATACTGTTTTCAAAAACTGGTAGTTTATTGACATAAACTATCGTTGATGCTGACATGTATTTCCACATTCTACTAGAGGAGAATCAAAGACACGTTGACCTGACCTATATTATTACCATATTTCATTTTCCTGTAGCACTCCAATGTCCGATCCCTTTGGACCAGCTCGGCCTACAAAAACGGTGTGCGGAAAAAATTTTTTTTTTTTTGAACGGAGTCACTCCTGACAGCCATTTTTTTACTGCTGACTACGCCCTCCATATATACACGATATTTTGCCGGTTAAAGTATCGTATGTGCGATTACAAATGGCTTTTGAACAGTTTTAATTTTGTATACGCCGTTTGGAGCAAGCCGACTTTTTGCGAAAGGGGAAGTAGGTTGTTGAGAAAGATTTTTATCGCGTAGATCTGTTTATTTTGTTTGTTTAAATGAAAGAACTACGTTTGAATTGGAAACTAACAGTTGTGTAGATATTGTAAACACAGTATCGATACGTTGTTGTGGTTTCCATGGTTTTCTATCGAAGCGACTAGGCCTAGTGGTCGAGTCCAAATTTTTTCCGAGATTTTCATAAATTTTCAACTTCATCTTTTTAAATCTCAAAAACTAACAAACATACAACAAAAACAATAACACCCACATGTTCGTTATGATATTGTGTATCTACACGCCAGAAAATCATATTTATTGACAAACAAATATAAAAGTTACAAATTTTGAAAGACGACTACCACAGCGACTAATTAAGAAAATTAATTAGGTCAAATATTTTTCAAAAATATATTGGAGTGCGTAAGGTTAATACGCAGAAGAAGAAGACAAAAAGGTAGTTTTATAGCATAGACTGCTCTCGGGGATGAGGTGTTCGAAACTTAGTTGTACTAGACGTTCGTTTTTATGAGGTGGGGGTGAACAATTTCCTTCTTCGCAATCAATACTTTACTAACAGTAAGCTAAGCACCCATTTACAATTGAGTCGACTCGTGCGTGCTAATCGACTCGGGTACTTTTGCAGTGAGAAGGGACAGTTCGGCCACTTTGTTGCTCGTACACACGTAGAAGTAGACGTTTGTAAATTTTAAACAAAATGGTTATCGGGCTGCTAAAACAAATAACGTTTAGACGTGTATGATTTAATAACTAATCAATACGCCTAATTATACAACCGACAGACTTCTAAAACTAATCCATAAACCTAACTACACAACTCAAGTCTTCTAAAACTCATCCGTGAACCTAACTAAACAACTGAAGTCTTCTCAAACTCACCCATTAACCTAACTAAACAACTGAAGTCTTCTCAAACTCATCCGTGAACCTAACTAAACAACTGAAGTCTTCTCAAACTCACCCATTAACCTAACTATACAACTGAAGTCTTCTCAAACTCACCCATTAACCTAACTATACAACTGAAGTCTTCTCAAACTCACCCATTAACCTAACTATACAACTGACAGATTCCTAAAACGAATCTACGAGCAACAGTTTAATTGCACCGTGTGCAGTAGGTTCAACTGAGCTACATCTTTCTAATGCTTTAACACTGTGTCTTCATGGTGACACCGATTACTTTTCTTCGACTTCCCTGTAGTTCTCCCTGAAAACGGGCTGTTCTTCTTTGCATTCTGGCTAACGAGTTGGGGGGGATCGACTGGATTCACCGCAGTAGTAAGCGTCACGCAGATTAATCCAAACATAGCACAACCGCATGGGGGACTTCGGTTCACCTTCATCAGCACGCTCGGGATATGAGAAAAGCTTTTGCAACCCGCCACTAAATTTCCTTTTCAGGGATCACAAAAGAATAAACCTACTCATTCAGTCTCTGGAATATGGTGGTTACTGTAAGCCTGAACTTACCAAAATATCCCTAGATGCCAACCAACTTATCAAATCCCATGAAGTCAGAATAGTTATACAATGGATCCCTGGGCACTCAAATGCACCTGGCAATGACAATGCAGACAGACTGTTAGGATCAAGTCAGGAACAACAATACACACCAACAAACATACAGTCAAACAACTACTGAAGACTGCAAACAAAGAGACATGGCTGAATAGATGGCCAATGAGGAGTACTGGGAGAGAAATCTTCTTACATGGTCATCCCAAAGACAACATCAACCTTCTGAAGAAGAGAGATCAGAGCACCATTTTGATTTCGCACTGAACACGTACAACTAAACAGTCACTTGAACAGGATCCAATCACAACGTACTCCAGAGTGTCGGCTGTGAACACATCTCTATGAGACTGTTAAACACCATCTTTTCTAGTGTCTGGTGCTTGACAGTGTTAGGAAAGAGCTTCTTCCACCGATGCCAGACGTATGAAAAACTATGTACGAAACTAAACAACAGCTCACATACGCTTGTAGATACAACAATATGGCATCGGGCCAAAGGGCAGGATCCCACAGACTGCTGGATCTTCTTCTTCTTCTTCTTCTTCTTCTTCTTCTTCTTCTTCTTCTTCTTCTTCTTCTTCTTCTTCTTTTTCGTACGCTGTCAGACGTCAACTTCAATTTGTTCGAAGAAAGCAGCTGTCATCCTGAGGCTGTCGACACTGCCATAGAGCTTGTCTAGTGTTGCCACTTGTGATGGCCACATGTGCTTTCTCTGGTCCTCGTATGTCGGGCAATTTTGCAGCAGATGTTCAATGGTTATTTTCCCTGTACCACAGGTGCATTCGTCAGTGCCACCTATCTTCAGTTTATTGAATAGATGGTACCTCAGTTTGTCGTGGCATGTGCGGAGTCTGAAGACCACGTCCTGCTCTCTTCTGTTCAACTGGTAGTAGGCATCATTTTTTGTGTAGCCAGTATGTTCTGTTTCCCATTTGGCCATGTATCTGGCTCTAATAAACCTTTTGGACTCTTCGTAGGTCACACTAGAATCTGGTTGTGGTAGTCTTGCACCTTCTTTTGCCAGTCTGTTTGCCTCATCGTTGCCTTGGATGTTACAGTGGGATGGAACCCACTGTACCACTACTCTTTTTGGTGCGGACTGCTGGCATAGTTGACAGAGTACTGCTCTTAAATCATTAAATTCAGTATTTTTCTGGCTTTTTAGTGCTGTAACCACGGCCAGGGCATCTGTAAGCAGGACTATCTGGCTTTCATTGCTTTCGCCTGTCAGCATTGCTTTTACTGCAGCCTTCAGTGCCTCTGCCTCCGCTCTGAAATTGCTTGAGAATTTTCCAGTTGCCACTGACAGTGTTATTTTTTTACCATTTGTTAGGTTCATGAATACCCCTCCCCCTCCATTCTGTGTTGTGTTTGTTACAGAACCGTCGGTGTATGCATGGGTCCAGTCCATGCTTGGGTAGTTTTTCGATATGTAGCTCAGGGTAGTATCTCTTCTTTCTTTTTCAGTCTGGCAGTTTTTGTTTCCAATACCTGGTATATTTTCCACCACCTCTAGAAATATATGCTGCCTCCAGATATGTTTTCGTACAGTAGGGATGGTCTTTGGGGTTGTTATGGTGTTCATAGGATCTTCGCTCATCTTTGCTTTGGCTATTTCTGCAAAGTTTCTCCGCTTTAGTTTCCCTTTTCCAAATTTATTTCGTCTCTGATGCATTGGATGGTCTGTCAGTCTTCTTAGTTTCTCTGCTTGCTGCTGGGCTCTGCAGACTCTTCTGTCTATCATTCATTGCAGATTTATAATCTTTTCAAGTTCTACAATTGGCGTCGACTTCATGCCTCCTGTTATAACTCTCATGGCTTGGTTTTGAAGTTTGCTAATTTTATCAAAGTTCGCCTTTGCTGCTGTTGCCCATGCCATACTCGAGAACTGGTCTCACTCTTCCAGTGTACAGTTTCTTTAGTATTCTTTTGTCTGTTCCCCAGCTTGTGCCAGCAAGTTTCCGCATGATTGCCATTCTTTGTCTGGCTCTCATTCGGTTTCTCTCGATCTGACTTTTCCATGTCATGCGCCGATCAAATGTGACGCCCAAGTAGTTTGGGTTGTCGTTTGGTCGCAGATATTTGCCGTTAAGACTTATTTTGGTGTTCTGTGGTTTATTTGAAAGCGAGAATATCGTACATGTTGTTTTTTTCTTCATTTATTTTGACCAGCCATGATTTCGCCCACTCCTCCAACGATGTTAGGGCCTGCTGCATCCGATTGTTTGCTACGGTGAGATTTTTTTCAGAGGTCCACATAGCCAGATCGTCTGCACACATGGAGCTGTGGACTCTTCTTGGTATATTCTCTGTGATGTTGTTTATATACACCAGGAAAAGTGTTTGTGACAGTACTCCCCCTTGGGGTGCTCTTTGCCCCAGTGTCACCTTTTTGCTTATAACTTAACTTAACTTAACGTCTTTATACTGGTTTAGAAGACCCTGCAGAGTCTGTATACAACCAGTTACATTTACATCACCTTGCTCTAGAATCTATGCGCATCCAGTTTATTCTTAAACGCATTAACTGTCCCTGCCTCCACCACCTCCCCTGGCAATGCATTCCAAGCAGACACCACTCTCTGACTAAAAAAATATTTCCTAATATCTAACCTGGACCTCTCTTTAATCAGCTTGTAGCTATGCCCTCGTGTTATTGTAGGTGGCTGTATTTTAAAAAACTTGTTATAGTCTAATTTATCGATTTATCTGCCTTTGTACTTGAACTCTGTCTGTTCTGTTTTCGAGGAAGTGGCTGATCCATCTGTACATTTTCCCATATACTTCACTTCTTCGTAGCTTGACTTTAAGTCCCTCTTTCCACACCTTGTCAAATGCTTTCTCTAGATCCACCCAAACCGCTACTGTATGCTTTTTCTCTTGGTAAGCTTCCTCTATTTCCTGTGCTATGAGAGTGATCTGGTCCTCAGTGGATCTGTGTTGTCTAAATCCTGCTTGCTGTGGAATTAATATGTGTTTTTCTTCCAGGTGCCACATCAGTCTGGTGTTTATCATACGCTCCATCAGTTTACCTACACAGTTCAGTAGACAGATAGGCCTGTATCCATTTGTATCTGTTCTATCTTTTTCTTTATTTTGTACAGGTATAAGTACAGCATCTTTCTATGCCTGCGGTACAATTCCCCTTTTCCAGCTTTGGTTCAGGACTGACAGTAACTTCCTCTTTGCTGTTTGGCCCAACCCCATGACTGCTGGATCAATAAACGACCAACAAACAGATCAACGAAACAACTCTAATTGAGGCGGGGAAGAATTTATGGTGAGTGATGTGACAGTTCACAACTTACTGAAGCTCGGTTGCTTAAAGTTTGCAATGAACACGTAGCCTACATCGGGAGACGTGTTAGAAACGGTCAATGTACACATGTATGTGTTGAAATATATGTGTTACAGTGTTTTTCTATCCTGACCCAGTTTATGGGACGTTCAACAGCGCATCTAAATGGACGTGCTAACGATTTCAGAAGTATACAAAAAACATTGACATTTGATCAAAAGCGAGCATGTAAACGTTCATTACACAGACACACACGCAAACACACATTCACACACAGAAAGACACATACAATTGGCTTGACTTAGCATCTCTATTCTTCCACAGAGGGATGTAGAAGTCGTCTTTTCATTTTCATGTGGCTTATAGTTTGAATACGATGGAGTAGCCTGCCCCATGCCCAACTGGATATACCTTAGTCGCGTATTACGACATGCCTTGAATGTTACCGTGTACATGCCTATGCTTTGCACCTCTTTCGTTTATGTACATCTCTCTCTCTCTCTCACTCTCTCTCTCTCTCTCGCTCTCTCTCACGCACACATACGAACACTCATTTATACGGAAGATAGAATACACACAGATTATTAGTACGCAGCCTACGGACACAGACTGTGAACACACAGCATACGGACACAGACTGTGAACACGCAGTATACGAACACAGACTGTGAACACACAGCATACGGACACAGACTGTGAACACGCAGCCTACGAGAACAGACTGTGAACACACATCATACGAACAGACTGTGAACACACAGCATACGAACACAGACTGTGAACACACATCATACGAACACAGACTGTGAACACGCAGCATACGAACACAGACTGTGAACACACATCATACGAACACAGACTGTGAACACACAGCATACGGACACATATACGGTCCAATCTGGACCTTTCTTTAGTTACTTTGTATCTGTGCCCTCTTGTTCTTGTAGGTGGTTGTATTTTGAAAAAAAATAAAAAAATTTTATAGTCTAATTTAACCTTTCCTGTGATTATCTTATAAACCTGTATTAAGTCACCTCGAATTCTTCTCTTTTCTAGACACTGTAGACCGATTTTTCTTTGTTCTCAATGTGGTATGTGCCACCAGTTAAATATAATACTAGGTTTGTTCTTCTTCTTCTTCGTTCATTCTCAATCTATCGCTATTAAACCCTGAAGGGTTTAAGTAGCAGAATGTAGTCCAGAGAACGAAATGCGTTGTGTCGTAGTTTACAGCTTGGCTGCGATATTTGCACCTTTCGGTCCAACACATCCGACTTCAGCAAACATTTTTTGAGTACCGGGTTAGCATTCCCTCTTCGATTCCTTCTCCTTAGCCAGTCTGCCCTGCTGCAGCCTGTTATCCAGGATCACCACGTGGAGGTGTAGAAGGGTCTTGGCAGCTCTGGTTCGCTGGCCCTGACGCTAGCAGTTAGCTATGGGTCGCTGACCACTGCAGCACCTTGATCCCCTAGGTTTGTTCAAAAAGTATCCGACCTTAAATTCATTTCCACGGAAACAAAATAAGCATGGGTGAACCGCACATGAACCTCTCTGGGCTAGAAGCAAAGCATCGATTGATCGACAAAGAAACAGAACTGGGATGTGTGTTGACTAAGTAAGAGGAAGAGGCTGGCGCGCTTTTATGATTTGAGAGATGAGGTATCTGTTTTCGTGGACATGAAATGAAATCCTCTGCGGGACTTAGGAAACAAAAGCCGGCTACGTAAAAAACAAAACACACACCAACTGTCTTACGGTTTTTTCCCCATTGCTGGGGAAGTCGAGGGGTTTTAAGACTGAGAACTACAGGCCGCTCCACCACTGCTGTCGTGTGCTGGCTATGCTTATTTTATTTCACCCCCAACAGAAAAACATTTGCCATACAGGGGATTCGAAAGCTGCCCTCCTTGTCGGCAGGCAGACGTCGAAACCATTAGGTCAGCTATGTAACCTGGCATTTCTTGTAGACATTACAGCTCATCTTAATGAACTCATGCTAAGTCACAAACTCAAAAATAGTTAGTTCATGATGTGCGTGAATACATTAAGTTATTTCAGAATAAACTTACATTTTTGGAAAAGTCAAATAAGGATAGGCAATACGTATCTTCATCCCAAACTTGCGAACAATAATAATGATTTTGAATGAAAAATTCAACACTAGGTTCTGCGATTTTTTAGGGAAATTAAAAATATGTTCTATTCTCCGTTCAATGTTGACTTGGAGCAAGGTCCACCTTCCTTGCAAATGGAACAATTTGAGCTGCAAGAGCACTGTGATCTAAAGACAACAATCAAAGATGTTTCACTAACGGGCCTTTTTATGAAGTCAGTCAAGTCATCCCGTAACCGGTGGGGTCGTTAGGGCACACACGAAGACACCCCCACATCGCACGCCACCCCCCCTCTCTGTCAGTAGCCTGTGCCTCCTCTCGTCGGAGATTGGTCCATTCTTTTATGTTGTCCTCCCATCTCTTTTTGGGACGATCTCTTCGTCGCCCGCCTTGCGCCTTTCGTATTTGCAAGACCGTTTAATCTAGATATGTGGCCATACCATGCGAGGTTCCGTTTTTTTTACCCTTGCCAATAGGTCTTCAAAAGGCCATATTGCTATTTTAATTCTTTCTAGTATTTCCTAATTTGTAACTCGGTTTTTGTATATGAAATGTATATGTATTTATATATCAGAAACTTGCAACTTTTGCTCAGAAAGGAATACCGCCATTTGGAAGCACGTAGACCTGTGAACAATTTTTTTCTAGAATGAAGCTCGTTAAATCTCAAACGTTAACGAAAATAACGGATTCGCATTTATAAAACATTTAAATTGTTGCAACTTCAGTTATTTCCCTGAACATTGGCCATCTTGTGAGAGACACGAAGTCACAAACGTATAATGAAATGCATCAAATCTATCTTAAAGTAACTTAATTTTATGTTTGGAGCGAACTTCAACAAAATATGTCCATAATTAGATAAAGTTAAAGGTGGGTCCTATGGCAACAATTGTCGCCGGGGATGAAGATAACTCTTCATGGAATAAGCTGCAGCCTATGTGAGGCGGGGAGGTTAGTTCCCTTCTCTGCTGTCCATACCTTCCTTAACTCATACGTCAGGTAACCATTTACAGCTGGCTCGACTGGAGGAGCGGTCGAATCACGAATGAACCACGCCCGAATGTGTATCTATCTATCTGTCCGTGATTTCGAATCCTGGCGCGGTATAATCCCAGTCTTAGCAAGCCAGCTCTCTGCCGACTAGGCTACACACTCGATACAAATCAACATTAAAGAATAAATATTTGAATAAAGCTCTCGCGAAATGCAAGTTTTATTAGTAATTTACTCGTCCATATTTTGTTTGTTGCTAATGGCATAACATAACGTAATGATATATATTGAATTTTTTGGCAACAACTTCATAAATACAAATATTTTAAAATTATTGTATGTTCTACCTATATATACTTGAAATTCACTATCTAGCCCGAGCTCTTGCACATGACTGGTTCAGGCCTTGAGGCTTGATGCTTTCTATGTCTCAAATAACAGTGATAACACTCACATCAACTTCTTTGAATCGACAGATTCGGAATGATTAATATAATCTTTTGTGGACATACTGATAAGCAGACTTGGATGAATTAGCGTATGTTTATCAAAACAATTAAGTGTACGTACAATGACAGCTGATACATTTCAACATTCAAATACTTTAGGCAACATAAAATTATCTGCGCAGTTAATACAGCCTTTGAGTCTAATGGTGACCGAAGGGCTGTAATAACTGTTGGGGCCATTTTTACGATTGTACATAAAGGGCAACACAAACAATCAATTGAACTATCAAGACATTAAGGATATAGGCAGATGAATAGAGTACGACGAGAAATAAAGATGCGTACTGTAAAATCTTAAAATGTAATGCCATTTTTTAAAAATGGCCATAAAAGATCAAAGGAATTAACAGATGTGCAAAATTCTTAACATCTATGGACTAAGTAAGATCAATGTTTCCGCATCGTGGATTTTTACAAAGCTGCATGCGAAATATCATTTGGATATGACATGCAGTTTTGTAGGAAAATGCTTCGGATCTTGTTTATGAATTAAAAGACGGACTAAAGTAGAGGCCAGAGTGGGGTGCCGGGATCTTTGTGTATGACAAGGTCAATAAAACACCACTGCCTCACAGAGAGAATGTCGTAAGAGTCGACTAACTGTGTGACATGACATAACACCGGCCATGGTTAGGTGGTTTGTTTAGAGCAGCATAAATGGGTTCTAACAGGCTGCGGGTCTACTTTGCTCTAGTGTTTGAGTCTATTAAGATGGATTCACACATAAGTTAACCATCCTCCGTAAGCGCTTGTTCCAACGCAGAGAAGTATTAAGCTGCTCAAGCCTAGCCCGCTGAGCAGGAATCCGACCACATCCAGCTCATACCAGAGCTGGAACCTGCACAAGGGAATCCGTCCCTGTAGATGTACAGGTCGATTAAAAAGAACTAAGACGTAAGAACTATAGTAGTAGGTGTCGTACTGTTTTTTCAATCAAGAAGGTAAAACTTTACTAAAGAAGAGTGTAAAATAGAGGGCGTGATAGTAGATTTTTTCCTAATGGTTCCTGTTGAATTTTGAGGTTTCGGTTTGAGCCATGGCTGTTTACTTCCGATTGTAGAACTTTAAATGTGGCTCTGAGCTAGTTTTAGACAAGCTATAGCCGGAGATCACACACACAATCATCAAGCTGTTACATCAAATAGCCAATATCAGATTAAAGGTAAATGACAATATTTAATATTTGTATAAATTATAAATCAACAACACAAAAATTGAAAAACATTTCGGAGGAACCTGAACAGTCAGTTGAATCAGTGAGTGAGTGAGTGAATACTGAATTGTAATATTTGTAATAACATTACAATTAATTAATTAGTCATTAGAATTAGAATATTATTATTAGATCTGATATAAATATATAATTATTGTCTATTCTAACTACTTTACTTCTACTATTAGTAGATTTAATTTTTACCAAAAGCGAGCAAATGACATCACATTCACAGGAGTGGGTAATGATAATACCCTCCAGAAGTTCTGGCACATGCATCGAAAGATGAATGAACAAACTACAAGCCAGCTTATCTCCAACATTCAAGACACCACAGGAAGGCTCCTGAAGACATGAAGAGAAGGGTCTAAGTTTTTTCAGTCGATATGTTGCCCAGACTGACAAAGGCCACAGAGATGTATGTCAGAAACTCGGAAAGGCATATTAGACGCAGCCATCAAGGGAGAGGCTTATGTAGACCTTATCACCCAGGCAGAGGTCGTAAATAGTCTACGTACAAGCAAAAACATAGCTCCAGGTCCTGATGGAGTACAGTATTGCCACATCAAGCAGTTGGATGAGACAGATATAAGAAATATGGTGAAGGAGTTCAACCACACTATAGAGAAGGCATATATGCCTGAGGACTGGCTTCATAGCTATCTACGCCCACTGCCTAAACCTGGTAAAGACTCCACGCTTCTCGGCAGCTATAGAATAATCACTATACAAAATGTAAATGGCAAATTGCTCGAGAAGATAGTGGCCAGGAAAATAATGGCCTACCTTGAACGGGAGCAGATTCTACCTGATACGCTGGGCAGCTATAGAACAGCGAAGGAGACCTGGGCTAACTCTGGAACTTTCGCGTATGATGTCTACGAGGGGTTTAAGTCAAAGCAAGAAACAGTCGCGGTGGCACTCGACCTGGAAGACGCATACAACCGTGTTGATTTTGGGACTTTAATTACCTGTCTGCAGCAGTGGGGTTTAAACCCGTGGCTGGTTAGTTGGATATCAGCTGCCCTGATGGAAAGAACAGTTGCGCTACACGTGGGATCGTGGACATCAGAACCGAGGCGAATATGTCCAGGACTGCCTCAAGGGTCTCCGCTCTCACCGGTGCTGTTCTTCTTCTTTGTTCGTTCTCAATCTCCCGCTACCAAACCCTGAAAGGGCTTAAGTAGCAGAATGTAGTCCAGAGAACGGAATACGTTGTGTCGTAGTTTACAGCTTGACTGCGATATTTGCACCTTTCGGTCCAACACATCCGACTTCAGCAAGCATGTTTTGAGTAATGGGTTAGCATTCCCTCTTCGATCCCTTCTCCTTAGCCAGTCTGCCCTGCTGCAGCCTGTTATCCAGGATCACCGCGTGGAGGTGTAGAAGGGTCTTGGCAGCTATGGTTCGCTGGCCTTGATGCTAGCAGTCAGCTATAGGTCGCTGACCACTGCAGCTCATGTGCTGCTCAGCATCTTGATCCCCTGTGCTGTTCAACATTTACACAGTAAAAGTGGCCAATATTCAACCCACAGGGACAGGGCGAACGTTGACATTTACAGATGACATCCTAACGTACAGGACTGGCTCAGACAGGCAAGAGTTGGTCAAAGACATCCAGGAAACCTTGCAAGGAATCTCACAGTGGTGCAGCGACTCAAGCTCCAAGATCAATCTGAACAAGACCTGCATGATGTGGTGCTCTTTGAATAATTCCATAGTAAAGGCTGAACTCCCGGGCATCACTTTTGATGGTTGCACCATCGACAGGTTGAAATACCTCGGAGTGACATTTGATCGCAGTCTTTCCTATAACTGCCATGTTGACCACATCGTACAAAGATGCAAGAGAGGGTTAGGAGCACTCAAGACCATGGCTGCTGCCGACTTGGGACAACGCCTCCTGTTCATCCTATTTCGTCAGGTCGTGTTGTCTGTCATCGATTACGGACTAGGCATCCTCACACTATCAAGAACACAGTGTGTAAGGTTGGACCGCATCCAGAATGAAGGTATGCGTCTGGTTCTGGGCTGCACTAGAGATACCCCGATTGTGATGATGCGGTACATGTTGGGATTGTTCTCTGTGACATCCAGACATAAACTGGCACGTCAAAGCTTATATGCGTGTCACTACAGACACTCTACACCCTCTGCACAGTAGTATCTCAGATATCAAAGTATCAAGAGAGGGTCGTCCATGGATGGCACAGGCTGAGACAACAATCGGACATGTCACTCCAGCTGAGACGATAGCCAAAGGGGAAGAATGGGTCCACACTGGTGATAGAATGATAGAGTACCAGAGAGTCATCATAACCTTAGGCAAGGAATGCAGAGAACAGAACAACGAGAGTGCAGAGCACGAGGTAAATCAGCTGATAACTGAGAACACCCAGGAGAGTGACGCTGTCATATACACCGACGGATCAGTCGTGCGCAGTGGGACATCAGGCTGGGGCTTCTCGACTAGAGTGAGAGGAGAAGTCGTGGCTGAGCGCAGTAGGGCAGACATGTCAACAACCTCAGTATGAGAATGGAGATGGAAGCAGTGACCTCAGCACTGAAATGGATATCTGAGACTTCTATAACAAAGGCAGTCATCGTGACAGACGCGCAAGCCGTACTTCAGAAAGTACAGAAGGGATGGCTTAGGTACGAGTGGATAGCTGCTGTTGAGGCCTCAAACCTCCGGGCGCTGACCTGGATCTACTGTCCTGCACATGCCGGGGCTCAGGGCAATGAAAGAGCTGACATCTTGGCTTCACGGGTTCCCTTCATGGGCACATTGGTGATGGACAGAAGTGACATTTTGAAATCAATCAAAGACCGCCTGCTGGATGAGGACACCGCAATAGATGAAGCAGCAATCCACAGACTGCAAAGTTTCTACATTAAATGAGGTTCGAGCGGATTAGGGCGTGTACAACCAGCGAGCTACAGGGACTATCAGCATCCATACCTTACGCCATTTGATGAGAGAGACTGAACACCTATGGGTGTGCCCGGAGTGCAGTGACGTAGATTCTTAGAAACAGAAACAGATTTAATGTTAACTGTATTACTTATATTAACGTTAATCGTTATATATAAGATAAACTTTAATCAATTAATATTTGAACGAGAAGGTCATGTTTTTGAAAGTTAATTAACTTAAAACAAAACAACTTAACAAGTAACTTTAGTAACTACCTAAAGTTAGTAGTTTAGTAGTTACTGATAGTGCTACGCCTACTAAAAGACTAAGCCTTAGTAAGAGCTTACTCTACAGTTTAATGCCCTGAACATTCAAGTTTTATTGCTCCAGTATCACTATCCACTTTCCATGTTATTTGCAGTCATACGCCGTGTTTTTGTGCACACTATTCACTATAGTACTACGTCTACAAGTATAGTTAGAATGACGAGCTCTTTATCAATAGCTGGCTAGGCCGGCTTTTGGGGCAGAATAACTAAACTACTAAATTAACTAAAATTTTACCATATTTGTTGTTTCTATGGTTCTCTTTGAAATAAGTATAGTGTGGTCGTAAAGGACAGATTAAAAAATTGTGTCACCATGGCAAAAACGTATCCAGGTGTAGAGCAACGGACATCCATTTAGATCAAAATCATGTTGTGATTATAATATCCACCAGACTGAAAAATATTGTGATAAGATATGAAAAGTATCCCCAAATAGATATAATATCTGGAATGTGTGGATACTTCCCTGGATGCGGAGACATGCATCGACACCCCCCCCCCCCCCCCACCCCCCTTTCCAACATTGGCAGAAGCCCAAGCAGCCATACAAAAGCTTAAAGACAGGCGTGCTGCAGGCCCGGGCCATATTCCGTCAGAATTACTGAAGTGCGCCATGGGCCCCACCAGATCGGCTCTTCACCATCTCTTTCTAGAGGACAGGACACGTTCCCGTAGATTAGCACGATGGAATAGTTGTTGCCTTGTGCAAAGGCAAGGAAAGCCGTAAAGACTGCAATAACTACAGACCAATCACGACGCTCTCAGTCCTGGGCAAGGTATTTCTATATGTGCTGCTGGCCCGGCTCAAACCACTCCTGACCGCAAAACGTCATCCACATCAGTCTAGTTTTACCCCTGGTCCGTCAACTGTGGATGCCATTCTCGCTCTCCAGCTCCTGGCTGAGCTGCATCGTGCATTCAACCACCCCCTCTGTGCTGCGTATGTGGATCTGAATGCTGCGTTTGATACGGTTGATATGTCTACGGTTGATATATCTACTCATTCATTTTCACTCCTGCCCCACTCCTGAACCTGATAAGGGAGCTACACACGGACACCAGCGCCAGAATTTGACTGGTTGGCACTCTCTCTGACAAATTCCCCACGACTTTGGGTGTCCTCAATCTATTCTGCCAGGTCATGGGCTGGCTTCTTGACCATGCATGCACCAAGAGGGTATCACTATTGATCAGTCAATTTTGACTGATCTCATTTACGCGGATAACGTTGTTGTGTTCGGCATAGACAGCTCTGCGCTGCAGCGATCTCTGGAAACCCTAGAGAGCAAAACGCCCTCCCTAGGCTTATTGATATCCTGGGCTAAGACCAAAGTTAAGAACCTCATTTCTGACACAGCACCCCAGGGTATTGAAACTCAAGATCACATTGCAGAAGGCACCAACAAATTTATCTATCTCGGTAACATGACATCATCCTATGGGTGCAGCAGTCCCGGTATGTCAAGACTGATTGGATTAGCTCTATCTGCTATGTACGACCTCTGACGTGTGTGGAGTAACGGCAATATCTCCATTGAAACAAAAATCTGCATCTACCAGTCCTGCGTGGTCCCAGTCCTGCTGTATGGCTCAGAAATCTGGACACTACTCAAATATGACATGTCAAGGCTGGAGACCTTCCACATGCACAACCAGCGGCGTATCTTTGGAATCCGATGGCATGACTACGTCGGCAATGTGGAGGTCTCTGCTGAGACAGGTCTCCTCCTAATTTCAGAAACACTTGACTGCCGCAAAGTTTCTATGTCTGGTAATTTTTTACGGCTGGGCGAGGAAACCCCTACCCACAAGATACTACAAAAGTCATATCTCAGCGCCAAAAGTCTTCCCCCGATTGGCTGGAGATGCGCAGAAGAGGCTGTCCTCGCACAGTATGGCTTAGCGGATTGCAACATCGACCTCCGCTCTGTACAAGTCCTGAAACTACAGCATTCAGTATCAGCATTAAAGCAGCCAGACATTAAACATAAATATCTTGTAGAAGTCACAAATATATATGATAGTCTGCTGCTGTAGGTAGATGGATAGATGACATTAGAATGATTGTGCGCAATCACACAGGGACACAACACACTTGGTGCAGGTTAGATGACCTAAGCTTCCCACAACAGTCAACTGCATAAGTGGAAATAAAGCTAATTAACTGTCAGAACTATCTAAAAACATACATACTAGCAGCAAGTAGAACTCTACTAACTCTACTAGTAAAGAAGGAAGAAAAATCAAGTATGGATAACAGACAATATCTTAAACATAATGAAAGAAAGAAAAAGAACAAAAAACATGAATAGTAGAATACAAGATAATGTGATAAATGTTATGTTCTGATATGCAAAAGAAGATTTGATATAATAAATAGTCAAGATAATTGAAGACATGAGGAAAAAGCTCAGCACAAGAGCTATTCATACAGATATAAAGCACCTTTAAAACACAGTAAAGCTAAATGCATACAAAACAAGAATGATGGAGATATCTTGCTTGATGAACAAGATATTTAGAACTGGGATGGAATGTGTAAGTCAACTGTTCACTGACAACAAATCATCCACATTAATAATGACGGATCGGGGACAGCATGGGCTAGTGGTTAAGTGACATAGCTCACAATCCGAAGGTGCTGGGTTCGCTCCCCAATCACAGCACAGAGAGAACGAGGTATGTTCTAGAGTTGTGTGTATACGCAGATGGACTTAGGTTGAGACATCATATGTGAGTATGCGTGGAATATATTGAATGCATTATGATCCGATTGCCCGCCTGAGGGGATTTGAGTTAAGGATATGTGTGTGTGATGTGAGTACGACAATAGATCTGGGTTTTGATAGTTGGGAATTCCATCAATAGCTAATGCTTAAAATTTCCGCTTTAGTTAATATTTATATTAACATATATATAATATAGGAATATTTAGTTAAGATGATATGTATTGTATTGTGTTTGTAATTTCATACTCATTTTTCTGGTATGAGTATTATATAATGAATATGCCCCCTGCTGTGTGCTATGTCATCTGCAGTGTGTGGTCATGAATGTTGTGGTTGAGTGTGGTAACGTTTAAGTTAGAATAACCTAGGGCAAACAGTGGGATCTGCTACATTTATCTTTTCATATATGTTTCAACTGTGCAAACTCTGCCGTTGCCTGTGTTATTCTGACCAAAACCTCTGGTTTTGATCCCTCATCACTGATTGTTGAGTCCAGATACTTGTAGCGGTTCACCGTTTCAAGCTCCTTTTCATTTGCTTTGATTACAGTGTTGATTTCAGTAGTGTTGTTGGTCATCAATTTAGTCTTTTCTGTGTTTATCTCCAAGCCATAACCCTGTACTGTTACATTCACACTTCGGATGAATTCCTGAAGTTCTTTCTCAGACCCCGCCAGCCTGTTTTGTAGAGGTCACACAAATAATATAAATGAAAGATGAACACTATCGATTAAAACTTAATTTTCACACATATGGTATTTTGTTCTCATCTTATGTTCTTAGACATCCTGGGGAGGTGCAGTCTTCTTTCTTATGCTATTTGTGTGGCTGTGATTTTCAGTTTCTTACATAGCCCGCTGTGGGGCGCGACTGAGTACCCGGTGGAATAACTTGGTGGGCAGATTGGGCTCATTAGCCTTGGTTGGCAGCCAATCTAGGAGAAGGTAAACTCTAAACCCGTTAGCTTGTTCAGGCAGTTTGCCTAGGAGAGGAGGAACTCTTATTTAAAACCCACAAGTCCAAGAGAATGCTGGCTAGTCTTGGGATGATGAGACTATCATCGGATGTCTCGAGTAGCTAACATCTGTGGGCAACAACTCCACTGCCTTGCGGAAACCTCGGGAGAGGCTATGGGAGTAAACCCAGACAGAAAATCCGAAGTGGTAGCATCTAAGGCGGATGGTTTCAAAATTGCTAACTCATTCCGGCAGCTGAGCTGGTGCCAAATTGTCATGCTTTGCATTCCTTTGGATTACACCAGCAAGGCCGAGAGGGAGATCCTGCAATTTGGGCAGCCCAGGGTCTCCATATTCAGCGCCCAGGCTTGCGCCCTGAGAGGCTACTCACAGGGTACCACTCGCATGGTCTGGAAAGACTGAGACGCATATGAATGAATGAATATTTTCAGTCTTCGCATCTGTAGTGCTTCTTTAACACCATCAATCCATCTTTTCCTTGGTCTTCTTGTTCTGAAGTTCTACTGTCTGGTTTAATATGCTTGTGCGGTAGAAAGGTTTGGAGACTTTATGGTTACCCTGATCATCTGTAAAAATGAGGTCATTCATTTTGGTTTCTTTGTTTGTCTCTGGTGTTCTAACAGTATACATGATCAACAATAGATGAGATAGTACACATCCCTGTTTCACACTGGATGTATTCTCAACCAGTTTGTACGTTCATATGTCATTCTCACATCACTTTGACTATTTTTATATATTGCTCTAATGTTATCAAAAATGATATTTATTTTTTATATTATAAGTTGCTGACAGAAAAAAAATGTCTTGTTAAATAAAGTAGTATTTTTGTACATCTGTTGCATGTGATATTGATATATCAAACTTATAGATATGTTCAGTGTAAATCAATCTCTTTATCAGTTTTGTCAAGCTTGTAAACAAAATAAAGATAACTACGAATTTTAGAATTATCTAAGTTAAGCGTAAGGATTAACTCAAGGTAAAATTTCAACTATATTGATTGTGGCTAAAAGCATGAAACGTAATTGGGAACAGCTGTTTAGTAGCTACGTAATAACTTAATGCTGCCTTAGGTGTATGCTGTTTATGTTAATTCTGTGAGATTGTGGGACATCTGTTAATGGAAGCAATTTTAGTTTACACATTGAACTGACTAGTTGGTTTTAACCTCAGTGTCAGAAAATAATTTTGTATTAATAATTAGTTTAAGTCTGGGGTGGAAGACGCGGCAGTGATTGAGCTGACAGAAACCAGTGACTCATAGCTGGTTGATATAAGGGTCTGCGAATCACAGCTGACCAAGACTATATTTAGTCTCCCGAGTGTTTGCCTTGGAAACAGGCTGCACTAGTCACTAGTGTAGTTTGGCTAAGAGAATAGGGATCACAGACGGAAGGCAAATCTGGTACCCAAATAAATCATCTGAAATTGGATGTATTTGACAGAAAAGCTCAGATATTACAGCCTCGCTGTAAACCACGACACAATGTTTTTTTTCAGGACGAATGCTGGAGAAGAATTGAGATCTTTGTGACAGCAGTCAGTAACTCATAGCTGATTGCTTGTATCAGGATCTGCAAACCAGAGTTGTCAAATACCCAGTTTTGCCTTCAAGTGGCTGCCCTGAAAACAGGATGCATACATGCAGCTCGCCTGAGAGAATAAGGATTGAATATGGAAGGCAAATCCATTTCCAAAAATGTGCTATGCTGAAATTGGATGTGTCCAGCCAAAAGGCACATATGTCGCAGCTTTGCTGTAAACTACGACACAGTCTAATGAAGCATCCTTTCCTGGACGAGCGAAAAAGAATTGATGTCTCCCATATGTTTAGTGTGAGCCTGCCTGTAATTTTGTTGTTATTGGATGGCCATGGTGAGTAGCTTTACTCTTTTGTGCGCCCTGAAAAGGTGGTGAGTTACAGTAGCTGTCATCACATCCTGAAGCTGAGATCCACCAGGTAGTTGTGCTGTGAGTGGCTTCATCTGCATGACACTCACTACTATGGGGATCACGTTGATCCCCACCGCGATATTTAAAAAGCTAAGTAAAAATATTAATGTTACAACATGTATTTTAGATGAACAAAATAAATCAGCTTTTATCAACTTTTGGCACACAAGCAAAATGGCAATCATGATCTGACATAACAAAAAAGGCTCCCTCTAGTGTTGAAAGGGGCATGCCTCGCTTAAAGTAGGAAAAATATTAACAAAGGAGAAGCACATTCAGCAGACTTGGAGTTATTCAGGAGTGTATTTTGTTGTGCATCCAACTTCAGCACACATTTCATGTAAAGGTCTGCTTCCTCCTGCATTTTCTAAGGGTTTGCTTCCCTGGGGTAACAGCTGTGATGGGGATCGAACCCATCACCTTCGCTTGTGAGCAGTGTCACTTAACCATTAGCGCACGCTGTCCCCAGGAGTGTATTTTGTTGTGCATCCAACTTCAGCATGCATTTAATGTAAAGGTCTGCTTCCTCCTGCATTTTCTAAGGGTTTGCTTGTCTGGGGTAACATCTGTGATGGGGATCGAACCCATCACCTTTGCTTGTGAGCAGTGTCACTTAACCAATAGCCCACGCTGTCCCCAGGAGTGTATGACATCATAACTTCTATATTAAAAATATATTTGTGCTTTACATTACATCTGCTACTTATGTATATTAAAAAAAATATTTACACGTTGCAGGAGGGGAACTGAGACGCTAGTCCGGTCAGGCACAACATACTGACCAGGACATCGTGTCAGGGTCCGGCACAATGTACTGACTAAGACCACTATCTCTCTTCCGTGTAGCATTCCCTGGAAACAGGCTGTTTTCAAGGCAGTCTGGTTGACGAGGTGTGGGTTGACGTGATCCCTGTAGAAGTAAACGTGATGCAGATGAAGTCAAGCGTAGCATAAATGCCTGGAGTACTGTGGTCCACCTTCATCAGCAAGCTACTGCAACCCACCAATTAATGTCCTTTTCAGGGCGCACAAAAGAGTAAACTTACAACACATTGCAGGAAAATAATCAGTGTCTTTATCAGTTCACTCTGTTATTTACACAGAATGAATAAGCAGAGGTTTGTGTTTCATATCTACTTAACATAATTGTATGCCACTCAGAAATAACTTAATTTAATATGTAGCTATATCTGGTTATCAGATTAGCTGCTGATGATTAACTGCATTGATTTTGGAAGTGTGTGTAAAGTTTAGTTTATAACTTATTGATTTTGATAACACTGTGCTGTAGCAAAATGTTCAATACTTAATCCAATGCTGTTTTCACTCAAATATATTTGGGATATATGTATTTATGAAAAGTGCTTCTTATTTTGGTGTAAAACTTAATTAGAAGTTGCAAGATATATTTTTTTAGAACTTTGCATTGATGAATAACTAATTGTAATGAATATTTGATCTTGGTTAGATAATAACATCTAACAAAAGATTTGAAAGAGATAAATATAACACCTTCAAATTATTAGGGAAAGTGTGTGTATTTTTGCTGTTAGCCGCAGTTCAGGCAAAACTACATATTCTAAAGGTAACAAAATTCCAACCCAAAAGTGGCCTGTATTATGAAGACCATCAAAACAGAGATACAATAGACCAATCAGCTGTTTGTCTGCACATACTATTGCAAGTAAAAATACCTCTACACTCTCAGAAGGGTAGAAGATGAGTGATGAAGTGAAGTAATAGGGAAACATTGCACTGAGACAATGTTTGAAGAAAGAGGGGCAGTTGCAGAAGTGTGAAATATACCAAAGATGACAATAAGCAGGATAAGAGTTGAGGGAAAATGGAAGACATAATGAAAGCTCTCAAAATCAAATCTCATTTTGGTCTGAAAATAGTGCAATGTGTTTTTTTGAATAAATGTGTCTTTTCAATAACTGCATTCATATTATATGTGCAGCGTGTAATTCTGATTTCTTCTTCTTCTTCTGCGTACACAGTTAGACAGTAACCATTATTTTTTCGAAAAAAGCGGCGGTCATCCTGAGGCTCTCGCCACTGCCATAGAGCTTGTCTTGCAGTTCCACTGGTGATGGCCACATCTGCTCTCTCTGATCCTCGTATGTCGGGCAGTTCTGCAGCAGATGTTCAGTGGTCATTTTACCAGTACCGCACGGGCATTCGTCGGTACACCCTATCTTCAATTTGTTGAATAGGTGGTACCTCAATTCTGATTTCAATATCAGTGAAGATTGGAAGATGTAGGAGAAAATAAGATGATGATTTGGGAGTTATAATAGATCATAATTAGGATAATTTATCAGTATTTAGGGTAATACCAAGTTAAGACTTTAATTCCAATGTCAAGTCAGTACTCGTGTATGGAGCAGAAACTTGGAGAACGACAAAAGCAGTACAGAGGAAACTTCAGTTGTTTGTCAATAAATGTCTACGGAGGATACTGTGTATATGCTGGCAAGAAATGATGAGGAATGAAGACCTATGTGAAAGGAGCCAACAACTACTAGTGGAACAACAGATCAAACGTAGGAAATGAGGTTGGATAGTACACATGCTACGGAAATCACCATCAAGTGTGGTCAGACAGGCCCTGATATGGAATCTACAGGGGAAGAGGAAGAGAGATAAGACCAAGAAACAATCGTAGAAGAGACTGAAAAGGAAATTCAGTTGCTGTACCTCAACTAGAGAGAGGCAGAATGGTATCTCAAGACCAAACTATGCCCCAAAAGGAGTGACAGGCATTGTTGATGATGAGGACTATTTATGTGATAATTAAAATATTCTGGACATGTCAACAGACATAATAGTTGCTTTCACTTGACCTAGTCACTGTTCTTCTACTCAGGTGGTGTAGAGATCTTTGTATACACTTGCAATCATGTGTGCAGACAAACCCGTGATTGTCCTGTTGTGTTAATAGTTACTTTGGACGCCATAATTTATGTGAAGTTTGAAGATAAAACAGCCACTGGTAGGACAGTGACAAAATTAGATAGAAAATATCTCTTGATGGGAAGCTTGAAGGTAAAACAGCCACTGGTAGGGCAGTGACAAAATTAGATAGAAAATATCTCTTGATTGGAAGTTTGAAGGTAAAACAGCCACTGGTAGGACAGTGACAAAATTAGATAGAAAATATCTCTTGATGGGAAGCTTGAAGGTAAAACAGCCACTGGTAGGGCAGTGACAAAATTAGATAGAAAATATCTCTTGATTGGAAGTTTGAAGGTAAAACAGCCACTGGTAGGACAGTGACAAAATTAGATAGAAAATATCTCTTGATTGGAAGTTTGAAGGTAAAAACAGCCACTGGTAGGACAGTGACAAAATTAGATAGAAAATATCTCTTGATGGGAAGTTTGAAGGTAAAACAGTCGTAAATATACTTGGCAGAAAATCTCGCGCATGTGAATGAGAATAGTTATTAAATTGGTAAGGTGACTGAAAATAAACAAAGAGGAAATAGTAAACAAAATAAATTTTAATAAGGAGCAGTAACATGCATTTGGGTGTTTGATTAGAGCAGTTGTAGAGCACTAGCTATTCACGGCAAATGTGCAGGGTTCAACTACCGCTCCTGGCATGCTCAAGCCTACCGTAAAAGTGTCATTTGTAAAAATGGGTAACTGACTTACGGTTAGAGAAGGAAAGGCAGCGAGAAAGGAACTGGTCACTTCACCTCATCTAAGCTGTGGCTTAGTACATTGAAGTCTCTAACACTTCATCTCTGACAGCAGTGTCAGCTATGGGACTTAACATGCATGCTTTGACCTATAGAGGTTTTTTTATAAAGAAATGGATAATGAAACCCATATGAAAGAAAGCTAAATGATTATCTATAAGAAAACCAACAGATTAACTTCTGTATTTCTATTTTCACAGACTGATCATGAACCTGCGTTCCACTGATGAACCTCTTTAATTATTGTTATGGAGACAACTTGGAGAAAAATACAGGGCAACTGAAATTGAAAAATCAAACTACCAGACCATATTGTACACAAGTGTGACGTGTTCTACATTGGGAACTTGCTTCTAGTCAGACCTATCTGGGCACTTTGTCACAGAGTGTTGTCTTTGGGCTGACGTATACAACGTTATTTTGATGTTTGAGCATTTCAAAAACACTTATAATATTTGACGTTCTAGGTTGGGTTATTTTACAAACCAAATTAAAATTGATGTGGACAGCAGGTCATTAATGTCACATCAGCATTGATATCTTAAACCACCATGGGGAAAGACAGCGACAGAAGACGTGAGTCATAATATCAACGTTTAATTTGTACTATATCATGTTTAAGCTTGTTTATGTTTACCTGAGTTCTTAACCTGAAGGTGCTTCAAATAAAAACCTTGGCAGCACATGAGCTACAGCAGTCAGCGACCCAAAGCTGACTGCTACCGTCAGGGCCAGCGAACCAGAGCTTCCAAGACCCTTGTACACCTCCACATGGTGATCCTGAATAACAGGCTGCAACAGAGCAGACTGGCTAAGGAGATGGGATCGAAGAGGGATGGCTAACCCGGTACTAAAAAAATGCCTGCTGAAGTTGGATGTGTTGGGCCGATAGGTGCAAATATAGAAGTCAAGCTGTAAACTAAGACACAATGTATTCCGGTCTCCAGACTAATCCTGCTACTTTCAAAGCACTTTTCATGGCTTGATAGTGGGAAATTGAGAACGAACGAAGCCATGCCAAATAAAAACCTTACATTTTATTTTCTTCAAAATTTATTGTGAAAAAGAAACAGACATTTATCAACGCATTTCTCCAATGTGCTTGATACGTCTCCCCACAGCACCTAAAAAGTGCACAGGTTCGTCTAGAAACAATTCTTTTGGTCACGTATGTATACACTCATGTACCATATTGTTGTTTCAATTCTGGAGTCAGCTGTTGGTGGCACGCAACTTGCAGATACTTTGTGAAATGTAAGCACATTATGGATGATGTGATGTGCTGAACCTTCACTGATGTCCAGAGGTGCGGCTGTCTCATTCAATGAATGTGGTTTTATTCATCACGATGCGATCAACTGCTGTAATTGACTCTTGTGTATTGACTCTTTTTTCCTTCTACACTTGCACACTTGCTGGAGTGACAGACATGCATCACCATACTGAGCCTTCATTCACCGATGAATTTAAATACATTCACCCTTTCGTTGTTCAAAAAACGGTAAACGGAGTGCTGCTCTTCTTTGGTGCATGTCACTTGTGGGACAACACCATCTTTAAATGGCTATTGTGTGACATCCTGTGACTTGTCTGCACCGTGATATCACGTACAGAACACTCCTGAATTCCTTAGCAACTGTACTGCCTACGTACATGACAATGGCACAGTGTTCGGAATTTATACCTCAATTTTAAGGTTTTTGTTTGATGTCCCCTCATTTATACTTGTCTTTATTATCTGTTGCTGCTTTGTTTACAGTTTGTAGTTATATAAAGGTATTAAAGTCACAGAGGATTTGTAGCACTGCCCTGTCTGGGAAGTTGAATGTGCTCATCAACCCAGGTGTAAATCGCTACCTAACTTTGTTAGAGAAAGTGAAGCAGTGGGGGAGGGACCTGGTTGCTACACTTCACACAAATCTGGCATCTCATACTATGAAGTCTAACACTTCATCTTCAATGGCTGAATATATTATCAATTAATCAAAACACTTCAGCTCACTGCAGAGCATAATCCCTCAACCAACAACTTCCAAGTCTTCCTATCCCCTGCCCTCTTCACTAACATAGTCTATTTCTGCCCTGCCATAAAGTATGGAAACACAGATAGTACATCTCCAAAGTGGTGAGGAATCATCATGCACTTATTCACTCCAGTAGGAGCATGGGGCAACCACTATATTTGACTTCTTGCAAAAAGTATGAATTAAAGCAATAATGTGCTCTTGTAGAAGTGGTGTCTGTGACACTTTGTTTTACATGATGAGGATGCCGGTAATTTTTTTTCTTCTTCTGTGTTCAGGCTTTTTTGGTCATACTAGATCTGTAGTCCTGTCGTTAGGAAGAAGTCTACAGTCCTCCCTAGATCCGGGTGGCAGCCCCAGAACTTCTGCGTCACCGTGGCTCCCTCTGGCCAGGTTTGACATCGTAGGTCTCTGTACATTGGACAGTCCTGTAGGATGTGTTCAATTGTCTGGACTCCGGTTCCACATGGGCTGTCACTTGTGTGTGATATCTTGAGCTGATTTAGGTGACCTAACGGTCTACAGTGGCTGTTCTCAGGTGAAAGATGATGGTTTGTTGGTGTATGTGGATTAGGTTAGGTCTATTGCTTACTTGCATGTGTATTAGGGACGGCGTGGGTTAGTGGTTAAGTGACACGGCTCACAATCCGAAGGTGCTGGGTTCGATCCCCATCACAGCACCAGCCGTTACCTCTGGGAAGCAAACCCTTAGAAAATACAGGAGGAAGCAGACCCTTACATAAAAAATGCACGCCGAAGTTGGATGTACTGGGCTGACAGGCACACAAAAATTAAAACTGTAGTGCAACGCACTTGAGGAATGGAGAAATAAAGACAAACACAAAAAAAACAAAAAACAAACTTGCATGTCTTCTTAGTGCTGGTCCAATGGACAACCCTCCTTTGTTGCTATTTACAATGTGTGTAGTAAGGTGCAGCAGTCATACACTCTCCTCCTCAGTGTGGGGACCTGTGAGCCACAAGACAGGCAAGGGAGTTCTTGGGTGACAATTGCTTATACTAGATTGGACGACGTGACTTTGTGGAGTGGACTGCACCCTTGCTATATGTGAACTCCCTAGATTACATCTTCTAGCATACGCTAAAGGTGCAGATTTATTCAGTTAATATCAGAGACACAAGTCACATGCAGCACCACATCGTAGATGCGAATGCAGAGATTTTGATGAAAGTAGTAGTTAATTAGCTTTCTTTACACTTCTGCTGTTGAATGGTGTGGGGAGCTTCAGTTGTCTGTCCTGTACCAAGTGCGCTGCATCAGTCGCTGTGAGCCTGTATTGTTGCACAATCACTCTGACACTCTGTCATCTATCCACCTGCCTCACAGCCACCCTCATGCCCTATATCCAGATGTGCAAGCTCTTTAAACAAACCATCAGTCGAAGTTGATGACGATACATTCTCATGAGATGACTGAACCAGCTTATTTTTTGCCAGGAAATGTACTCTACACAAGATGTTGTGCCGCCCATATTTCAAATGGCTTTGTTTCGCTGTCGTGTCTTTCCTGGCAACACCAATGAATCTCATCAAACACTTTATTTCACACATCAAAATTCTGCTCTCACGAGCCTATGTTTGTCTCTGTTCGCAGAGAGTCGGCATAAATACACTGTTTATCATCTGTTTCTTTGATGAAAACGCTACATTAATATAACCCGTTGACCAATTATTTGCGGGCACCATTATATTATGCATTGCTAATTTATGGAAAATACATTGAACTTATGTAACTTCAGTGAACTATATATTATATAAATCTACCCATGTTTCTAGGCTTTGAGGCCACACTGTAAAATATCTCAAATCTGCTAGTCTTGAAATGATACAATATAGAGAATGTAGGGCGTGCTCCATCATAGTGTATTCTGCCTATCTACATAGCTTGTTACAGCAAGTATCATGTTACACTTTGGTTTGTGTCCTTTTAAAAAAGTAATTAAAAAATAAAATTAGGTTCATCAGTCCCATAACCTAGAATGTCGTTGAGGCACCGTTAGTGCAGTTTGTAGTACCAGCTCCCGTTATACAGCAACGGTGTGTCTTGGACCACTACACGTCTCACGGAGCATATCTCTCTCCAGGTGGCAGTTCATTATAGTTGTGTCTAAATTTCATACAACAAATCTGACCCCGTCAGATATCAGTATATCTTTTGAATTTTCTTATTTTTCATTCCGTATCTTCAAATCAGTTCTGCAAGCACTTAAAAATGATAAGCTGTCAGCGCTTAAAAAGCTGGTCAGTGGGAACCATCATACTGTGGCATACCAAGAAACAAGAGAGCAGACAAGTTAGTAAAATAGGGAGCAACAAAAATGGCAAACAGTCATCTTCCATGGACAAGAAAACCCTCATCTAGGCCATAAGTAAAGTTGACCAAATGAATGCCAACTATCACTACCTTGATCGAGTGGAGCAGGTAATCTTGTTCTACATGAAAACAGGACATAACAGATTGAATTGCCAGTTACACAGACTAAAATTGGCCCTATCACCTGTTTGTATGTGCAGACAGGTAGTATAGACAGTTAAACATATTGTGCAAGGTTATTTTATAATTGGGCAACTGAGCACTGGCCCACGAAGACGAACCTCCATACATAGCAATTTGGAAGCCTTAAAGAACTCTCCACCATAACAACTTTTATTCAGAGAACTGGCCTTCACATGTAGACATAATAAAAAACATGACGAATGAAAGAAGAAGAAATCTTTTAGTGACCCTGACTGGATTATAATTTATACAAATGTTAATTTGTAAGATTATCTTCATATGGATTGTAATAGAATGTGCCAGAAATATTTTCAGACTTATTTTCTTTCTTGTCAGCATCACAGAGGTCAACTACCAGTACATCAAAAGATGACCTCAAAGACGAGCATGCAAGACTAGTTAAGAGAGAAAAAGAATTGGACAATCAGTTCCAAGATGTCCAAGCTCTATTTCTGGTATGTCTTGATGTGACCGCACATTTTTTTTACCTGGCTCTTACATTTTGTTTACCTGGCTCCTACAATGTTTTAACCTGGCTCCTACATTTTTTTTTACCTGGCTCGTAGATCCTAAACAAATTTGTTATCCTTTGCATTATATGGCAGTGTGCCAAATAGATGTGACCCAGAATGCTGTTCAATCCATAACAACAACTTATGACACTTGTTCCGGAATGAATTAGGTCATACAATGTGGGTTCCCTGTTTTGTGTTATGGCCAGTAAAAGGTAAAAGTATTTCTTTAGATGACACTACAGGTGGTGCTAAGGTTTAGATACATCTTTGTACTAGGTCTCAGCTTTTACTGAGGTGGAGTTACTAGATTCTTTTTCTTTGCCCTTATCATCCTGGGGTATAAGACCAACAACCAATTCTCTCCAAGCAGACCTTTCCTATGCTATTTCCAGCTTCTCCCTGTTATCCTTGTTTCAGCCTCTAGGTCTATTCTCCGTGTGATTTGTGTCCTTCCTTTGCTTCTCTTTCCCTGTTGGTTACATGACAGGGATTGCTTGGGGATACTGACTTGGGGCGTTTGCATTGTGTGGCTTATCCAGTGCCATCTTTCTATCAAAACTTCTTGTTTCACCTGTCTTTGTCCCATTCTCTCCCACAGGCTTTCATTTGTAACCCTGTTGAATCATCGCAGGTCTAGAATCTTTCTCAGGGATTTATTGACACTTTCAATCTCTTAATACGGAGTTTAGTCATCCGCCATGTGTCTGTTCCATATAAAAGGACTGACTTGGAAGTGAAAATCCTTAGTTTGGGATGCATTCTGATCATTTTAGAGTTCCAGATGTTTTTCAACATGACAAAGGTCACTCTTACCTTTTGTATCTTGGCTTTTTCACCTCTTGTCTTATTTATGGTGCTTCCTAGGTATATGAAGCTCTCTACCTCCTCCAATGATGTTCCTCCCAGTTCGATAAGAGTCGTGTTGTTCTCGAGACCAGATTGGCAGATGTAATTTACTATGGAGATGAACGCTCATAGATAAACACCCTTATGTGTTATCATTACCGTCATGATTTGTCTGTTTGCTGTTTTCATTTGAGATGGTTTTTTTTTATGAAGACATTTTAGCCATACACTATGTTGTATTCATGTTCTTATTCCAACTTTTTTATCTCTGATGAAGACATTTTAGCCATACACTATGTTGTATTCATGTCCTTATTCCAACTTTTTTATCTCTGATGAAGACATTTTAGCCATACACTATGTTGTATTCATGTTCTTATTCCAACATGGTAACTGAACCATACTTAGTATATCCTTTTATGCCCTTTATTTTGGAATGAAGAATCATCAGGGTCAGATGAAACATACTTATAAAAAACCCCATTACACGTCCTCATTCATGCTTCTGGAAATAGGCGGTGTTACAGCATCTGGCCAACTAGTTGAGGATTGACATTTTAATCCCCATGGTGGTGAGATTACTGAAGAATCTTGCATTGTACTACAGGAGAACCCCATTCCACCTCAACTATGCCTCAGGATATAAGAAGAGCCACTGTAACCAGCTACTAAAGAAGCATAAATCGTTAACTCAGCATGAGTAGCTTCGAGCAACAATATACTCTTTATTTTGACTTTTAGTGCCGCCACAGCCTCACCTTATTATTCTTTGCTTCCCCTCTCAGGCTCCGATAACACAAAGCGTAATAATTTCAACCCTCTACATATTGTTAATTATCTATTTTTCTTCTTCTTGTCGTTGACACAGAAATTGGAACAGGCATACCAGTCCTCGAAGGGAACGTTCTCAGTTTCCAGGTATGGCCAGCTGAAAGATATGATTAAAGGAGCCACAAATGAGAACACTATTAGAAACTTGCAGCAGATCATACAGAACACGGCCTCTAGCGACACCTCCGGTAAGTGCAAAATATTTTAATCTCCTTCTTGAAATTGACGTTATTTGTCTTTGGTGTTCTTCCTGAAAAGGATGTTTATGGTGTGTTATTGTTTCAGTGAGGGGTGTGTGGCCGAATGGTTTCGAGGCCTGCCTGCCGATAAGGAGGGCAGCGGTTTCATCTTCTTCTTCTTCTTCGTACGCTGTCAGACGTCAACCTTTATTTTTTAGAAAAAAGCAGCAGTCATCCTGAGGCTGTCGACACTGCCATAGGGCTTGTCTAGTGTTGCCACTGGTGATGGCCACATCTGCTTTCTCTGATCCTCGTATGTCGGGCAGTTGTTCAGCGGTCATTTTCCCAGTACCGCACGAGCATACGTCAGTGCCACCTATCTTCAATTTATTGAATAGGTGGTACCTCAGTCTATTGTGGCCAGTGCGAAGTCTGAAGACCACGACCTGCTCTCTTCTGTTCAACTGGTAATAGAGGCAGCAGTTTGAATCTCCAGTATGTCATATGTTGTTTTTCTGTCGGGGGTGAAATAAACAAACATAGCCAGCACACGACGTGACGAAAGCAGTGGCGAAGCAGTCTGTAGTCCTCAGCCTTCAAAACCCCTCGACTACTCCTGCAATGGGAAAAATGTTGTATGACAGTTTTAAACAAAAATTATTTTTTTTTTCATAGTTTCAGCGAGGCCGTGATATCTGCACCTTTCTGCATGACACGTCCAATTTCAGCTTAAAGTTTTTGGTACCAGGTTTACCTTCCCTTTCGATCCCTAATCGGGATCCCCTAATGGGGAAGAGGTAAGGCACTTGCTGTCAAGGAATGAAGGAAAGCGCGAAATGGTAGCTTGTACGAATCCCACGTGTTTTAAGCACCCTCTGGTCTTAAGGAAAATGAAATCGGCAACTAGTTATATTGGAATATTTGGAATCCTGCTATTCAAACAGACATGTTAATGTATGTTGCCAGGTAGCCTGTTCGTAGACGGTATATAAAAATTCATGTGGCTTACTAGGCCTGGGGGAAGGTACAAATAATTTGGGTAGATTTTTAACTTAAATTTTTCCAGGCAGTGGCTGTTAACCTTTAAAGGCCATAATTTTTTAACTAGCTTTGCCAGAATTGTTTTTTCTATAAAAGCAATCTCTTCATAAAATTTGACATTTGTTAATTATTTCACAAGGAAGACAAACATGTTGAATATCAAATTAAAAGAAAATGAATATGCAGTAAGAGTATGAAGGTCTTGTAGAATTTAATAAAATATTACAAGTAATAGTTAATAATTATATTGTCATTTTTTGTAATAAAAACTATTTTTCACACATAAAAAAGTCACCAATCCATGAATAACCACTGAAACGTAATGCAGATTGGTATAGTGTACTTCAGAGGAACTAATCCACATATTTTTTTTGTTTTTTTTGTGTGCGTTCGCCTTATTTCTCGAATCCCCAAGGCGGTGTGCGTTGCCCTGTGTTTTTATTTTGCGCCTGTCGGCCCAGTGCAAACTTCAGCATGCATTTTATGTAAGGTTCTGCTTCCTCCTGCATTTTCTAAGGGTTTGCTTCCCCGGGGTAACGGCCGGTGCTGTGATGGGGATCGAATCCAGCACCTTCTGGTTGTGAGCCATGTCACTTAACCACTAGGCCATGCCGTCCCCTAATTCACATATGAATAATATCTACAAGAAAATAATTTTCTGTAGCAGTCAAATGGAGTTGATGTGTCACTGAGTTGCAGGTCTCCATTCACTCCACATGGTCGACCACATTTTGGCAGCAATATGAATGAGTTCTGGGTCTCAGTCAGTCAGTAGTGGGGATGGAATTTGGTACTGAAACCCATTCACCATCATGTTCTTTAGAATTTGCTTTAGAAATATTGCATCTTTGTTTTTTCTATTGATGGTGCAAGTCAAACGTTTGATCTCTTAGCAGCACTAGGTCCTGGCTGTGACAATGCCACCTCATCTTCAGCATCAGACTCAGTAGGCTGAGTAGGTTGAATAATGTTATATTCTATGTCTAACTCCGATTCAACATCAGAAAAATGTGAATCCTCGTCACTAAATTCATCTAGAGTACACAACTCCCTAGCCTTTTCTACAGATAAAACGAATCTACTATTAGAAAATCTTGAAGTGCTAGGTTCGCTACATATTTTTGTGATAAAGTGACTTGAAAGATAACAAATGTTTTCCAACTTTGAATGTCTACACAATGCACGTCGCAACTTTTATAATTAAAACGTAAATATAATGGTTACTTCCCTTACCACGTAACGTCAATGAAAATTTAGAAACACTGAAAAAACTAAAGAAATTTTGTTCAATGTGCTGTTAACAATATTAGCGTTTTTCTGACATTAAGCAAACGCCCGGGAGAATGCTGACAGCGTTCTTATAGCTTTTAAGAGTTAAGCCTCCTCTTTTCGATTTCTAACTGCAGTTGCCAAGGGATTTTTTACGTGCTTGACACTGACACGGGAGTCCGATCTCACTACTCAGAGATCAGGAGTATTTTTACAAACAGATCCACGTGAAAAAATCCTGGTCTCCACCGTGATTTCAACCGTGACCTCCGGCACTCTAGGCGGACACCTTACTTCGAGAACCCTGAGTCCCCAAACTATTGAGATGGACGATAAACTCAGAGGACACGTGTACCTATGGTGCATGTTAAAGAACTCATTCTAGTAGAAAATCTAAAAAAGCAGGCTGTTCGCAACTGTCCAGGCAAACATTCTAAAGGTGACAAAATTTCTACCCAGTAGTGACCGCCCTGAAGACTCTAAAAATCTTAAAATGAGGCTATTCTCCATCATGCAAAGACACAACCGGCAATCACAATCATCTGTTTGTCTGCACACTTGATTGCAAGTATAAAAAAAAAGACTTCCACAGAGGTAGAAGATTACTTGGAATCCTGGTATTTAAACAGGCAGGTTATGCCTGCTGTAAAATAGCCAAAGGCTATCCGCAGTATGTTCTTTATGTTTCAATGTTGACTTCCTGTGGCTTACCGGGCCTGGGGGAAGGTAGATTGCGTATTTAGAAGGAATTTTTTTCAACTTTTTATAATTTATGCCTGGAGAGCAATACTCATAGATTTTCAACTGCCAAGGTTTTTTTTTACGTGCGCAGCATGTACGTGGGATCTTTGAGTTTTTCTTCAATCTCCAATATGATTTGACGCTGATCTCACCTCCCTTGAGACCAGGGAATGTTTAAAACTTTTAATCTTAACCCCCACTGATTCAAACTTTTGTTTTCTTGAGAGACAAGCATCTTTACCTCTCAGCTATAGTTAGTATTCATCATTGACTTGACGTGACTTAGTCGCTCCTTTCCTACCATGGAGTGTACACGTATCCTTGTACTTTTCTTGTGGCTTGTCATTTCTTCATGATATAGTTGCCAGCTCCATACCCAGCCTACCTTAGTCGCCTCTTACGACATGCCTGGTAGGTTGCAGTGTTACCATTCTTTGCAAACCTTTGGGCCTCAGTAACACACTGGCAGTTTCCATAAATGAGGAACAGTAAATGTTGTTGTTCCCCTTGTGAATCAGTACACTAAATGTCCCTGGGGCCTCATATTTGGACCACTGGACCCTACAATGCATATTGGTAAAAGGAAGTTGTACATGGAACTAGCAATCTCATCATGAAAAACAAAGGGCTACCACTACACGAGCATACCTTGGGGTAAATAAACTATCATAAAATCTTCTCCGAGCAGTCCTGCACTGTGCTGTTTTCTCCAATTCTTTTCTGCTTCCCCCTGTTCTCTTCTTCTTCTTCTGCGTTCATTCTCAATCTCCCGCTACCAAGCCCTGAACAGGGCTTTGCAGGTAGCAGGATGTAGTCCGGAGAACGGATTTGCGTTGTGTCGCTAGTTTACAGTTTGACTACGATATTTGCACCTTTCGGTCCGACACATCCATCTTTGGCAGGGCTTCACCCTGTTTTTCTGGAATAAACCTTTAGGTCTCTTCTCAATGTGTTCTTTAGTCTTATCTTGCCTTCTTTTTCTGTGGCAGTTCCGTGACAGAAGATGTTTTGTGCTAGAAGGTTTTGCAATGTGTGGCCTCTGTTCTCTTTCATAAGCTTTGCTTGCAACCTTGACCTACTGCAAGGAAGAACTTCTTCTCAGGGATTTCTTCATGAGGCCCTGTAATCTCTAATATTGAGTTTGGCCATCCACTGTTTCCCTGATAAACTTGGTTGCAGCCTCAGACTTCTCTTATCATCATATAGTTTATCCTTCATTTAGGTAAGGGACTTCTAGACTGTCATTATTCTGCTCTTATGGAGCTGACATGCTTGCAGAATTTTATTCTAATATGCAATTGAAACCAACCTTAGAAGATGGAAACATTTTTCTTCTTCTTCCTTTCCTTCTCCTCCTCTTCTTTTTCTCCTCCTTTTCTTCTTCTTTATGTTGTTGTTGTCAATCTATTTTTCATGTTTAAACCATTAGACAAGTTCCCACGATAAACTTCATCATTCTTTCTAGCCCCATTCTGTTCTATGTCCCTCCATTTGTCACTAACGTCAGTTTAAACATTTAAAATCCAAGGAAAGCCTGGACTTGCTAGTCTGCTGAATAAGGCCAAGGAGTTTTCTGGAGATGCCCAGCATCAGAACAAACAAGATGAGGCTCAGGCTTCTGGAAAGTCAGCGGCTACTGGAAAGACTTCAAGTTTCATGAAAAAGTTGAAAAGCCTCACAGGTTTCAGTGAGGACCCAATAACAGGTAACTGTGTTTGTTTCAGTTATTTATTCTGAAATTTCGTGTTCCTCTTTTTAACAGCGCTCAATTTTTTTTTTTTTTTTTTGCTTAAATGTTTGCCTCACTAGTTTCTACTGGCGGAGGCGCGCCATTTTCCACCCCAGACCGTAGTCAATTGGGCGATATCAGGACGCATAAACCAGTGCTTGGATGCATGTGTGCATCTGTATGTACCTATGCTAGGTTTGTGCACCCTCAGAAGCTAGCCCAACCAAAGTGCTATGGAAGGGCTTTACCACGAGGGCGCGTGTGAAAGTTGTGCAAGGGTGTGACTGTAGGACAGAGTCAAATGAAACAGAGTGAGGTGAGAAGAGAGAGAAAGGGATGAACAGCGCTCAATTATTAACTCTATCTTTCTTATTCTTTTTTACCAGTTCATTTTCAGTATGTTTTTTCAGTATGCATATTCAATGTTTTTATTTCTATTTTTATTTCTTCAACTACTCCTATGGTGTGAATTTCTTCCTGCCCTCAATCCACTTCATTCTGTATTCCATCCTCAAGTAAATCTATAATTTTTCTCGTTCATCACGTGCTTCTTCAGTTCTGTATCTTTTTTCCCTGTTTCTTGCATTTTTTTTACTAACACCCCCCCCCCCCCCCCACCCGCACACACTATGTTATATAATCCTTGCCCCCGCCATTCCCCCAGCTCTTATTTTTAATTCCTTTTATCCATTTATCCATTTTTCTTTATCTCAAATATCATTAACCATACAATTTTTTAAATCTTTATTCTTTCATATTTGTGTTCTTCCCTTGTTTATTCCTTTTTTTCCTTCTTTGCTTCTATATTTTAATTCTCATTATTCTCGTCATCTTTCTTATTTTTCACTACTTTATTTTTTACTGTATTGTCCAATTTGCAATTTTGTTCTGAAATAATTAACATTCTATTGACTAATGAGGGGACGGCGTGGCCTAGTGGTTAAGTGGCACGGCTCACAATCCGAAGGTGCTGGGTTCGATCCCCATCACAGCACCGGCCGTTACCCCGGGGAAGCAAACCCTTAGAAAATGTAGGAGGAAGCAGATCCTTACATAAAATGCATGCTGAAGTCGGATGCACTGGGCCGACAGGCGCAAAATAAAAACCACAGTGCAACGCACACCGCCTTGGGGATTAGAGAAATAAGGCGACCGCAAAAAAAAAAAAAAAAAAAAAAATTTGACTAATTATACCTTTAAACATATCATTTCCTACTCCTGAATTAGTTATACCTTAATTTGACTGCACATGTATATTTCTCTTTCATGTAGTACTTTGCCTTCTTCCTTTGTGATTATTATAATTGTTAGTACTAGCCTCCTGCATGAAGATTGATTTTCTCACTAAGTAGTTTATGCACATTTTGTAAATATATTTATTTTTAACAAGAAACATAAAAACTAACAATTAGCATAACTGCTTGGGGGACCACAGTCCACCTGCCTCAGCTCGCTTGGGATGTGAGAAAAGCCACTGCAACCTGCCACTTAACGCCTTTTTCGGGATGCACAAAATAGTAATCTTACTCATTGTGGGCATACAACAACCAAATGTTAATTACAATAAATAATTCTTGTGAAATCACATACTTTGAGAAAAAGAAAGTTATCTAAGGTGTTAGAAGAGAACAGAATAAACCATAAAACGACTGCCACATCATTGAGGCAGGGACAGATCATTATTCATATCCTCAGGTCGAGACATAGCAGACTGAATAACCACATGCACAGGCTCAGACAGTCTGCTTCACCCCTGTGCAGATGTGGACTAAACCAGTGTTTCCTAACCTGTTTACACCTGCGGGCCGGTAAAAATAGGACACATTTATCGCGGGCCGATGAAAATACGAAAAATTAGAAACATTTTTCCTGTTTTATTTTTTTGGTCTCCATCTTGTAGGGATTCCAATTTTAAACACAATAACACACACCAAAAAAACAAACTTGCTTTCCAAAATATCACAACATAATATTAGCAGATAGATTAACCTATAAAACTTGTCAATCAATTTTAGGATGACCTAATTTACATATTGCGATATTTGTAGACATTTCCCCCCAAAACCTCACTTACTTTGATAAACATGCACACTAAATATAGTACAGATATTTGTGTAGCTGACGTCATTTCAGTTTAAACATTAGCCAGTCAGAACCTAGGTCATATCAAGTCGATCTCCGCAGTTTGTAGCATAAGTTGCAATGACTTTTTCGCGAGCCGGCAGGAAATTTCTGCGTACCGCTGCCAGTCTGTGGACCGGTGGTTGGGAAACACTAGACTAAATGAAGAAACTGGTGAGCATGTTTTACAGGACTGTCCTCGGTATGGTCAGTTAAGGAAGATACACAGGCCCTTACTTACTTACTTCCCTTGTCCAAGCATCTCGTCATATAGTGTTCATCCAGTATGAATAGCACTGTCATTCGCCTTCAGCATGTAGCTCTCGTCACATATCCAGAAGGTTGGGACATATCATCAGATGACCTGGATCTTAAACCGCACTCATCTCTTCATGTTTTTCCTATATTGTTATACCTCAGTTCGGAGTCTATTATCTTCCAAAGTGAGTTGAGTAAGTGATGTTCAGGTTCCTCCTGAGGCTGCTATATCTGTGACTTTCGGCCCGACATCCAATTTCAGTTGGCATTTTTTGGTACCGGGTTTGTCTTCCAACTGTGACCTCTATTCTCCAAGCTAGATTACACTAGTGTAGTCTGTTTCTGACAGAATAGGGTCTTGGTTCGCTGACCCTGATGCAAGCAGCCAGCTGTGAGTCACTGGCTGCTGTCAGCTTATTCACTGCTATATCTTTGACCCCCTTATTCATTCAACAATCACAATCTAGTTGTCTGACATAGAAAAACACAAAGTTTAGCACTTTTTCAGGTCTATTTCTGGTAATAAAATGAACATTTATTAACACCCAGATGAGGACGTCATGTCAGAATCTGAACTAACGAGAGACAATGCCAGGAAACAGCGTGCCGTACACCATCATGTCAACCAGCTGTCTAAAGCCCTTGCCAAATTAGAGAAGCTGAAAAATGACTACGAAGCATCCAAGGCCCATGCCCCACCAAAGAGGTACCAGGAACTGAAAGATATGATTAAAGTTTCTGTTGCAGATAAGTTCACATGAAAGTTTTTTTCTTTGTTAAGCTTGTCAAATGTAAACATGAGACTTTCTATAAGAAAAAGGATATGCCACCATGAGTGTGTTAGTTTTGTTTTTCTTCACTTTCATAATTAAGTTATTTAATAAAATATATATCATTTTCATATCTCTAATAGTTCTGTAAGTAAAGGGACAGACCCACCTTGAATCCTTTTCATCTCTCTTATAGTTCTGTAAGTAAATAGACAGACCCACCTTTAATCCTTTTCATCTCTCTAGTTCTGTAAGTAAAGTGACAGACCCACCTTTAATCCTTTTCATCTCTCTTATAGTTCTGTAAGTAAATAGACAGACCCACCTTTAATCCTTTTCATCTCTCTAATAGTTCTGTAAGTAAAGTGACAGACCCACCTTTAATCCTTTTCATCTCTCTAGTTCTGTAAGTAAAGTGACAGACCCACCTTTAATCCTTTTCATCTCTCTAGTTCTGTAAGTAAAGTGACAGACCCACCTTTAATCCTTTTAATCTCTCTAATAGTTCTGTAAATAAAGGGACAGACCCACCTTGAATCCTTTTCATCTCTCTAATAGTCCGAGGTCTCTTGTTTTGCCTGGGGGGTACCAGATTGCTGTTGCCATGCTCCATCGACCATCGTTTCGTTGCAACGTGTGACCTGTCCATCAATGTTTTGCATTGTCTGCATAGATTACCGCATCATTCACCAACGACAATTGTCAAATATCAGAATTGTGAAGATTTTGCATACGTTGCGGCCAAGGGGTGATTCCGACCAAGTGTTTCTCAAGAGAGGCCAGGGTCACTCTCAATTTGTTCTCCAGTGATTTTATGTGTCCGTATCTCTGCACCATAGCACATCACAGGGAGCACAGTAAAATTGAAGAGAGGCGTTTAGGTTCTGGTATTGGCAAACCAACCCGGGCCGTGTTAATGAATGAGAAAGCTACCTAGCTTGCTCAGCGACGTCTTGTTAGTTCAGGCTGAACACAATAAAATGATAATTACAAAAATTAGGGTTGTTTGTTGACACCCTCTCATATTTGATGACTGACTGTCCTTTGTCATATGGAAAGGCCTCAAATAATGTTTGCTGTTTTGGAGGTAGAAACATATGTATGTTGTAGATGTTGAAGCTTTGTATGTAGATTCTTTTATGTGTAGATGTTTGTCACTAAAACTTGGCCTTAAAATAAATAAGAAAGAATGTCTTTCTTTGTCATAGTCGTGTGCCCCATGGACTGAGGTTGAAGGTAATTAATCTCCATAACTGGGGGACGATAAAGTCTAGTGGTTAGTGGCACGGCTCACAAACCAAACTTGCATGTGTTCAAATTCAAGAACCAGGAAAGACGTTCTCATATGAGAAGTAATCCCAATAAAAAATAGGTGCTGAAGTCAGATGCATCGGACCTTTAACAACACAGTACAATGAACACCACCTCAGGGAACAAGGTGAATGACAAACAGAAAGTATAAAAATCTTCACAATTGAATGTGCCTAGTGTTGTATAGTTATAATGCTGTTGATTATTTTGTGGCCATGATGTTAAACTGCTGAGTATCTTATTTTCCATTTGTCTTCAATCCACTTGTGTCGTTAGAAGGTGTGAACTCTTTTGTTTCATATTTTTTGGCTGGCGAAAATCCGCTGGTGACTTGCCAGTATATGTTCCAAACGTTAAGTTGGTTGGTAGCCCTTGGAATATACAATCGCCTATTTTTGGGACTGGTGGTGGTGGAAGCGTAAATTAGAGCAACGTAGACCTGCAGCCTGTAAGTATCTATGCTTCTCCGCCAACCTGATGTATTGCCACACAGTCCCCTTTTTGCAAAATATTCTCTGTGGGGCGAAAATCCCTAGAATAATTTGAGTATATTTTCAAACTGAATTTTGCCGTAAAGCCTACTATTTTTTATTTCCAATTGCCAAGGGATTTTTAATGTGCATGCCACTGCATGTGGGTGTTCGATCTCACTACTCAGAGATCAGGGAAAATTTTTACCGGAGGATCCACAGAAAAACATCCGGTCTCCACCGTGATTTGAACCCACTACCTCCAGCACCCGAGACGAAAACCTTACCTCAAGACCACTGGGTCCACCATCTTCTTTTCTATAATATACAATATTAAAAAATCCAAGATTGAAGTACATATTCTGGGAAGAGAAATTATATTTTCGAAATTCGCGATGACAAGACAAAGAAAGGATCATTTCAAACTATTTTGTTGTCTGGTTTCGGTTCTGTTGTGAAAGAAAATGTTCAGAACATTTTACAGGATTTATAAAAGATTTGTAAAATGTCATGCTGCTTCTTATAACTCAGTTGTGATAAAATCATTTAAGATTTTGTTTATGAGGGAATTATTTCTAAAACTATTGTTTATATAACTGTTGTGAAATGTACAATGTTGTGTTTATCTTTTGACACCATTTATGAGAGATTTGTAAAATGTCATGCTGCTTTTTATAACTCAGTTGTGATAAAGTCATTTAAGATTTTGTTTACTGGGTGGTGTCAGTTATGAAGGAATTATTTCTAAAACTATTGTTTATATAACTGTTGTGAAATGTACAATGTTGTGTTTATCTTTTGACACCATTTATGAGAGATTTGTAAAATGTCATGCTGCTTTTTATAACTCAGTTGTGATAAAGTCATTTAAGATTTTGTTTACTGGGTGGTGTCAGTTAGGAAGGAATTATTTCTAAAACTATTGTTTATATAACTGTTGTGAAATGTACAATGTTGTGTTTATCTTTTGACACCATTTATGAGAGATTTGTAAAATGTCATGCTGCTTTTTATAACTCAGTTGTGATAAAGTCATTTAAGATTTTGTTTACTGGGTGGTGTCAGTTATGAAGGAATTATTTCTAAAACTATTGTTTATATAACTGTTGTGAAATGTACAATGTTGTGTTTATCTTTTTGACACCATTTATGAGAGATTTGTTTAAAAAAATGTTTGTTTTGAACATAGTTGTGTTATGAATGAATCACAACATAAGGTTGTAGATTATTGTTTGTTGTGATACATGAGGGATTATTTCAATGGCTGGGTTGTGAATATAATAATTAGAGAAGATTTGGTCACTGTTGGTTATGCTTTGTGAGGAAATTATTTTAATAGTTGTGTTATGAAAATAATGATCACAAATTTAGTTATTGCTTAGCTTTAAATTAGCTGGGGCAGAATTATTTGTGCAGCATCATTTTTTTTTCTACTTCTTTTTCTGTGTTCATTCTCAATCTCCCGCTACTAAGTCCTGAACAGGGTTTTGCAAGTAGCAGGATGTAGTCAGGAGAATGTAATGCATTGAGTCGCTAGTTTACAGTTTAACTGCAATATTTGCACACTTTGGTCCAACACATCCGTTGTCGGCAGCGCAGCATAATTTATTATGTAGCTTCTTTTCTAAAACAAATTTTAAAAAAAACAAAAACAGTTTGTGTTGTTAACAAAACTGTGTTATAAATTGTGACATTAAAAAGTACAATTCAGAACTAAAAAAAAAAGTGCAATTCAGAGATAGACATAATCATTTATAGTTAGAAAAAGAAACATTCAGAGATAAAAAAGAATCATTCATAGTTGGAAAAGAGTAATTCAGAGTTATAAAAGAATCATTGATAAAAATTCTGAGTTGAAAAGAATAATTCAGAGTTAGTTGAAAAAACGAATTTCAAATATTGCTTTTTTTAATACGATAGTTGTAAAAGAATCATTAACATTTTTTAAATATTTTAATAACTGTTGTGAATAAAATATTGGAGATTTAATAATCTAGATATCAATTAAAAAAAACAAAAAAAGTTAACGATAATTAGCAGTACAAAAAAGAAGCCAAAATTGTACATCAGGGTAGATAGCGAGGTACTGAAGCAGATGTCAAGTTTCTCATATTTTGGGCATGCAATAACCGTTGATGACAAATGTGAAAATGAAATAATGAGGAGAATAGGTATGACAAAGGACACATTCAGCAGAATGAAAAAGATATTCACATCTAGAGAGCTTGACTACATCTTAAAAATAAGATCAAGTTTTATATAAATTCAACACTACTGTATGGTGCGGAAATTTGGACAATGTCCCTGGAGATGTGAATATACAGGAGAATGGGTCACATTTCATAGAAACAAAAGCTAACAAATGTAGAGGTCCTGGAGAAACTTGGGGTGAAAGGAGAACTGTTGGAAGACATCAAGAGCCAACAAATCATATATTTTTGCCACACCAAAAGACACGACACTCTTGTAAAAACCATACTAGAGGGAATGGTTGAAGACAGTAGAGCACAAGTTAGGCAACGCTACAAGTTGAGGGGGAAATGGCTTGGCTTCGTTCGTTCTCAATCTCCCGCTACCAAACCCTGAAAGGGCTTAAGTAACAGAATGTAGTCCAGAGAACGGAATGCGTTGTGTCGTAGTTTACAGCTTGACTGCGATATTTGCACCTTTCGGTCCAACACATCCGACTTCAGCAAGCATTTTTTTAGTACCGGGTTAGCATTCCCTCTTTGATCCCTCTCCTTAGCCAGTCTGCGCTGCTGCAGCCTGTTATCCAGGCTTACCGCGTGGAGGTGTAGAAGGGTCTTGGCAGCTCTGGTTCGCCGACCCTGACGCTAGCAGTCAGCTATGGGTCACTGACCACTGCAGCTCATAATGGTATGAGCACTAGTTTGTCTGTGTGTACCACCAAGGCGACAAACAAAGAATATTGGAGATCCATTGCAGTCAACCTTCATTGTGAAGGTGTGGATTTTTTTTGCGTTCACCTTATTTCTCTAAATCCATAAGGTGGTGTGCATTGCACTGTGGTTTTTATTTTGCACCTGTCGGCCCAGTGCATCCGACTTCAGCATGCATTTTATGCAAGGTTCTGCTTCCTCCTGCATTTTCTAAGGGCTTGCTTCCCCAGGGTAACAGCTGGAGCTGTGATGGGGATCGAACCCAGCACCTTCGGATTGTGAGCCGTGCCACTTAACCACTAGGCTACGCCATCCCCTGAAGGTGGCGTTTGAAATGAATTTAATAATTATTTGACATGATTTATTCAAGGGTGTTTTTCCAAAATTGCTATTATTTTTCATAACTGAGTTGTGAAAGCATAATTTAAAATGAATTACGCTATTGTTTGTTATGACAATAGATTAAGATTTGATTTTAGGGGCTATTAAAGTATTATTTCACGAATTATTATTGTTTCAGAAGACTTATTTGTAAGTGCTAAATTAAGTGTCAGCTGTAAGCTAACTGAATGAATGAAACAAAATTGTTCTTTACATAAGTGCATTGTGATAAGGTCATTTCAGAAGATTGCACTATTGCACACCATGAGTTATACAAAATTTATGTTTTCTTTAAATAAGATATTTGTTTGCTTTATATAACTGAGTTGTGAACAAATTATTTTGTATATTTATAAGTCAGGTGACTGAGACAGCAGACCACCAGACTTCTTCTTCTTCGTACGCTGTCAAACGTCAACCTGTATTTTTTCGAAAAAAGCAGCAGTCATCCTGAGGATGTCGACACTTCCATAAAGCTTGTCTAGTGTTGCCACTGGTGATGGCCACATCTGCTTTCTCTGATCCTTGTATGTTGGGCAGTTTTGCAGCACATGTTCAGCAGTCATTTTCACGTTACCGCACGTGCATTCGTCAGTGACACCTATCTTCAATTTATTGAATAGGTGGTACCTCAGTCTATTGTGCCCTGTGCGAAGTCTGAAGACCACGACCTTCTCTCTGCTGTTCAACTGGTATTAGGCATAGTTTTTTGTGTAACCAGTATGTTCTGTTTCCCATTTGGTCTTGCATCTAGCTCTAATAAGCCTTTTTGACTCTTCGTATGTCACACCAGTATCTGGTTGTGGTAGTCTTGCACCTTCTTTTGCCAGTCTGTCTGCCTCCTCGTTGCCTTGGATGTTACAGTGGGATGGAACCCACTGTACCATTACTCTTTTTGGTGCGGACTGCTGGCATAGTTGACAGAGTACTGCTCTTAAATCATTAAGTTTAGTATTTTTCTGGCTTTTTAGTGCTGTGACTACGACCAGTGCATCTGTAAGCAGGACTATATGGTATTCATTCCTTTTACCTGTCACCGTTTCTTCTACTGCAGCCCTCAGTGCCTCTGCCTCCGCTCTGAAATTGCTTGTGTATTTTCCAGTTGCCACTGACAGTGTTATTTTTCTACCATTTGGTAGGTACAGGAATGCCCCTGCCCCTCCGTTCTGTGTTGTGTTTGTTACAGAGCCGTCGGTGTATGCATGGGTCCAGTCCGTGCTTGGGTAGTTTTTTGTTATGTACCTCAGCGTTGTATCTCTTCTTTCGTTTTCAGTCTGGCTGTTTTTGTTTCCAATACCAGGAATATTTTCTACCACCTCTGGAAATATATGCTGCCTCCAGGTAGGTTTTCGTACAGTAGGGATGGGCTTTGGCGTTGTTAGTGCGTTCATAGGATCTTCGTCTCTTGTGCCATTATGTCAACTCCTACAATTTTTGCTTGTCCGGTGTGATTGACAGCTACCACACTACTCGGTATGCAGTTACGTGTCAGTATCAGAACCCCTCCTTTGTGCCCTTCTCAATCCAGACGAATGGTCTGGTATCCTCTGATTAAGAATCTATGGTTGTTGTTGAGGTGCGTTTCTTGGATACATGCCATGTCAATCTTACCTTCATGCAAGTGATGTGTTAGGGAAAGCTTTTTGTTAATGACACCCTCCGCATTCCACTGTAGTATTCTGAGAGTCTTGTGTTTTTGGTCAATAGTTTTTGCCCCATCACCTTGTGCCTTGACTCCACAGCACATGGGTGACCACCAGTAGCATTGGGTGGGCCCCTTCGAGGCGTGAGGCCCGGCACTCTCGCTGCCTGGCGGGACTCCACAGGATGAGATACACGCTTTTTTCGATTAGATCGTACTATCATCATACAGCGACATACGTTGCACTGTGTTACTTGTTAAGCCTGTGGCCCAGTGCATCCAATTTCAACAGGCGTTTCTGTAGGGATGCCCTCCTTAGCCTTTGACTGTCCCCAGCCTATCTGCAAGGCAGCAGTTGTTTGTGATCAGAGTTGTCTCTCTTATGGAAGCTGTCTTACAGGACTATCGAGTCTTCACCACTCGTGTCTATAGGGTGTGGTGATGAGATATGATATATGATATGGACTATGTACTGGTTTGTACTATCCCGGAAGAGAGGCAGTCCAGTGTGTCTGTATCCCAGGATCGTCATGTCCTGCCAGAAACGTGGCATATGCATGTGAGTGGGGTATCTCTTTGCTCCCTTTATTTTCTCGGCTTCTCTGCAGTGATGGTACGCCTAGCATTCCCCGCCACCTGGGAGGTTGTCACAATAGGGCAGAGGTACAATATCCGCTGACCTGCATCTCTTCTGCGTCCATTGGGATGACTGATAGCAGACAGAGGTAGAAAGCGAGGCAGGAGTGCATTTAACCAGGGGACAAGTCTGGTAATGGCACGGAGATGTTGTTCTACTGGTGTGCGGACATATCTCATGATCAAGGGTTGCGTCTCAACAGTTCACAGTGAGATGGCTGCTCACTGCTTACGACACCCCGACCAAGAACTAAGTCTTCTACTAGTGCTTTTGGGCGGGATTCCGGCTTAGAGGCGTTCGGCCGTAATCCCTCACATGGTAGCCTCGCGCCATTGGCTTATCAGCCTAGTACGTGAACCAAATGTCTGCGGCTCCTCTTGAATTGAGCAGGATTACCGTAGCAACGCCCTGTCATTAGTAGGGTAAAGCTGACCTGTCTTCCGAGGGTCTAATACCAGCACCCGTTCACTATTAGACCCAACGAATCAATAGAAGGCTTTTTAGTCAGTCAATGGCCAAGTGTCTGAAACCTGCGATTCCTCTAGGGTTAAACAGGATTACCGTAGCAAACGCTCTTTCATTTAGAGGGTAAAACTGACCTGTCTTCCGTGGGTCTAATTCCAGCACACGTTCCCTATTAGACCCAGCGAAAGTGCTGTCAGTCATTTGACAGTGTTGGCGTGTTGAGTCAAATTAAGCCGCAGGCTCCACTCCTGGTGGTGCCCTTCCGTTAATTCCTTTAAGTTTCAGCTTTGCAACCATACTTCCCCCGAAACGCAAACACTTTGGTTTCCCGGAATCTGCCCGCAGAGTCATCGAAGCTACTCCTGCGGATCGCTAGTCGGCATCGTTTATGGTCAGAACTACGACGGTATCTGATCGTCTTCGCGCCTCTGACTTTATAATGTCATTATACATGCATTGGACGCACATAGTTTCCTTTAATCAGTTAATCAAAATCAATGAAAACCTTTCAGCTCGCTGTAGAGCACAGATCTTCAGCAAGTACACACCTTGACCTCCTGCTCTGGGACATCTGTTCCAGGTCTGTCCATGTCTTCCCTGTTTTCTTTATATGTTTGTCTCGAGCTCTCGTCTCCGCTCATATTTTGGCCTGCCCCTACTGCCTTGCCTTGGGGTTCCAGAACAGAGACTGTCTAGTAATGCTATCAGCTAGTTAACCTTTACCACCCCACATCGAGAATTCCTATTTCTGGGTGTACCCGGTGTCCAGGAAATTGTTTAAATTGCTGAAGAGCTAGGAAAGTGTTCTTTTACAAGATTTGCATATCTGTTAGTTTCCACTAAAAAGGTAAGTAGCATGTCCCTTGCTGAACGTCGCTTCTTACAACCGCCAACCTATTTGGCTGTTATAAGTTTCTTGGCAAGTGTGCAGTATAGTAAGTTGCCATTACTTTTCGTTAGCGGAAAAAACAAACCGATGTCTGCCAAACTGGACACGAACGGGATTTGAACCGGGTGCGTTGGGATTGTGAAATTGGCGCTTCACCCCTAGGTCCTGCAGCCTCCTTAGTTGGCACTACAAACATATTTGTTACATCTACATAAACAAACTAAACAGATCTACCTCAGAAAAATCTGTTGCAAGAACTTAACGTCATTACCCTCAATAATGGGATAATCTTCAAGTTCGAGTGAAAAAAAGAATATATCATTTCAAAATTGTAAATAAAAACCCCCTAGCACATTTCATGGTTGGAATTGGAGAAGAAGAAAGTGACGTCCATTTTTTATTAATTTGCCAGGGGACGGCGTGGGCTAGTGACACGGCTCACAACCAGAAGGTGCTGGGTTCGATTCTCATCACAGCACCGGCCGTTACCCGGGGAAGCAAACCCTTACAAAATGCAGGAGGAAGCAGACCCTTACATTAAATGCATGCTGAAGTCAGATGCATTGGGCCGACAGGCGCAAAATAAAAACCACAGTGCAACGCACACCGCCTTGGGGAATAGATAAAATAAGGCGAACGCAAAAAAAAAACCCAAAAAATTAATTTGCCTGGATGTTTATGTACAATAAAACGGTGACTATGTGTTTAGCATTCTACATCATCTTCAGCTGTAAAATGGACATTTTTTTCTGGCAAGTGTTCAATCCAATGTCAGCATCTTCTCCTTGTTGTTTTCTTATGGCGTGTTTGCTGTTCTATTTTTCCTACTAGTGTGGTTTTCAGCAAGATATGTAAAAAATGGTCAAAATATCTTAACTGTCTAATTTAAATTTCATTTATGAATTCTCTTATTTAGCTGTCTGATAACGAGTGTATCTGTAGTCTGTAATACTGGATTCAGTCAGGCATAACAAGTGTCTAATGCCAGGTTGCAAAAGTTGTGATTTGGATTAAGTTAATTAATATTTTTTATTTTGTTTTAACCTTAATCTTCTCCAAAACATTTGTTTGCTTTCCATGAGATGTACTCTATTCTTCTGTAACTTAACTTAATTTAACGTTATTATACTAGTTCAGAAGACTGCATACAACCAGTTTCTTCTACTACTTGTTTTTCCCATAACCCCAAGAGATCGTGGGGGCATCACACAGCATGTAAGCAATGTGTCTTGGGCATGTTGTTAGCTGACAGGGCCTAATCTCTCTCAGGCAATGTGTTTGTCCTTTATTGGCCCGTGTGTACATTTCCCAGTCACACCAATAACAGACACTGTCAGCAAACAGGGCGAAGGACGCCAATCTCCGTGAAATTCAGCCGTATGCACTGGACTGGAAATATGATACAGGGTAACCTAAATACAATTTCAAATAATCGATGACCATGCCAGGATAACCGTAGCACGTTTCCATGAATACAAGTGTAAGTTGTTGACTAGAGTGAATTCCAGTCAAATCCATATCCTGATGGCATCCATGTTCGACTAAAACATGAGAGAAAAATTAGACTGGCAGCCTGTTTGCCACCATCTTTGCTGCTCATTATTTATCCCCATTTCTCATCACCGCCTGTTTATTTGATATCCATGTTTCTACACCATGTAGTAATGATGAATATACATCATATTTGTTCACTCTCATTTTCAACTCTTGTTATTAGTTTGGATGTTAAAATCTGCCTCATTTTGGTGAAAATAGCTTTCACAATTTCTAAAACTTCCTGAAATCTATTTTGCAATTTCCATCCATCATTATAATATTTCCAACATAGGAGAAGTTCTCTTGACCTGCTCCAGTATTTGTTTCTTATCTGTAGAGTTGGTGTCTGTCTTACTTATTATATTAGTTTTGATTTTCTCATTGTTAATGTCCTGTCCATATTCATGACATGTAATATTCACTTTATTAACTAAATCTTGTAATTATTGTTTGCAGAACTGAGTAATCTGCAAATATGTCTATATTTATCGACACTCCACCGATAATTAACCCTTCTGGCGTTTGTTCTATCCATGTAACATTTTATTTTATGAAAATATTAAACAGACTAGGGACAGTATGTGTCCTTGTCTCGCACCTCATTTTGCATCTATATGTGGTGAGTAAATCCTGTCAGATTTTTATAGTAGTTGTTAGCTCAGTACAGGTTTATTTCTTTCTCTTTTTCGGATCTGAGAATTCTTGGACCTTTCTTTAATATATGTTATCATGTCGCAGTTCACTTATATATTTTGTCCATATTTGTTACGAATCTTTCTCATCAAGCAGAATATGTTTGTTCTTGTTTATAATATACGAGCAAGCCTTTTTCTGTTTATATTGTCTTGATTTCTTTGTGCATAACTATTGTGCTGTGTTTTTTCATCCATCACTTGATTATTTAACATTTTGTTCCTACCCACAGTGCCTTTTTTGCTTGTCAGCAAAGTGTACGCATTTTTTAATCTATTGTTCTATGTTCTTGATTGAATTTTTTTTCCCTATCCTTTTTCCTCTTCTGTCATTTTTATTAAGAGGTCGTCTTTCCTTCATACTTGATTTTTATAAACTCTTTTATTTTGGTAGAGTTTTATTTGTTGCTTGCAAGCTTATTAAAAAATATTTCAACGCAGCGCTTCACTTTCTCTTCTTTGCTTTTTCTTCTGTATCATTCCATGGTCCTGTCAGTAGACTTCCGTATTTATTTTCTACTTCCAGAAGACATTTCTAGCCTATGTATGGATACTTTACCACTGATATTTCAATTTGTGGTTTTTTATATTTCATCTCTCTATGTATCTTTAACCTTTATTTAATCACCACAGGAATGTGATCTTCTTCTTCTTTAGAGGTCATCCTGAAAAGGACATTTGTGACATTGTGTCATAATTTACAATGAGGCTGCTATATCTGTGTCTTTTGGCCCGACACATCCAATTTCAGCACAGAATTTTGGGGCCGGATTTATCGTTCCTCTTCGATCCCTAATCTCTTAGCCAGGCTGCATGGTTGCAGTCTGTTTCCAGGGTCACCACTTGGAGGTAGGATAGGGTCTTGGTCAGTTATGGGTCAGGAGCAGCGCATGAGCTATGGATCGCTGACCATCACAGCTGTGATGGTCAGCGACCCATAGCTGATTGCTAGCGTCAGGGCTAGCGAACCAGAGCTGCCAAGACCCTTCTACACCTCCATGCGGTGATCCTGGATAACAGGCTGCAGCAAGGCAGACTGGCCAAGGAGATGGGATCAAAAAGAGAATGTTAACCCGGTACTAAAAAAATGCTTGCTGAAGTCAGATGTGTTGGACTGAAAGGTGCAAATATCGCAGTCAAGAAGTGAACTACGACACAACGCATTCCGTTCTCTGGACTACTTTCTGCTACTTAAGCCCTTTCAGGGTTTGGTAGTGGGAGATTGAGAACGAACGAAGCCAAGTTATGGGTCAACACTGATGCAAGCAGGCAGCTACCAGTGGCTATCAGCTCATTCAGTTCTGTGTCTCTGACCCCAGATTGTGACCTGAATTTATGTCTGCTCCTTTATATATTTTTGGTGTTATGATACTTTTTGATTTTGTCATTCATCGTAAAATAAGTTAATATCATTTTTACTATATTGTCTGTATTTTTCTATATGTACATTCTCATTGAAAAATGTTTGAAAAAGCAGGTTGTATACAAATAAATAATTTTCATAACAATTTATCATTCTGTATTCTCTGTAATTTATTTTGTCCAATCCATATTGCCATACTATATTCTTGTGTGTTTCTTTCCCTGTTTTGGCATTTATATCTCTCACTACTACCACAAGATCCATACATTTTATTAGTTTTAGTGTCTGTTGTAAGTCTGTATAATATAAAGCTGAGTTATGACAGATTCATTTTGAAATACTTTTAATTTTTGAGCTGTACTTGGTTTTTGATTATTTCAATGCAATCGTGTTAATGTAGTTAACAGATGAGAAGACAAAGTGCCTAACTTTGAGATTTTTTAGCAATATTGACATGTTAAGTAGGAGAAGAAGAAAATAATATACTGATCAGACATGTTAGTCAGGGTCAGGCAAAACATACTGGCCAAGACCCTCACCTCTGCTTTCTAGCAGCCGTCCCTGGAAACGGGCTGTTTTCATGGCAACCTGGCTAATGAGGTGAGGGATCGACGTGATCCCTGTAGTAGTGAGTGACACACAGATGAAGCCAAGCATAGCACAACTGCCTAGAAGACCTGGTCCACCTTCACCAGCTCGCTCAGGATGTGAGGAAAGCTACAACAACCTGCCACTTAATGTTCTTTTCAGGGCGCACAAAAGAGTAACCTACTCATTGTGGGCATTCAAAAACAACAACAACATGTTAAGCTTCCATATACTTCTAAAATTTGTTCAGTTAAGATGGACGGGACATATTGCTTGCATGCCAGAAAAGCTCATCCCCAAGCAGCTGTTATACCGTGGGCTCACAACAGGCAGACGCTTACCAGGAGGGCAGAGGAAATGCTACAGACTCCTTGAAAGGGTCTCTGAAACGCTTCAATATGGATGTCACCTTCTGGGAGATGCTCGTACAAGACCCTACCAACTGGCGAGCTAGTATCACCGAAGATGCTCAGATCGCAGAAATCACAGCCATCGCATAGACTAAGCGAAAGTCTGCTGTCTGAAAAAGCAAAAACACATGACAATTCCACAGCCAGCTCTCCACATGTGTCCCTAAATGGGGCAATGTGTGCCGTTCCAGGATTGGTTTTTACAGCCACAATAGAACACATTTCAAAGTAACAGCTTGAAGCTGTTGCCATCTTCGTTTGTAATGGGCAACTATTACTATTATTTTTAAGTTAATATCATTTTTACTACATTGGACTTTTCTATAAGTATGGTCTCCTTGAAAAATGTTTTAAAAAACAGGTTGTATGCAGAAGCCGTTTTCAGGACTTGGTAGCTGGAGATTGAGAACAAACCAAGTCAAGTCTTCACATACAAATAAATGCTTTTCATAAAACAATTGATTATTCTGTCTTCTCTGCCATTTATTTTGTCCAATCCATATTGTTATACTAAATTCTTGTGCCATTCTTTCCCTGTTTTTATATTTAAATCTCTCGATAATATCAGAAGATCCATACATCTTATTAGTTTGAGTTAAGTCAATAGGGATTCTGTGGCGAAGTGGTTAAGCCATCGGCCTCGTGATCAGGTGGTGTGGGTTCAACTCCGGACTCTGCCATCTTTTTCACGGGTGCTTGATGCGGAGTCCCCTGCATCTCGTGGTCGCCCCCTAGTCGTCTTGTCATTGACTTGCCACTGGGGTTGGGCGGCACGAGACGAGAGAGTGAGGATAAAAAGTAGCGCAGTTAATCTTTACTAAAAATAGCGCTAGCTAAATTAATTATGCCATCATCGTCTACAATGGACGGCGGCCTTTGCCTTTTAAGAGTTTAAAGTTGAGTTACAACAGAATCTTTTTGGAAGACTTTATACTTTTGAGCTGTACTTGGTTTTTTGAGTTATCAAAGGCATGTGTGTTAACAGTTATGACAAAATAAATATGTCACCTCCTGGGCGATGCTTGCATAAAACTGTACCACCTGGTCCTCTAGTATCACCAAAGGTGCTCAGATAGCAGAGAGTATAGCCATTGCGGAGACTCAGCGAGTGTGGGCTGCCCGAAATAACAATACTCGCAATGATTCCACATTTGACTCCCCACATATGTGCCCTGAATGTGGCAGGGTTGGTCATTCCAGGATTGGTCTTTACAGTCATCAGAGAATACATTTCGCAGCAATAGTATGATGCTGTTGCCATCTTCGCTTGCGATGGGCAACTTTATCCCAGCTCTCCTTAGTCACCTCTTACATTATGCCTATGAGGTTACAGTCTTGCTATTCTTTGCTCCCATTTTGGAGACTAGTAACACAAAAGATTAACCCATTACACAGGGAAGGAAGACTAACGTCTGGTCAGGCGAAATATGCTGACCAAGACCCTCACCTTGTCTTCCTAGTAGCCCTCCCAGGAAACGGGCTGTTTTCATGGAAGCCTGGGTAACATGGTGAGGGATCAACATGATCCCTGTAGTGGTGAAAGACATGAAGATGAAGCCAAGTATTTCACAATCGCCTGGAGGACCCCGGCCCACCTTCATCAGCACGCTTGGAATGTGAGGAAAGCTACTTCAACCCTCCACTTAACGTCCTTTTCAGGACGCACAAAGGAGTAACCTATTTATTGTGGGCATTCGCAAACAACAACAACCACCCATTACACCCTTAGATGCCCAACAGATTTTTGTTTGAGAAACCATAACCATTATTCTGTTCAATGGAATATTTCACTTATTTTATAATAGAGGTGACTTTATTAAGTTAAAAGATAATCAAAGGAACGGATAAATTTAGACTATAACAAGTTTTTCAAAATACAAACACCTACAAGAACAAGAGGGCATAGCTACAAATTAACAAAATAAAGGTCCAGATTAGATATTAGGAAATAATTTTTTTTGTCAGAGAGTGGTGAATGCTTGGAATGCATCGCCACAGGAAATAGTGGAGACAGGGACAATTAGTGCATTTAAGAATAGATTGGATGCACATAGCTTTTAGAGCGAGGACATGTAAATGAAACTGGTTGTTTACAGACTCTGCATAGTCTTCTAAACCAGTATAAAAATGTTAAGGGGGTTTAGGGTCATTTCTACAGTGTAAACAGGGTTTAGGGCCATTTCTACACAGTGTAAACAGGGTTTAGGATCATTTCTACACAGTGTAAATAGAGTTTAGGACCATTTCTACACAGTGTAAACAGGGTTTAGGATCATTTCTACACAGTGTAAATAGAGTTTAGGACCATTTCTACACAGTGTAAATAGAGTTTAGGACCATTTCTACACAGTGTAAATAGAGTTTAGGACCATTTCTACACAGTGTAAACAGGGTTTAGGATCATTTCTACACAGTGTAAACCAGGTTTAGGACCATTTCTACACAGTGTAAACAGGGTTTAGGGCCATTTCTACACAGTGTAAACCAGGTTTAGGGCCATTTCTACACAGTTTAAACCAGGTTTTGGGCCATTTCTACACAGTGTAAACCAGGTTTAGAGGGCCATTTCTACACAGTGTAAACCAGGTTTTGGGCCATTTCTACACAGTGTAAACCAGGTTTAGAGGGCCATTTCTACACAGTGTAAGCCAGGTTTAGAGGGCCATTTCTACACAGTGCAAGCCAGGTTTAGGGCCATTTCTCCACAGTTCATGCATTTGAAAGTGCGTGCACTTGGAATGGTTGTAGTGTAGATTGATAGCTGCTTAAATACTATAAGGCTGTAGTAAAATTTTGCATTTCTGCTTGTTGAGTTGTTGAAGTATTCAGTGTGAGTTCTTAGTATTGGTGCATTCAAAGGTACTGCTGTCAGGGATAAAGTGTTTGACACTAGATTGTATGAGGTTATCCCCACTTTGGTAGAAGGTAAGATAGCCCTATAGGAGACACTGCTGTCAGGGATAAAGCGTTTTATGCTACATTGTTTGAGGTTATCCCCACCTGGGTAGAGGGTAAGGTAGTCCTGTAGGAACTAAAGAAAAGTCCAGAGGAGATATTATTTTAGTCAGAGAGTGGTGAATGCTTGGAATGATTTTCCACAGGAAGTAGTGTAGGCAGGGATAATTAATGCATTTAAGAATAGATTGGATGCATATAGAGCAATTTCAGACCGGAGACAGAGGCACTGAAGGCTGCAGTAAAAGCAATGCTGACAGGCGGAAGCAATGAAAGCCAGATAGTCCTGTCTACAGATTCCCTGGCCGTGGTTACAGCACTAAAAAGCCAGAAAAATACTGAACAATGATTTAAGAGCAGTACTCTGTTAACTATGCCAGCAGTCCGCATCAAAAAGAGTAGTGGTACAGTGGGTTTCATCCCACTGTAACATCCAAGGCAACAAGGAGGCAGACAGACTGGCAAAAGAAGGTGCAAGACTACCACAACCAGATTCTAGTGTGACCTACGAAGAGTCCAAAAGGCTTATTAGGGCCAGCTACATGGCCAAATTGGAAACAGAACATACTGGTTACACAAAAAATGATGCATATTACCAGTTGAACAGAAGAGAGCAGGTCGTGGTCTTCAGACTCCGCACAGGCCACAACAGACTGAGGTACCATCTATTCAATAAACTGAAGATAGGTGGCACTGACGAATGCACGTGTGGTACAGGGAAAATGACCGCTGAACATCTGCTGCAAAATTGCCCGATATACGAGGATCAGAGAAAGCACATGTGGCCATCACCAGTGGCAACACTAGACAAGCTCTATGGCAGTGTCGACAGCCTCAGGATGATAGCTGCTTTCTTCGAACAAATTTAAGTTGACGTCAGACAGCGTATGAAGAAGAAGATGAAGAAGGATGCATATAGCTTCTAGAGAACGGAAATGTAGAAACTGGTTGTTTACAGACTGCAGGGTCTTCTAAACCAGTATAAAAACGTTAAGTTAAGGAGACACTGCTATCAGGGATAAAGTGTTTGATGCTACATTGTTTGAGGTTATCCCAACTTGGGTTAAGACTGAAGCTACGGATGTTTAACACCTTGTCATTTGCATATACCAAAACCCTGCGGAGAAGAGCATATCCTTCTCAGTTTCAAAGAAATAAATGTGTAGAGGTAATACAGGATATCCGTTTGCTATAGACGAATGAATATCCTGGTCTTAGCAGAAGTAGTAGTAGTTCTCAGAATTTCTGAGGTGGAGAGATCAGTTTCCTTCTTTGCTGTCTTGGCATTGCTGATCCTATTTACCCATTCAGTACAAATTTACAGCTGTGTGAACTGGAACAGAGTGAAGCTCCTCAGTCTTTTTAGTGGGTGGCCACAGTTTAGACCAATTTGCCACGTTCAAATGTTTACGATAGTGACTTGCCTTATTTCAAATACTGTGTCAGATAACCATTTACAGCCAGATGAACTGGTCCACATTGCCAATAAGAACTGTAACCTGTCATTGTGAAGGGGGGGGGAGGGGGTGGGGGGAGAGAAATGTCGCCATTGTGACTTTTCTGACTGCTTATTATAGTGCCTTGTCTATCCTTGTTTATTAAAGATGTGTTCCTTGCCAGATTCTTAATAGAATCAGGTTCCAATTTACAGCTGGGTGGATTGCAGCATGGCATGATAAGAAACTGTCACTGGGCAGTTATCCTGTGTGGAGGGATACAGGTAATCTCATAGCAGACATTGTTGTTTAGGATGAAGTGTGAGAAATTTGGATTGTAAATGACCACAGCATATTTAAGAGGTAGGGTGGCCGGTTTCCTTCCTCGCTACCTTTTCTTTACCCCTAACACTAATCCAGGTATCCACTTGTAAGTGGGTCAACAGGAGCTTGCCAGTAGAGAGCGATGAACCCTGTACCTTTGCCATGAAAAGCCAGTACTCTACCACTACACTAGTTCAAAGGGACAACACCTGACCACTCTGCCACTTGGGTGTGTTTATTAAAGTGTCTTTGCTGTCTGGGACACTTACTTATGTCCCCATTAACATAAATAAGTAGGTACATCAAGGAATCGTTATAGAGGCACGCACAAAATCCATGTTACAGCCAAAAGACCTTCATCAGAAACAAAGAACAACACAAATAAAAATAACCTACTGATCATAACAACAATGATGAATTCTGCTCGTGGAGCTGACGATGTAGCACAGTGAATGAGCTGACAGCATCATAGTTAGCGTACCAGTGCTGTCTATGTATATGTCTCAAGTATATGCAGCAAGGTGCTTCTCATCATCTGGAGGTCCATGGTTTGAATCTGCATTTCCTATTGCTTCACTTTCTTTCCTGTTGTCTGATGTATATATGTTTCAGGTTGTCTAACATGTACTTGTCTTTGCAATTGCTGTCTCTACTTTATTATTGTGTGTGTAAAGTCTCGACTTTTTTTGGGTGGATGATGAGTTGACCTTCCTTGCTAGCTTACCTTCCTTGATAGCTTACCTTCCTTGCTGGCTTGCTTTCATTGATAGCTTACCTTCCTTGTTGGCATGCTTTCATTGATAGCTTACCTTCCTTGGTGGCTTGCTTTCATTGATAGCTTACCTTCCTTGCTGGCTTGCTTTCATTGATAGCTTACCTTCCGTGCTGGCTTGCTTTCATTGATAGCTTACCTTCCTTGGTGGCTTGCTTTCATTGATAGCTTACCTTCCTTGCTGGCTTGCTTTCATTGATAGCTTACCTTCCTTGCTGGCTTGCTTTCATTGATAGCTTACCTTCCTTGCTACTTTGCCTTCCTTGCTAGCTTACCTTCCTTGCTAGCTTACCTTCCTTGATAGCTTACCTTCCTTGCTGGCTTGCTTTCATTGATAGCTTACCTTCCTTGCTGGCTTGCTTTCATTGATAGCTTACCTTCCTTGCTACTTTGCCTTCCTTGCTAGCTTACCTTCCTTGCTAGCTTACCTTCCTTGATAGCTTACCTTCCTTGCTGGCTTGCTTTCATTGATAGCTTACCTTCCTTGCTGGCTTGCTTTCATTGATAGCTTACCTTCCTTGCTACTTTGCCTTCCTTGCTAGCTTACCTTCCTTGCTAGCTTACCTTCCTTAATAGCTTACCTTCCTTGCTGGCTTGCTTTCATTGATAGCTTACCTTCCTTGCTGGCATGCTTTCATTGATAGCTTACCTTCCTTGGTGGCTTGCTTTCATTGATAGCTTACCTTCCTTGCTGGCTTGCTTTCATTGATAGCTTACCTTCCTTGCTGGCTTGCTTTCATTGATAGCTTACCTTCCTTGCTACTTTGCCTTCCTTGCTAGCTTACCTTCCTTGCTAGCTTACCTTCCTTGATAGCTTACCTTCCTTGCTGGCTTGCTTTCATTGATAGCTTACCTTCCTTGCTGGCTTGCTTTCCTTGATAGCTTACCTTCCTTGCTGGCTTGCTTTCATTGATAGCTTACCTTCCTTGCTACTTTACCTTCCTTGCTAGCTTACCTTCCTTGCCTTCCTTGATAGCTTACCTTCCTTGCTGGCTTGCTTTCATTGATAGCTTACCTTCCTTGCTGGCTTGCTTTCATTGATAGCTTACCTTCCTTGCTGGATTGCTTTCATTGATAGCTTACCTTCCTTGCCACTTTACCTTCCTTGCTAGCTTACCTTCCTTGCCTTCCTTGATAGCTTGCCTTCCTTGATAGCTTTCCTGCCTTGATAGCTTGCCTTCCTTAATAGCTTGCCTTCCTTGATAGCTTGCCTTCCTTGATAGCTTGCCTTCTTTGATAGCTTGCCTTCCTATCTGTAACCGTGGTACCCATTGTCATGGATAGCAGAGAGGATATGGAAAGGCCATGTTAGCTAAGATGCAGCAGTTTGTAATTGCAGCATGTTATTGCTAAATGTAATCAATGTTGATGATCAGTTGGATTCTCTGTGTATATTGTATTAAAGCATTATACTGCTTAACTGACTTGTGTTGTGTGGATTTTTTTTGTTTAATGTGTTCGTCATGTATGTTTTGAGTAGCTGGGTAGACAGAGTGGTTGCTTCTCGTGACAAAGGTGCCTGGTTTACTCCCTGGTATCAACATGCTTCAGTCGAACCAGCTGAAAATGGGCACTTAACTTACGGTTTATGGGAATCAAATGCAGCAAGGAAGGGACTAGTCAGCCTCACTCACAGAAACCTAGTTTCTAACACTTCATCCCAGACAGCAGTGTCCTCTGTATGGCTACCTTTACCGTATCATCTCTCTCTCTCTCTCTCTCTCTCTCTCTCTCTCTCTCTCTCTCCCTCCCTGGGCCCGTATCTACATTTTAAGTAAATTGAAAACAATATTTCTAATCTCTCATCTTTTTCCGATCCCAACAACTGACTTAACCACCTTCCAGTTGTCATTATATCACAAGGGATCAAGACGCTGAGCAGCGCATAAACTGCAGCGGTCTGCTACCCATAGCTGACTGCTAGCGTCAGGGTCAGCGAACCAGAGCTGCCAAGACCCTTCTACACCTCCACGTGGTGATCCTGGATAACCAGATGCAACAGAGCAGACTGGCTAAGTAGAATGGATCGAAGAGGGAGGGCAACCCGGTACTCAAAAATGCTTGGAGAAGTCGGATGTGTTGGACCGAAAGGTGCAAATTTCGCAGTCAAACTGTAAACCACGACACAACGCATTCCGTTCTCTGGACTACATTCCACTACTTGCAAAGCTTTTTTTCAGGGCTTTGTAGCGGGAGACTGAGAACGAACAAAGAAGATGATTATATCACAAGACTGAAACTGAAGCTCTCCATCGAATCCCAATCATGGTCTGTCTTCTCGAACTCTGTCCATAACACTTCAGCTATCATAGCTTTCTCATCTACCGTACTTTAAGTGTTATTTGACCTCCCAACTCTTTTTCTTTATTCGTGGGGTTCCATCCAGTAACTGTATGGCTATATTAATTCTGATGGTGGGTTCTATCCACCTTCACTTTCTTCCCCAATTTCTAGCCGTATTCATTTTCATGTTCTGTGCCATTGAAAATGTTCATTATTACATTGTCTGTTCTGTTCATCACTGAACTCCGGGCACACCTATAGGTGCTCAGTCTTTCTCTCAGTAAATGGCGAAGAGTGTGGACACTGATGGTTCCTGCAGCTCATTAGCTGTACAAACTTATGCTCCATCCTCTCTTGCGCCTTGAGCTCGCTCGAGCCTCGTTCGATATCAAAGATCTGCGGGCTGAATTGCTGATTCGTCTATTGGGATGTTGTCATCTAACAGGCGGTCATTGACAGACTTCAAAATGTGACTCCTATTCATTTCTAGAGTACCCGTAATTAGTGCATGTGAAGTCAGGATGTCAGCCGTTTCGTTGCCCTGAATCCCAGAATGACTAGGCCAGTAGATCCACGCCTTCCTCTCCTGGGTTTGATGTCTCAACAGCTAGCATACACTCATGCCTTAGCAAGTCCCTCTGTACCTTCTGAAGCAAGAATTGGGAGTATGAAACGATGCCTGCCTCTGTTAAAGAGGTCCAAGATAGTCCTCAATGCTACTGTCACTGCTTCCATCTCGTACTACTGAGGTTGCTGTTCTGTACGAGTGGCTCCTCCAAGCAACAACAACAATTACATTGTCTGGAGCAACAGTGAAAGTTTGGAGACAAGTGGATCAGGTAATCGAAATTTAGGTTATTGTCGGGCAATTTACAATGGGATAAACTGCAGATAGTCGCTAATGGCTATCACGCCCACATGCCACGAGAATCAAGCGCATTAACCACAATCTGACTCGGTTTTAAGCACAAGTGCTTATTAATAGTTCTTAGATTATCACCCCTTTCTCGACTGTCAACAATACATGGTGTAACAGACCAATGCAGAACATCTGTCCGCCAGTCTACTGTAAAAAGACAACAGCAGTTTAACAATTAAAGGTGCTCTGCCTTCCTGCACAAATCCCCCGTCTCATACCCCCATTGCACTCTTTCCCGCCCTCCAACCCACTCTGTTCTTTCTAGTCAACCGTTCCGTCTCTTCCTCCCTCAACCTGTCTATCTCACCCCCACTCCGATCCGCTTCTCACCTCTCCAACCTGCGCCCGCCGCTTCCCTGAAACCGTTAAATCCATTCTCCCTTCATAATTGCCCCCCCCCCATCCTCCCATATCTTTCACTATTTCAGTTTCTCTGGATGTTTATACAACTTTAAAATGTCATAATTATCACGGGCACGTCTCCTCGTATCATAACCTACTTATGCTGACATCATGTGATTCGACCAGCCAATAAAATACCCATTGCTAACGGCACATTATAATATTAAAGAATTAATATAGGTAGATATGCATGTATATATAAAGCATATATCTGGCGTCCCAACAACACCCCTACCCAGCGTGCCTTTTTCTACTAACAAACTATTATTTTTCATACATGACTCAGTAGATTATCTTCATCCATAAATGTCTTCTCACCATTTTCTCGCGATTTATAGCCTTTATAGGATGACGCAAATCTTCATGTCACATTTTCCATTCAGGATATGCGTAATTTTATCCTCGGCTATTCATCTCCACCACTCCTTTGCTGTTTTTTTTTGTATTTAACGTTCCTTTGGTGCATTCTTTTTAACAATGTACAGTTTATTGGTTATATAAAGGAGTGGGGGAAATGTTTCGGCATCCAGACCTTAAGTGGAAGTGAAAGTCAAGCTGTATAAAATATTAGTTAGACCTAGATTTGAGTACTGTGTTCAGGTGTGGAGTCCATATCGTAGAGGGGAGATAAACATGCTGGAAAGGATACAAAGAAGAACGAGAAAACTGATAGTGGGATTCTAGGATTATAGTTGTGAGAAAAGCCGATCTACAGTGTCTAGAAAAGAGAAGAATTCGAGGTGACTTAAAACAGGTTTATAAGATAATCAAAGAAAAGGAAAAATTAGAATATAACAAGTTTTTTCAAAATACAATCACCAACAAGAACAAGAAGGCATAGGTACACATTAACTAAAGAAAGGTCCAGATTAGATACCAGGAAATATTTTTTTTAGTTTTAGAGTGGCGAATGCTTGGAATGCATTGTCAAAAGAAAAAAGTGGAGGTAGGGTCAATTAATGCATTCAAGAATATTTTGGATGTGTATATATATATTTAGATCAAGTGAAGGTTGAACTCCCTCCAGTCGGTCCAACTGTAAAGCGGTTCATTTGTAAATGAATACATGCCCGATCTACGGTTAGGTTAGGAAACACAGTGAGGAAGTGAACTGGCCACGCAGTGCCAGATTAACTCTTTCACTCCATAATATTTTGTATCTCCGTAGAAATGTATTCTTTCATTGTAAATTGCAGCCAATAAGTGCTAGTACATTTATAAATTAAAGAAAACTTGGGAAAGAGAAAGTTTTAAGTACAGTCTATGTACGACAATTGCTGAAGTCAATGTATCAGCCTCATGGCATTGTAGGAAGATTTGTGAGCCGATATATCGGTTCTACGGAGTGAATCAGTTAAGGCATGGCTGTAGCCCGCCGACCTCATCCTCCACCCGTGATTAGCATAACCTTATTCGTAGACCCATGCCCTCAATACCACCTGACCGTCGACAACCAACCAAGCAATACCCACAGAGTCTGAAATACATTACCCACAAATCATTCATTCAGAAATATATGTAACCCACCCCTTGGTCCCCTGCACCCAAACATAACTCTGCACCCAACAACCAACCCCACTCCCACTGAATTATATATATGAGACATATGAAACCAACAATCGTTGGTTCATTCACAATATGAGTAACCCCACCCTTGCGCACCCTGATAAGACATGTTACCAGATACCTTATAAGGATTGCGTTGATGCCCATATATAACGATTTCCAGGAATACATTAGCGTTAGAATTCTCGTGAAAGCTGATGGTAAATAGTTTAGGACAAATCGTTTGTGGTAACATGTTGAGGGTAAAATGATGGGAGTTCAAAGTTTGAGGTAAAAAGTTTAGGGTAACATGTTGACGGTGAAAAGTTTAGGGTAACATGATGGGGGTTAACAATTTAGGGTAATAGGGTAACAAATTTAGGGTACCATTTTGGGAGTAACAAGTTTAGGGTAACATGTTGGGGTAACAAGTTTATGGTAACGTTGGGGTAACAAGTTTATGGTAACATTTTGGGGTAACAAGTTTAGGGTAACATGTTACGATAACAAGTTTAGGGAAACATTTTGGGGATAAAACGTCTTGACTAAAGGGTTCGTTTAGGTTAAGTGTTCGAGATAAGATATTTGAGGTGAATAAGTAGTTTGAGAATGAAACAGGAGTCAGAAAGATCAGATATTTTAGCTACATTGAAAGATATAAAGCCTTGGTGAAAACCGCAGCGGAAAGAAAAGTAAACAAAGCGGATATATTGAGGTCGGATTAAGATAAAATTCAGGAATGGTCTATAAGCTGGCAAATGTAGTTCAATGTAGATAAATGTACAGTCATCCACATGGTTAGATCCAATATGGAACATAATTAGAAAGATAGATAAGGAAAGGGACCTAGGGGTTATAATAGATCATACAGGTAAGGTGAGTGAGCAAGTTCAGGTAGCAGTGAAAAAGGCAACTGCAATGTTAGGTATGATAAAAAAAATTATTAAACATAGGAGCAAGGAAGTGATAGTCAGACTGTACAAAACATTAGTTAGACCTAGATTGGAGTACTGTGTACATGTGTAGAGTCCTTATCATAAGGGGGATATAAACATACTGGAAAGAATACAAAAAAGAGCGACAAAGCTGAAAGTGGGATTCCAGAATTACAGTTATGAGGAAAGACTAAGAAAACAGGCCTATAGTATCTAGAAAAGAGAAGAATTCGTGGTGACTTAATACAGGTTTATAAGATGATTAGAGGAACGGATTTATTAGACTATAATATGTTTTTCAAAATACAATCGCACACAAGAACAAGAGGGCATAGCTACAAATTAACCATAGAGAGGTCCAGATTAGATATTAGTAAATATTTTTTTTAGTCAGAGAGTGCTGAATGCTTGGAATGCATTGTCATAGGATGTAGTGCAGGCAGGGACAATTAATGCATTTAAGAATAAATTGTATGCGCATAGCTTTCAGAGCAAGGTTGTATACACACTCTGCTTAGTCTTCTAAACCAGTATAAAAACGATTAAGTTAAGTTAAGTTAAGCATGAAACGTGTCCTAGGAAGACAACGCTATATCTGGGAGGATAGCGTCAACGGATTGATAAGGCGGAAACATTTCAGACTGCAGGTTTCTTCTCTGTTGTCGCTCGTTATAAAAAGAAGGTTTTATTATGTTGTCTCATAGTTTATATTGAGGTTTGCAATATCTGCGCCTTACGCAACCAGTTTCCAGGACCGCTACTTGTAGGCAGAGTAGGGTCTTGGATGGCTCTGGTTCGCCGATCTTAACGCAAGTAGTGAACAATTAATCGTTGACCGAAGTCAACTCGTTCACGTTGTTTTCGGTCCAAGATTGCTCCCCTAAGGCACGAGACACAGGCCATTGGAGATCGATTTTAGGTGACCTTCGATGTAGATATATTTTCTGATCAGATTAGTGCAAACCTCTCTATAAAAACAAAAATAAAACAACAAAACAATACATTACACAGACAGACACACACACACACAGACAGACCCACCCACGCACAGACACACTACACACACACACACACACACACACACACACACACACACACAGGCAGACAGACAAACTGAGCACGCCAGCGAGAGTATATCTAGACCATACACATCTGGAAAATATAATCCTAATTGTAAATTGCCCGTCTGGTCTCCAGGGTCTTTGTGTATGACAAGGACAAGAATAGCACCACTGCCTCACAGTGAGCATGTCGTAACAGGCTACTAACTGTGTGACATTGCATAACACCGGCCATGGTTAGGTGGTTTGTTTAGAGCAGCATAGATGGCGCCTAACAGAAAACTGGTCTACTTTGCTCTAGTGTTTGAGTCTATTAAGATGATCTCGTACATCGTTTAACCACTCTCCGTAAGCGATTGTACCAACGCAGAGGACTATTAAGCTGCTCGAGCATAGCCCGCTAAGCAGGGCATCCTTCTCCCGGCTACATCCAGCTCATACTAAAGCTGGAACCTGCACAGGGGCATCTGCCCCTGTAGAAGTACAGGTCGACTAAGAGCTAAGAACTACGGCATTTAAATAGGAAGCAATTATACAGTGATCTCAGAACAGGCATGCACTTTTTAAGAGGTCAGAAGAAACTCTATACAAACTAATTGAAAGTGTCTCTGAAAAGCTTCAACGTTGATGTCCCCCCTGGGAGTTGCTTGCACAGAACCGCTCCACCTGACGTCATTGCATCATGCAATGTGCTCAGATCGCAGGTCGCTGACCGTTGACGCTTCCACAGCCGACTCCCCGCATGAGTAGCCCCGTGTGCGGGAAAGTCTGCCTTGCCAGAAAAGGTATTTATAGCCAAACACGTTTTGCAGCACTAGTCTGCTGCTTGTCGCCATATTTGCTTGCAGCGAGCAACTGTCATTATTATTTTATACTGTTTTCTTCGCTTTCACAAAGGCACATCTATTACCGTCATAAAATTGGCGATCTGTCTCATGTTTCTCTGGTTGCCATACGGTGGATCCTTAAAATGGATTAGGTGGGACCGAAGAAATTGCAAAGAAGCAGTGAATGATCTGGTCAGCCATCCACAGACTGTCTGTCGTACAATAATGACTACTCTAGCTATTGTAACGAAGTCAATCAGATTACTTAGACCATATGTTCTATATATCTGAAAGTGGCTGCTTTGTTTGCACCACAAACAGTCCAGCTCCAAACTTGCTGCGTAATCAGACAACATATATTAGACACTGAATGGTCACTCTATATTACATCACCATCGTCACCAACTTCCTTATCTTCTAAACCTTGATCATCACCAGCTTCCTTATCTTCTTAACCTTGATCATCACTAACTTCCTTATCTTCTTAACCTTGATCATCACCAACCTCCTTATCTTCTTAACCTTGATTGTTGTCTACTTCTTTATCTTCATTCCCATGTCCGTCATCTAATTCTTCAACTCCATCCATATGCCCGTCATTTACTTCTTTATCTTCATTCCCATGTCCGTCATCTAATTCTTCAACTCCATCCATATGCCCGTCATCTACTTCTTTATCTTCATTCCCATGTCCGTCATCTAATTCTTCAACTCCATCCATATGCCCGTCATCTACTTCTTTATCTTCATTCCCATGTCCGTCATCTAATTCTTCAACTCCATCCATATGCCCGTCATCTACTTCTTTATCTTCATTCCCATGTCCGTGATCTAATTCTTCAACTCCATCCATATGCCCGTCATCTACTTCTTTATCTTCATTCCCATGTCCGTCATCTAATTCTTCAACTCCATCCATATGCCCGTCATCTACTTCTTTATCTTCATTCCCATGTCCGTCATCTAATTCTTCAACTCCATCCATATGCCCGTCATCTACTTCTTTATCTTCATTCCCATGTCCGTCATCTAATTCTTCAACTCCATCCATATGCCCGTCATCTACTTCTTTATCTTCATTCCCATGTCCGTCATCTAATTCTTCAACTCCATCCATATGCCCGTCATCTACTTCTTTATCTTCATTCCCATGTCCGTCATCTAATTCTTCAACTCCATCCATATGCCCGTCATCTACTTCTTTATCTTCATTCCCATGTCCGTCATCTAATTCTTCAACTCCATCCATATGCCCGTCATCTACTTCTTTATCTTCATTCCCATGTCCGTCATCTAATTCTTCAACTCCATCCATATGCCCGTCATCTACTTCTTTATCTTCATTCCCATGTCCGTCATCTAATTCTTCAACTCCATCCATATGCCCGTCATCTACTTCTTTATCTTCATTCCCATGTCCGTCATCTAATTCTTCAACTCCATCCATATGCCCGTCATTTACTTCTTTATCTTCCTCTCCATGACCTTTCAACCTATTGCATTTTTATCATTCCACGAATTGACAAGTATTAGAACTTGCACACAAATCTTGTATAACAATTCTCCTTCTTCTTTCTTCTTCTTCTTCTTCTTCTTCTTCTTACTATTATTATTATTATTATTATTATTATTCTCCACCTCCACACCTCAAGGTAGAAGAGGAACGACTAAGTAAGTAAGTATTATTATTCTCCTCCTCCTAATGCTTCTTTTTATTCTTCTTCTTCTTCTTTTTATTCTTCTTCTTCTTCTTGTTCTTCTTCGTCTTCTTCTTCTTCTTTTTCTTCTTCTTCTTTTTAATTATTATTATTATTATTACTATTATTATTCTCCTTCTTCTTCTTCTTCTTCTTCATCTTCTTCTTCTCCTTCTTCTTCTTCTTCTTCTTCTTCTTCTTCTTCTCCTTCTTCTTCTTCTTCTTCGTTCTCAATCTCCTACTACCAAGCGTTGAAAAGGACTTTGCAAGTAGCAGGATGTTGTCCTGAGAACGGAATGCGTTGTGTCGTAGTTTACAGATTGACTACGATATTTGCACCTTTCGTTACGACACATTCGTCTTCGGCAGGCATATTTGAGTACCTGGTCTATCCCTTCTCCTAAGCCAGTCTGTTCAGTTGCAGGCTGTTATCGAGGATCACCGCGCGGAGGTGTAGAAGTGCATTGGCAGCTCCGACTCGCTGGCCCTGGGGCTAACAATCAGCTATGGGTCGCTGGCCCTGGGGCTAACAATCAGCTATGGGTCGCTGGCCCTGGGGCTAACAATCAGCTATGGGTCGCTGGCCCTGGGGCTAACAATCAGCTATGGGTCGCTGGCCCTGGGGCTAACAATCAGCTATGGATCGCTGGCCCTGGGGCTAACAATCAGCTATGGGTCGCTGGCCCTGGGGCTAACAATCAGCTATGGGTCGCTGGCCTTGGGGCTAACAATCAGCTATGGGTCGCTGGCCCTGGGGCTAACAATCAGCTATGGGTCGCTGGCCCTGGGACTAACAATCAGCTATGGGTCGCTGGCCCTGGGGCTAACAATCAGCTATGGGTCGCTGGCCCTGGGGCTAACAATCAGCTATGGATCGCTGGCCCTGGGGCTAACAATCAGCTGTGGGTGGCTGGCCCTGTGGCTAACAATCAGCTATGGGTCGCTGGCCCTGGGGCTAACAATCAGCTATGGTTCGCTGACCGCTGCAGCTCATGTGCTGCTCAGCGGCCTGATACCATCATTCATTCATTCAAAATTGCTAGCAGTGATGTATTTGTATTGCGAACTTGTATTTAATATGTTTGCAGAAATTGAATTCATTTTTTAAATAAATCGAAGCTGCTGTAGTACTGAAGGCCAAAAGTCTATGAAAACATGTATAGGTAAAGGCTTACTGACCGGACCGGGACAGAAACAAAACGCGACCCACGTTACGGCCACAAGACATTCGTCAGAGACCAAGACTAAATGAAGACAACTAATTAATCACACAAAAAATGTTTATGACGATACAACACAATACAACACAATACAACACGATACAACACAATACAACACAATACAACACAATAGTGCGCTTAGGCAGACTAGGGTACGTCTCGTTGAATGACCATATCCATGACCCCTTCTGATGGCCGAGTCCCAGACGGCCTGCAGTTCTGTTGGGGAGGGGACGATCTGTTTTAATTAAAATGTTGCCAGGGCGGCCCCGAGGACGTCTCCAGGATGAGCACGGCCTCTTTCCATAAGTCGACCCCCACAGCCCGTCGGATGGTCTAGTGGACAGGGATTTTCCGGGAAAGGCGAACAACGTGACCGAAGACCGAGAGGCGACAGCGATCAATCGTTGAGGTAATGCCTGCAGGTTGAGTACGTCGAACTACTTCACGGTTGAAAATCAGGTCGTGCAACTGGATCCGGAGGATGCGCCTATGGTTACGTAGGTGGAAGGTCTTAAGACGCTGCTGGTCCCGCTGTAGTAGTGTCCAGGTCCAGAAGCCGTACAGAAGAATGGGGACGAAGATGCAGTGAATACGACGCCTGGTGTCAAGAAAAGCCTTCGTTGTTACACGACTCTGCGGAGCGAGTGCATGGCTGAAGCCGCCAAGCCCATCCTACAGGTGATGTCGTGACTGCTGCGTGCGTCAGAGGACTGCCTGCTGTCCTCGGTGGCTGCATCAGGATTGTCGTTCACTGTGATGCACAGCGCAGAAGAGCCCTTGCTGAGGTTTTGGATTTTCGTCTTCGTCTAGGAGATGTGCAAGCCTAGGTGGGTAACCGATCGATCCAGTGCTCCTGGAGGGTTACCGGGACCTGAGATCGAGGCTCGGCATTATGACGTCATCAGCGTTGACGAGATAGGTTAACAGGTAGTCGCTGACAATGACTCCTGGGTCGTGTGCAGAAGACTGTGCGAGGACCCAATCCATGGCACAGTCGAAAAGCACAGAGGCCAGAACGCAGCCTTGTCGGACACCGGATGATGTATCGATATAACACGGGTCGAGTTATGTTTTGTATCGCTGTTCTAAACCAAGTCTTTGTTTATGCTGTGTTTTGTTTTTTATTTTGGGAAATTTCTTGTCCTTGATGAATACCCTGTTGACGTAACATGTTTCGTTGTTATCTGTCCCGGTGTGGTCCTTTAGCGTTTACTTATATTAGTTTTTATCTAATTTTTTTCTTGAAAGAATTTGTTTAGTGACAAGAACAATCACGAGAACAGGTGTAGTTAGCACTCGGAAAACATTTACATCAGACAACAGAAAAGAAAATGAAGTAATAGGTAATACAGATTCGAACTACGGACCTTCAGGTGACGGATGCACCTTACTGAAATAAAGAGGTTACATGAGTCAGTTCCCTTCATGTCTGCCTTCTCTTCCTTAACGGTTACCTGAGTGGTCCGCCAGGGTCTTTGTCTATGACAAGGACAAGAATAGCACCACTGCCCCAGAAAGAGCATGTCGAAAAAGGCGACGAACTGTGTGACATGGGATAACACCGGCCATTGTTAGATGGTTTGTTAAGAGCAGCATAGATGGCGCATAACAGAATGCGGGTCTACTTTGCTCTAGTGTTTGACTCTATTAAGATGGACTCGCACATCGGTTCACTACCCTCCACTGCATTTGCCTCAACGAAACGGAGTAATAAGCTGCTCGAGCCTAGACCACTGAGCAGGAAATCCTCCTCCAGACCACATCCAGCTCCTACCAGATCTGGGACCTGCACAAGGGCATCTGCCCCTGTAGAAGTACATGTCGACTAAGACTTAGACTTCCTTAGCGGTAGACTATTGACCAATTCACAGTTGGGTCAACTGGAGCGTGCCGATAATCTAACCCTGTGCGCATTACGTGAACAGTGAGGGCTCATTCAGAGCTACTCACACTCTGTTCTTGACCCTTAGCTTTAGACATCTCCAATCGCTGAAGAACAACAAACAAACGCGTTTCTATCAGCTACTTCATTGTTCAACGGAGAATATCTAGATTCCCGGTGCTCAAACAGGCAGGTGTATGCCTACTGCCCGGTAGCTGAAGGCTATCCGTAGTATTTTTTTTTGTAATTTACTTCCTGCAGCTAATTATGCGTGGACGAAGGTTAGTGCCGTATTGAGTATGAATTTGATTATTTTTTTCCTATGGTTGTGTCCAGATATCCACTTAGAATCTGCTCTTTTTCGATTTTTAACTGCCAAAGGACTTCTAAGTTCATCGTCTGTCATATATATTACTGAGAGGCAGTGTGGCCTAGTGATGAAACATCCGGTTCACAATTTCAACGGACTCGGTTCGAATCTTGCGTGCCTTGTTTGGTAGACACGGTTTTATTTTTCGATACGATCGCTTCTTCAGGTACCGCAAGTAATGGCAACCTGCCATACTGCACACCTGCCAAGAAATTTGTAACAGCCAAATTGTCTGGCAGTTATAAGAAGCGACGTTCATCAAAGGACCATCTACTTACATTTTTTAAAACACAGATAGAACTAGACACCCGACAACACCTCTTTTGAGACCACGGGGACAGTTGAAAGTTGCAGGATTCAAACACCACATTGTAAAACGCTTTCGTTTGTTGAGACGCGATTACCGGCCCATCTCTATTTTCGAAACAGCGCAACATCTATGTTGCTAGTGAAGAAAGTTCGACTTCTGATTTCTGCGTTGTGAATTTTGTTCTCGAAGGAAGTTCTTCAATATTCTTCGCTCCATCGCTCGAGGGGCAACACGGGGTTTATTTGCATCAGATTTGTGTAGGTTCAACACCTCGTAACCATATAACATGACTGGAGTAACCACGCTGTTAACCACACTACCGCAGTCGTTTCGCATCTGTTGCAGTATGGGTTTAACACAGTTGAAACTGAGCCAGCCCGCTGTTATCTTTCGCGAGATATCCCGATTTATTGAATGGTAGTTCGTGATTTCGACAGGGCAATCTCCAAGGCACATTTATCCTTATGGACAGAAGGTGTTGATCCAAACAACTGATAATTCCACGTGCCAAAATTGTGTTTTCTAGCGAGTAAAAAAATAAATATTTGTCTCAACTTAACTTCATTATACTGGTTTAAAAACTTCTACAGTCTGTATACAACCAATGTATTCCACTCCGCCGATATAAATATTAATTGTGATCATCCAATCTATTTTTGACTGCATTAACTGACCCTGCCTCCACCACATCATGTGGCAATGCATTCCAATCTCTCACCACTCTAAGACTAAAAAAAATATTTCCTCATATTTAATCTGGACCTGTCTTTAAACAGTTTGAAGCTGTGCCCTCTAGTTCTTGTGGCCAGTTGAACTTTGAAAAACTTGGTATAGTCTAATTGATCCTTTGATTTGATTAATTTATAAACTTGTTTAAGTCACCTTGAATTTTTCTCTGTTCTAGATAATATGAGACCAGTTTTTGTGGCGATTGGAGAGGGGAGTGTTAATAAAGGAAAAGATAAATTAAATATTTGTCAGTCAGAGTTATGTTTAACATACTGGTCATGACCCGACATATCGTTTTCGTTGTGATAATATAAAGTGACTGTGATACAGCAAAATTGAATTCAACAATGTCCTCCTCATAATGGCGAACTAACTAAGAAGTCTCATATTGCACTACAGCTAGGAGGATCTAGCTCCATTTTCTTCAGTACTCCTCGGGAGATAAAGAAGGTAAGAGTTCAGAGGGTGAGCTGAGTGGCGAAGTGGTTAGTGACACAATTCTCAACTCAAACATGCATATGTGTGATTGAATTCAGCAAGGTAGTCCTCAAACGAGAATTATAGCCATTTTAAAAATACGTGATAAAGTAGGATGAACTGGGTCATTAGGCCTAACAGGTCACAGAATAGCGCACTCAGTCTTAGGAAACAATGTGAACGAAAACAAAACTTTAGAAAACAACGCGAACGGAAACAAAACCTTAGGAAACAACGCGAACAAAGAAACAAAACCTTAGGAAACAACGCGAACGGAAACAAAACCTTAGGAAACAACGCGAACAGAAACAAAACCTTAGGAAACAACGCGAACGGAAACAAAACCTTAGGAAACAATGCGAACGGAAACAAAACCTTAGGAAACAACGCGAACGGAAACAAAACCTTAGGAAACAATGCGAACGGAAACAAAACCTTGGGAAACAATGCGAACGGAAACAAAACCTTAGGAAACAATGCGAACGGAAACAAAACCTTTGGAAACAACGCGAACGGAAACAAAACCTTAGGAAACAATGCGAACGGAAACAAAACCTTTGGAAACAACGCGAACGGAAACAAAACCTTAGGAAACAATGCGAACGATAACAAAATAATATGTAGAGTCACAGTAACCTGCAACTAAAAAACTTCGTCAGCAGTGACGGAAGGAGTACAAATAACTTCCAACAACAGTTAAGAAGAATGTGTCCCTCAAATGAAATACATTAAGACCGTTTCCGTTTCTAGGCCGTAGTTGTTTTCTATAAGCCGGCTGTTAACTTTAAGTTTGGGAAATGCCAGGTAAATCTTATCGCAAGTTACGAGTTTAAGAATGTTGACACACGTGAATGTGGTTTGGCGAAATCTGCGCGTGTGTAAATCTCAACGTGTCTGTGTGTTTTTGTATGTGTAACATGATTATAAGCGAACGATCTTGTTCCCACACGATGTTATATGTGACATATCAATGACTGCTCTCCCAAATAAATCCCGCGCCTTTTCGATTGCGGTACTCTTGTCTTTTGAGTTCAATTTAGCTATAATTAAAATCGTTCATTCATATACGGAATCTGCATCTCTTTTACTTAATAGCACTTGTTCTATTGCTATTCTTGGGTAAGTAACGCAGATAGTTCGTAAACGTGGGCTGTAGACGTTGTTACCGAATAATAAACATTATATTGGTGCAACACGTAGTTTAAATAAATGTTTAGGTAGAAGTTCAAGTTGCTTCTTTTCCTTCCAGTTCGCAGAGTCGGGATTTATTGGTATAATCATAATCATCATCATCATCATCATCATCATCATCAAGTGTTTTATCATGTGGGGTAAACGATTTATTCCTTCCATGCCTATTTGTCATTTTAACATTTCAGCACATCAAATGTTCTGTTTTCACATCTAACTTGTCCCAACTTTGTAAAAATGTTTTCTTCAGCCTGGATCTTTCCTCTTGTCACAAGATTATCGAGAACATGTTTTAGTACACATTATTTCTCGAATCCTGGATCAAGATGCTGAGCAGCGCATGAGCTACAGTGGTCAGCGACCCATAGCTGACTGCTAGCGTCAGGGCCAGCGAACCATAGCTGCCAAGACCCTTCTACACCTCTACGCGGTGATCCTGGATAACAGGCTGCAGCAGGGTAGACTTGCTAAGGAGAAGGGATCGAAGAGGGAATGCTAACCCGGTACTCAAAAAAGGCTTGCTGAAGTCGGATGTGTTGGACCGAAAAGTGCAAATATCGCAGTCAAGCTGTAAACTACGACACAACGCATTCCGTTCTCTGGACTACATTCTGCTACTTAAGCCCTTTCAGTGTTTGGTAGTGGGAGATTGAGAATGAACGAAGCCAAGCCAAGCCATTTTTCTAATCCCCAAGGTGGTTTGCGCTGCACTGTGGTTTTTATTTTGCGCCTGTCGGTCCAGTGCATCCGGCTTCAGCCTGCATATTATGTAAGGGTCTGCTTCCTCCTTGCATTTTCTAAGCGTTTGCTTCCCCGGGGTAACGGCCGGTGATGTGATAGGGATCGAACCCAGCACCTTCGGATTGTGGGCCGTGTAACTTAAACCACTAGCTCACGCTGTCCCCACCGTTCACCGGTTATGACTTTTGTTCCAATTTGGAAAATATTTAGATTTAGTCCTTTCCCTCCACTTGTCCTGTTTACCGTGCCAACTAATTTATGTAAATCATGCTAATTTTCAGCAACAATCACCACGTGATTTGCATAATGAGGAGTGATAGACCTATGCCTTCTATTATTATTGCTGATATATTTCTCCGCCACTTGCGTCGTGGGGAGCTTACGTTGCATTTCTTGTGGCAAGCGTGTTGAGTCCATTGTCGTAAATGATCGTGTTGTAGAGCTTTTGTTATGCCATCATTCCATCTGGTACCCGGTCTTCTTTGTGACTTGTGGCAAGATCGTTTGCACTGTAGGCGTGCAGGTAGTTGATCAGGTTGCATTCTCATAATATGACTGGGGTCGAAGTTGCAGCACATTGAATAAGCTAACATCAGCCAGTGACTCGTAACTGGCTTCTTGCATCAGGGTCAGCAAACCAGAACTGGCCAAGACCTTATTTCGCCTCCAAGCGCAAGCGGCGGTCCTGGAAACAGGCTGCACGTTTATATTCTGTATAATAGAATAGGGATCGCAGCGGAAGGCAAATACATTTTTTAAAAGCCTGCTATATATAAATATAACGCTTCCTGGCTTACATCGCAATACATGATATGTAAGTGTATTTCAATGTGTTGGTTTCTTCCAACATCGAATGAGCAGCGCCTGAGCTGTAGTGGTAAGTGACCCACAGCTGACTGCTAGCGTCAGGGCCAGCGACCCAGAGCTGCCAAGACCCTTCTCTATCTCTACCCGGTGATCCTGGATAACAGGCTGCAGCAGGGCAAACTGGCTAAGGAGAAGAGATTGAAGAGGGAAGGCTAACTCGGTACGCAAAAATGCTATACTTAAGTCGGATGTGTCGGACCGATAGGTGCAAATGTTATAGTCACGCTGTAAACAACGACACAACGATTCCACTCTCCAGACTACATCCTGCTACTTGCTAATCCATTTTCAGGGCTTGGTAGCGGGAGTTTGAGAACGACCGACGACAAAGAAGAAGAATGATTGACGCAGTGGCTAGACTGTTTCCCTTACTCAGCAAAGAAGCGGATATCCAGTTCACATACATTTTTTTGGTAGGGGACTGGCTTCAGCTTCAACAACATTTTAACAATCTTCAACAACGTTTGAATCGTTCTAGTGGCAGACCGGCTAGAATTGTTGGCTTACGTGGCAAAGCAAACAGTGTATGAGATTCAGTATTGCCACGCTTCAGTTTATGCAATTATAAATGTGTGAGTGACTCGTTTTAGAGTTAGGGAAAGGGAGGACGATTAATGTCTGGTCAGACAAAACATGTTAGTCAGGGTCATTCAAAATATACTGATAAGACATATTAGTTAGGGTCAGGCAAAACGAATTGATGAGACATGTTAGTCAGAGTCAGGCAAAACATACTGATCAGACATGTTAGTCAGGGTCAAGTAAAATATACTGATAAGACATATTAGTCAGGGTCGGGTAAAACACACTAATCAGACATGTTAGTCAGGGTCAGGTAAAACACACTGATCAGACATATTAGTCAGGGTCAGGTAAAACACACTGATCAGACATGTTAGTCAGGGTCAGGCAAAACATACTGATCAGACATGTTAGTCAGGGTCAGGTAAAACACACTGATCAGACATGTTAATCAGGGTCAGGTAAAACACACTGATCAGACATGTTAGTCAGGGTCAGGTAAAACACACTGATCAGACATGTTAGTCAGGGTCAGGTAAAACACACTGATCAGACATGTTAGTCAGGGTCAGGTAAAACACACTGATCAGACATGTTAGTCAGGGTCAGGTAAAACACACTGATCAGACATGTTAGTCAGGGTCAGGTAAAACACACTGATCAGACAAGTTAGTCAGGGTCAGGTAAAACACACTGATCAGACATGTTAGTCAGGGTCAGGTAAAACACACTGATCAGACATGTTAGTCAGGGTCAGGTAAAACACACTGATCAGACATGTTAGTCAGGGTCAGGTAAAACACACTGATCAGACATGTTAGTCAGGGTCAGGTAAAACACACTGATCAGACATGTTAGTCAAGTCAAAGTAACACATATCATTAATTGCCGTAGAGGTTGGAAGTATTAGCGATCTCACATTTCAAGGCTCGGTTATATGAGGGCGGGTGTTACACCTCCTCCTCCCCGCGTTTATCTTCCCGGAATGAACATGTGCCCATTTAAGGCTGGGTCGACCCGGGCGACCGTATCGGTTGTGGAAAACGTTTCCGCCCCAACTGGTAAATGAACCCAGGAATACTCAGATGCGAAGCCAGTTCGCTAACAACTGCGCTACGCTGCACCAAATGTTCCCTATGTTTTCCTGTAGTTTTTCCTAGAAGCTGGAAGTTTTCATGGCAGCCTGGCGAACGGGATGAAGGATCGACGTAATCCCCGTAGTAGTGAGCAACACGCAGATGAAACCAAGCATAGCACAGCTGCCTGGAGGACCCCAGTTCACCTTCATCACCGGAATGTGAGGAAAGCACAAAAGGTAATACAACTGGCTACCCCCAACTCACAAAAGCTTAGAAAACTAGACACATCAACTTACAAAAGCCTAGAAAACTGGACACATCAACTTACAAAAGCTTAGAAAACTAGACACATCAACTCATAAAAGCTTAGAAAACTAGACACGTCAACTCCCGAAAGCTTAGAAAACTGGACACATCAACTTACAAAAGCTTAGAAAACTAGACACATCAACTCACATAAGCTTAGAAAATAAGACACATAAGCTCACAAAAACTTAGAAAGCTGAGCATGTCATTCATAAAAGCTGAGATCTCGCACAATGATGCCCATATCACTTTACCCACACCTCAACTGCTGTTTCTTCTATGGGACGACCCTCTTTTCGCCGGTGTGTTATATGTTGTCTATAAATAAGCTGTTTTTGCACAACAATAACCTCTGTTATAAGTAATGAATGATATCACCAGCTTCTACTTTCACGTAACACATGACCCGTTTTAGGACATCTCATCTCAGTAGATTATGAATTGTCCGTTTTAAGCGTCGTCTGTCCCTCGTCAATGTTTCTTAAGCTTTCAATGAATTTCTGGTCCTTCGGAGCATTCCAGTGCATTCTGTGTGTTCTTTCAGCTTGTTCTATGTTAAACTACTAAATTTTGATACATTCACGTAGCATTGGATTCTGTGTTGTTTTATTTTTATTATTACATTGCTGTTATTATTTAAATGTCCTTTTTGTTTTATTAATGTCTATTTTATTATTTATTTAATTATTTTCTTGTTTGTTGTTTTATAATTATTGAATTTTTTATTATTTTAGTTAAATGTTGGTATGTCATGCCGCAGATAATCTTCGTTGTAATCGACGTATGTAATACATAGAGACTCGGTGGCCTAGGGATAGTGAGCTCGGTTTACTACGTAACAAGTTCGAATCACAGGGTGCTGAGTTTGACAGCACTGGTATGTCGGTTTTTTTTCATGGTATGATCGTTTCATCCGGAGCTACCTAGTTCGTTTTCTAATTTCGCCACTGTCAGCAATGAAAAGGACTATGCACAAATAGGAGTAATGAAGTCCGTTCTGTAAATCATTTTCCATAATTTCCAATTAATAGAAAACGACTTTTTCCTTCAGTAGTCTGTCTATCTCTGTGTATACCGTACATAATGACAATGTTCTAAAATTACGGCGATTAGCTGCTTTGTCTCTGATGTAACGTTGACCGCAGCTCTTGCTTTGTTTTTATAATGTCATCGAACCGTTTCTAGGCAACAGAAACGCTGCTTTAATTGACTATGCAAACAGTTACGAGAAAAGCTTGTGTTCATTTCTAGAAGGAATAAGAATAGACATAACCTATGCAAGCACACTTGATCAATGCAAGTTGTTTGTGTTAAAGGTTTCATCATGTAAGTTTACGATTCAGTGGTAGTGTTTATCAGATGTATGTGGCTGTAAATGCTTTCAAGTGTAGTGGTTGGGATGTATAGGAATTCGTTGTGTTTATTGTAGCAAATGTTATGTGACAAAATGTATTCGGTGGATATGTAGTTGTTTTTGCAAGGGAAATTCTGTATGATATGTTTTAGTAATCGCGTCCTGCGGATACAGCTGCATAGTGGCAGGATCCCCAACACGTAACAATACACATTTCATGTAGTGGGTGCAGCTATACATACGTTGTAGTTTAGGATGAAGTGTTAGAGCTCTCAATGTACAAAACCTTGCTTTTTTATCATTTGGGGTGAACTTCTATTTCCTTTCCTCGCTGCCTTATCTTTCCTAACATTCAAACAAGTACATTTAACCGGTTGGGTCGACAGGAGCGTATCGATAACGGGATTAAACTCGCTCATGTTCTCTACTACACTCTACCCCGATGCTGTATATCTAAATTAGTTTAATTTAAAGATCTAGGAACAACTAATGAAAATATTAGACGACCATTGTCATAATCATCATTAATATTATTGTCAACATTATTTTTGTTATATTATGTTAATGAAAATTATTATTATACTCATTATAATTATTCTTCTTATCACCATTATTATCATTATAATTATTGACATACTTATCGTAATTATCATTACCATTATCGTTATACTGGTGATAATAGTTGTAAGCATCAATATCATTATTATTATTATTAATATCACATAATTTTAATCCCGGATATGCCATATGTTGTTTTTCTGTTGGGGGTGAAATAAACAATCTTATCAAGCACACGGCGGGGCGATAGTAGTGACGAAGCGGCCTGTAGTCCCCAACCTAAAAATCCCTCGAATACCCCAACAATGGGGAAAAAATCGTATGACAGCTTAACATTTAAAAAATGTATTTATTAATATCACTATTATTATTGACATTTTTGTTATTACTAAAACCGTCACTCAAATTTGTGGAGCATAGGCCAATACTATGTTTGGCTTGATCCTTTCCAGCTTATAAATAATTCCTGATTTTGTAGTGTGGTTTTATTAGCAATTGTTTTACGCAAGTGATATTGCCAGACCCACCAGAACTTTCTGGTAAGCGAGCAATGGTCCCTTCAGAGAACCACTTGGACTTCGATGGAAATTCATTGAGAGACAATCAGCAAAGCAAACAATGGAAATATAGATCGTCTGTTGTACGAAGAAATCTCTCATTCTTGTTAACTCTCACCAGCACGCATCGACCTTTTGAGATGAGACATTTGTAACTGCATCCAAAATCCTCGCCCTAGTTTTGACTCCCTAACTCTCTTAGTTTTGTCAAACGTACATTGACGCATTAGGCTACCTTAAGAGAGTCGCAGTTACTTCCCCCGATTACTTGCCCTTGGTATTATATCTTCCTTTGACATTCAGAGCGATTGCATAAATCACATTGTGTCTACACCTCATACGGTCGCCACAATGCTAGGCTTTAATTAGACTGTCAGAATTCCCTAGTCTGTACCAGTTCTGAGTTGGCTGTTGAATGCCAGCCCGAGCTGAAGGATGTGTCTGACCAAAAGGTGTAAATATCACAGTCAAGTTCTAAACTACAACACAACACATTCCATTCTCCGGTCTACATCCTGCTGCTTGATAACTCTTTTTCCAGACTTGGTAGCGGAAGATTGAGAACGAACGAAGAAGAAGAAGAAGAATACAAGTCGACGCAGACAGCGACAGTGAAGGCGTCACCATATAGAAAAATAAACTATCGATAAAATGTTTGTTCTCAATACTGTAGTCCCTTGGAGAGGATTTATAGAGAATAGAAAAGAGTCGAGGTGGCATACTGATAGAGCACTTTTTTCTCCTGGTAAAAGGTACTAGATTCAATTCCCTCTATCGGTAAGCTCCAGTCGACTCAGCTGTAAATGAGTATTTAGTTTATCTGATCAAGAAAGGAAATACACAAAGGAACGTAACGTGCTCACATTGCCTCATCAAAATATCGAGGCTTAGTGCACTGGAAGTCTTTAAAAGTCAACCTCCGATAGCATTGTCTGTTATTGAGGGATCGACGTCATCCCTGATGTAGTGAGTGACATGCAGATGAATCCAAGCATTGTAGAGTCGCGCGGAGGACGCAGGTCCACTATCATCAGCACGCTCGGGATGTAAGAAAAGCTACTGCAACCTGCCACTTAACGCCTTTTTCGGGGGTCACACAAAAGTAATATTACTCATATTTGGCATTCGACAACAACATATTTATGCTTTTATACATTAAGTGTTACTAAACAGTCACTTATCTGGAGGTTTGGTACGGGTTCATTCAGCTTACATTATTTATTTGTTGAAAATAGATTCGGCATTCGTTCAAGTCAGAATTCAGACAATCGCTTGGAGCGAATTGTGTACGAATAGCGAGGTTTCACTGTATAAATTACAGCAGTTCTTCTTCTTCTGCATTCGTTCTCAATCTCCCGCTACAAAGTCCTGAATAGAGCTTTGCAAGTAGCAGGATATTGTCCGGAGAACGGAATGCGCTGTGTCGCTAGTTTACAGCATGGCTGTGATTTCTGCACCTTTAGGTCTGACACACCCGTCTTCGGTGACATTACAGCACTGAATAGCAGTCTGAGGTCACACCGCGACGAGTGGCAATGAATTTACTATGTGTGTTCAAAAAGTATCCGATCTTTAGGCCCGAGAAATACAGTTACTCACCTGGAGGTTTGAAATCCTTATCCCCTTTAAAGTTCTCTCCTTGGGACTCCACACTTCTCTCAGAGGTCCTGCCATTGTTGGAATAATTTCAGGAAGGCTTCTTTGGGAATGGAGTACAGCTGGGTCGTCGCAATCAGTATAATGTCTTCTCGTGCCTCAAATCGGGTCTCCCAACGGGTCCCTCAAATCGGGTCCCTCAAATTGTTTCCATCAATTCGGGTCCCTTTCAGTAGATTTTCAGCTTGGGAACAGCCACCAATCGCAAGAAGTTATGTTGGGAGAATAGGGAGCATGGCTAACCAGAGGAACGTTGTGTTTGGCCAAGAAAGCCTAATTCAGAAGGAAATAATGAGTGGGTGTGTTGCCATGATGGGGCTGCCCAGTTGCCGTTGTCCACAGGTCCGGTCGTTTGCGTCGAACAGCATCACGAAGACGACAGATGACTTCCAGTTAGCCCTCTTTGGTAATGTTTTGACCTTCTGGTTCGTACTCGTGACGAACAACCCCAAGGGAGTAACAGAAAACAGTCAACATGACTTTGACATAGCGTGGTGAATAAAAACATGACGGCGTTCAATACACTCAACACTGAAATACTGAGTGCCAGCGACTGATGCAAGGTACAGGCGAGAAAACATATTTACGCATGCCCATGGCAGTCCCTCTGAAGGACAACACATATGCTTCCTCTGTTTCCGCAGAAAAAATTCAGGTCGGATCCTTTTTGAACACACCTCGTTCATACCTGGGCAGCACGATTATATCAGACATATTGTTTGCATGCCCGATGAGTGCCTGCCCTAGCAGCTTCTATACGGTGCGCTCAGAACAGGAAGACACTCATCACCCACTGAGAGAAAAGAAACGCTTTAAGAATGTATCTGAAAAGCTTCAACACTGATGTCACATCCTGGAAGATGCTTGCACAGAACCGCTTCCACAGACGCGTTAGCATTACACAAGGTACTCAGATAGCAGTGCGAAATAAAATCGCCTAGGCTCAGAGAACACGACAGGGCGAACGACAACCCCTCACAGCCGTCTCCTCACATGTGTCCCAAAATTAGCCACTGCCATGACAGGTTTGGACTTCAACAGTCGTATAAGATCTCATCTCATCTCACAATTTTCATGTCGTCGCCATCATATTATTAATGATAAGTCTATCTCACAAGTTTACTTTGCTATAGTGTTTGAGTCTATTAAGATGAACTCTGGCACAATGATTTACCACTCTCCGTAAGGAATTGTCCCAAACGCAGCGAAGTATTAAGCAGCTCGAGCCTAGCCCGCTAAGCAGAAAACCTTTCTCCAGGTAACATCCAACACATACCAGAGCTGAGACCTGCACAGGGACATCTGCCCCTGTAAAAGTACAGATCGACTAAGAACTAAGAAGAACTATCTTACAAAAGTGCAAACTTTTTCACAATAACGCCACTAACGCTTTATTCCCGACGGAAATGTCTGCTCTGGGGTTAATATTGTTTAAAAATGGTTTTAATTTTTTATTTGGTTGTTGTTGCTGTGGAAATCTACTTGTGCTGAGTTAAATTTAACTCTTAGAGTTACTGGCCGCTGTTAGTTAATTTACTGTGCTGTATATTCTTCCTTGGAAATTATACAGAAATAAACATATTATTTACTTGCAAAACACCGCTCCAAATAATAATAATAATAATAATAATAATAATAATAATAATAATAATAATAGTTTATTGAACTGCAAATGATGGTTTTCAACCGTCTTTTGCGGAGTACGCAAAAAAGGCACCGCCATCTTGGTCGCTTTATGATGTCGGGTCTGGTCGAAAAATGGACAGCGGTTATAGGAGCTGAGCGCGTATCATGATGGTACCTTCTTCCAAACGAAGCCCCAGCACAAAGTATCAAGGACAGATTTAACTGGGTATGTGTTTTCCTCACAGAGACGAGCATAGAAGCAACAGAGATGCTACGTCACTAGACACGGGAGGCAGGAAAGCAGGTATAGCTATGAAGCTAGTGAAAACCAGAGCTATGCGCAACCGTTTCGCAGAGCCCAACCCCATACTCTTGAGTGGAACGCCTATAGAGGACGCTGACGAATATGTCTATTTGGGAAGGCTCTTCAACATGTAGAACAATATAATACCTGAGATAGCTAAACGGAAATGGGCGGGCTGGGCAGCTTTCAACTCTATCATGAGAGCAGCAGACGCCATAAAGGACACCAGACTTCGTTCGGACATCTTCGACTCGGTAGTCCTACCAGCGCTCTGCTATGGTAGCGAAACCCGGTCTCTAACGAAAGCAGCAGAGAGCCAACTGAGAACAGCACACGCATCTCTTGAAATACGTCTGGTGCGCATAACTCTCAGACAACATCGGGAAAAAGAACTTCACAATAGCAACATCCAGAGAATGTCACACATCAAGGTTGCCCTACAGTACGTCAACCACTCAAAACACACTGGGCAGGACATATAGCTAGACAACAAGACGGGAGATGCAGTACCATAACCATCATGTGGTACCCGCGCGACAAAAAGAGACATCAGGGACGCCTTTCAACTTGCTGGTGAGATTCACTTGACAAATACAACATACACGAGCTCACTACAGACATACTACTATCACACTGGACGACTCACGCCCACGACAGAAACGACTGGAACCTGAGTTGGGACCCGCTCAAGGGTGACCACCTCTTGACAAAGAAAGGGTGGAACTAAGAACTATGCTGCTGGCCTGCAAGGAGGGGAAGTCAAGATGCTTCAAGATGCAATCTCGAAACGTCTACGGCGAATGCAAGGGCAACAACTAACTAAGACCTCCATCTTTAGCGTGAAGCCCTTTGTCTTTCGAGACTGATAGGATGCCATTCACGAACTGCAAATGGCATTGTGCTCAATTTTCCTCCTCTGATAGAGCAAATGTAACAATAGTTGTTATACAAACTTTTCAGTCGGTGATCAAGTCGTTGACACTTCCTTCCGTGTATATCGTCTAAGTTTTTGTATAACTTGGAGTGATCCGTTCGATTCCGCGCTACCAATTCTTCCTAAATATAAGTACGATTTATATTTAGCCTGGGTTGACTGGAGCGTGCCTATCCCGAGGCTTAAACTATTCGAGGCCGGAGATACAGCACAGGGAATAATTTGACAACAGCAAGCGACGCACATCCGGCCGCTTGCATCAGGGTCAGCGTACGTGTGTGGGACAAGACCCGCCTCCAAACGGCGACCCTGGAAATAAGCTGCACTAGTATAGTCTGGCTAAGTGAATAGAGATCGCAATGGGAAGGGTACCCAAAAAAGCTAACTGAAAAAAATTGCTTCTGACATTGCATTTGTAAGGAATACATCCTTCTGGCATTGACTTGCTGCGTCGCTAATCATTTCTATAGCAATAATTTGTTCCTGTACTTCAGCCGAGTAGTTTGAACATCACAGAGCATGAACTAGTGGTTTCGTTTTCTTTATCTGGGTAGACAACTTAGATTCCTGCGTCTCAATTTTTGTCGCATGCTGCTGCTTTATAACACTTCATCGAGCGCATGAGCTGCAGCGGTCAGCGACCCATAGCTGACTGCTAGCGTCAGGGCCAGCGAACCAGAGCTGCCAAGACCCTTCTACACCTCCACGCGGTGATCCTGGATTACAGGCTGCAGCAAGGCAGACTGGCTAAGGAGAAGGGATCGAAGAGGGAATGCTAACCCGGCACTCAAAAAATACTTGCTGAAGTCGGATGTGTTGGATCGAAAGGTGCAAATATCGCAGTCAAGCTGTAAACTACGACACAACGCATTCCGTTCTCTGGACTACATTCTGCTACTTAAGCCCTTTCAGGGTTTGGTAGCGGGAGATTGAGAACGAACGAAGAAGAAGAAGATTACACTTCATCCCCGACAACAGTGTCTGTTATGGGACTGCCTTAACCTATTTCTCATCAGTATGGGTTCAGTAGAGGAAGGGGCAGTGGGGCGGCATGTGTTAGTGTACTGGCTGCCCAGACGAGCGATATTAGTTCCATCCTGATTTGGTACAGGATACTGTACAACCTACTGATCGCAAACGACCCCGGAGTCGACCCAGCGTCGGAAATTACGTACCAGAACAAACCTGGGAAGTCAAGACGGCCGGCGTGACGCTAACCACATCACCCCTAGTGTGCCGTTGGTCAAGAAAAATGTGAGCTCAACTTCATATTCTTAATATGCCACGTTGGTGTTTAAGTGTGATCATATCTGATCAATGTGCAGGTTTGTGTCATTCTTGGTCAGCTCCGCCTCAGAAGTATTACAAAAATAGCTTAGACACAAGCCTAATGTTGCCTACGGTCTTATCTGTTAACCATAAAAACAAAATATTTAAACAAGGAATTAAAATGCGTTTCCAAAATACCGCTAATATGTTTTTAGAATCGAACGTTCAAGAGGGTCAAACAACAAATTCCGCATTCCAGTACCAACAAAACTTGGAAAAGGTGCAGTTAAATACCGGTATACGCCATTTTATACTCAACTGAACAGAACAAGAAATAGTGGAAGATCCTGGATGCACTGGATGGATAGTGTTCAGATATTATAGGAACAATCTTAAAATAGGCAACAATTGGCAATGAACATATATAGGAAAAGATAGAAAATACATAATCCATTCAGACGCGAGGCCCCGTGTACCTACCTACCTGCTAGGTCTTTGTGGGAAAGGAAGATGTCAGTATTGTGGGACTCGATGATAGAAAAATTGAGCTCTTTTCTCTCACATCAAATGTAACTGGATCTCTGCTGCTTATTCTAGTTCAGTGTTCGCCGTGAAAAGAACGTTGTGGCTTAGTTTACAGCCTTTCAGGTAGCGTCTTTTGGGCAACGGGTTTCCCTTCCCATTGCGACCCCTATTCTCTTAGGCAGACGTTTTCCAGAGCCATCTTTTTTAGGCGGACTAGGGTCTTGGTCAGTTCTGGTTCGCTGATCCTGATGTGAGCGCCAGATATGTGTCGCTGGTTGTCGTCAGATTATTCACTTTGCTACATCTTCGGCCCCGAATAGGATTTAAGCCTTAGTAGAGGTACCCTCCAGTCAACCCAGGCTTAAATATAAACCTGACTTATATTTATGAAGAATTGGTATCGCAGAATCGAAATTGATCTCTCCAAGTTAAACTGAAACATACACGGAAGTCAGTGTCAAAGACTTGATCCCCGACGGAACAGTTTGTATAACAATATTTTTACCTATGCTCTATCGCGGGGAGGTAAACTGCAGCCCAATTTTTAACAGAGATAACTTCACAGCAGACTTGGCCACCGGGAATGAAGCGTTAGGGGCGTTATTGTAAAGAAGTTTGCACTTTTGTGAGATGGACTTATTATTAATAATAATAGTTGCCCGACGCATGCAAAGACGGCGACGGCATCAAGATTGTGCTCATGGCAGTGGCCAGTATTGGGGTGCATGTGAGGACTCGGTTGTGGGGGTCGTCGTTCGCTCTGTTCTTTCTGGGGCGACCCGCTTTCTCTGAGCCTCGGCGATGATATTTCGCATTGCTATCTGAGCACCGAGTGTGATGCTGGCGCGGTTCTGTGCAAGCATCTCCCAGCATGTGACATCAATGTTGAAGTTTTTCACAGTAATTTTTTAGAGTCTTGAAAGCGTTACTTTTCTCCCCGTGACTGATGAGAGTCTGCCTGTTCTGAACGCACCGTATAGAAGATGCTAGGAGAGACACTCATCTGGCATACACACTATATGTCTGATATAATCGTGCTACTTGGATATATACGAGGTGTGTTCAAAAAGTATCCGACTTTTATTTTCTCCACGGAAACAGATGAATCATAGGTGTTGTCCTTCAGCAGGGACTGACATGAGCTGAAAGGGATCCGATTTGAGATACCCGATTTGAGGGCCCAGATTTGAAAGCCCCGATTTGAGGGACCAGATTTGAGGGTACCGATTTGAGGGACTAGATTTGAGGGCCCCGATTTGAGGTACCCGATTTGAGGGCCCCGATCTGATGGCCACGATTTGATGGCCCCGATTTGAGGGACCAGATTTGATGACCCCGATTTGAGGGACCAGATTTGATGGCACCGATTTGATGGCCCCGATTTGAGGGACCAGATTTGATGGCACCGATTTGATGGCCCCGATTTGAGGGACCAGATTTGATGGCACCGATTTTATGGCCCCGATTTGAGGGACCCTTTTTGAGGGTCCCGATTTGAAGGACCAGATTTGAGGAACAAGATTTGAGGGCTCCGATTTGATGGCCCCGATTTGAAGAACCAGATTGGAGGGCCCCAATTTGAAGGATCAGATTTGAAGGACCTGATTTGAGGGCCCCGATTTGATGGCCCCGACTTGATGACCCCAATTTGAGGGCCCTGATTTGAGGCACCAGAAGACATTATTCGGAATGCGATGACCCAGCTGTACTCCATTCCCAAAGAGGCCTTTCTTAAATTATTCTAAAAATGGCTGAACCACTGGGAGAAGTTTATGGAGTCCCAAGGAGAGTACTTTAAAGGGGATAAGGGTTTCAAACCCTCCAGGGCAGTAACTGTATTTTTCCCGCCTAAAAGTCAGATTCTTTTTGAACACCTGGTAAATGCATTGCCACTCGCCGCAGTGTGGCCCCAGACTGCTATTCACTGCTGTAATGTTGCCAAAGACGGATATGTCGGACCGAAAGGTGCAAATATTACAACCACGATGTAAACTAGCGACCCAGCGCATTCCGTTCGCAAGACAGTATCCTGCTACTTGCAAAGCTCTATTCACGACTTGGTAGCGGGAGATTGAGAACGAATGCAGAAGAAGAACTGCTGTAATATATAAAGTGGAACCTCGCTATTCGTACACATTTCGCTCCAAGAGATTATCCGAATTGTGACTTGAACGAATGCCGAATCTATTTTCATCAAATCAACAATGTAAGTTGGATTAATCCGTTCCAAACCTCCAGATACGTGATTGTTTAATAACACTTAATGTATAAAAGCATAAATATGTTGTTGTCGAATGCCAAATATAAGTTAGATAACTCTAGTGTGTGCCCTGAAAAGGGCGTTAAGTCGCAGGTTGCAGTGGGTTTTCTTACATTCTGAGCGTGCTGATGAAAGTGGACCTGGGTCCTCCAGGCGGCTATGCTATGCTTGGATTCACCTGCGTGTCACTCACTACTACAGGGATCATGTTGATCATCCAGACAATGTTATAGGAGATGAACTTTTAGAGACTTCCAGTTCGCTAGGTCTCGATGTTTTTATGAGGCAATGTGGGCACGTTACGTTCCTCTGTGTATTTCTTTTCTTGATCAGTTAAAACCAAATACTCATTTACAGCTGAGTCGACTGGAGCTTGCCGATAGAGTGGATCGAATCTGGTTCCTTTTACCAAGGAGTAACGAGTGCTTTATCACCTTGACTCTTTTCTATTCTCTATAAATCCTCTCCAGGGATTACAGTTTTGGGAACAAACATTTTATCGATTGTCTATTCTTCTATGTGGTGACGACTTCACTGTCGCTGTCTGCGTCGGCTTGTATTCTTCTTCTTCGTTCATTCTCAATCTCCCGCTACCAAGTCTGGAAAAACTGTTATCAAGCAGCAGGATGTAGACCGGAGAATGGAATGTGTTGTGTTGTAGTTTACTACTTGACTGTGATATTTACACCTTTTGGTCCGACACAGCCGACCAGCTCGGGCTGGCATTCAACAGCCAACTCAGAACTGGTACAGACTAGGGAATTCTGACAGTCTAATTAAAGCCTAGCATTGTGGCGACCGTATGAGGTGTAGACACAATGTGATTTATGCAATCGCTCTGAATGTCAAAGGAAGATATAATACCAAGGGCAAGTAATCGGGGGAAGTAACTGCGACTCTCTTAAGGTAGCCTAGTGCGTCAATGTACGTTTGACAAAACTAAGAGAGTTAAGGAGTCAAAACTAGGGCGAGGATTTTGGGTGCAGTTACAAATGTCTCATCTCAAAAGGTCGATGCGTGCTGTTGAGAGTTAACAAGAATGAGAGATTTCTTCGTACAACAGACGATCTATATTTCCATTGTTTGCGTTGCTGATTTTCTCTCAATGAATTTCCATCGAAGTCCAAGTGGTTCTCTGAAGGGACCATTGCTCGCTTACCAGAAAGTTCTGGTGGGTCTGGCAATATCACTTGTGTAAAACAATTGCTAATAAAACCACACTACAAAATCAAGATTTATTTATAAGCTGGAAAGGATCAAGCCAAACCTAATATTGGCCCTACGCTCCACAAATTTGAGTGACGGTTTTATTAATAAAAATAACATAGTGATACTAATAATAATAATATTGCTATTGATGCTAATAATTATTATCACCATTTTAATGATAATAATAATCCTGATTAGTATGACAATAATTATAATGATATTTTTTTCCATTTACAAACTAAATTCTGTGGTCGATCCAGCCTCAGAAATTATGTCAGAGCAATCTGGTAAGTAAAGGCTTGCATGATACTATAGTCCGTCTTTTAATTCATGAAGAAGGTCCGAAGCAATTTTCTACTTAACTGTCTAGTCAGATCTAAATTATTTTTCGCATGCAGCCTTAGAATATACATGACGCTAAAACATTATATTATTTAAACCATAGATGTTAAGGCATTTGCACAAACGCGAATTATTTTGATCTCTTAGAACCATTGCAAAGAAATGGCATTAAATTTAAGATTTTACAGTACGCAGCTTAATTTCTCGTCGCATTTTATTCATAGGTGCATCTTCTTAATGTCTTGATAGATGCATTGATTGTTATTGTTGCCCCTTATGAACAATCGTAAAAATGACACCAATATGCAACAGTTAGTACAGCCCTTCGGTCACCATTAGACCACAAGGTTTTATCAACCGCGCAGCTAATGTTATGTTGCGTAAATCGATTAAATATTGAAATGTATTTGTTGTCATTGTATGTACACTTAATTGTTTTGATAAACATAAGCTAATTCCTCCAAGTCTGCTAATCAGTATGTCCACAAAAGATTATATTAAAAATTCATAATCTGTCGATTCAACGATCTTGATAATTGTTTTTGGATAGACAAATTGTAATCCATCTCATTGCCAGTGCTGTTTTTCTGTCCGAAGCATATGTTCAACATACTTCTTCCAGAACTGAATGTCTATTTTTGAAAAGTACTCACGTGTCAGCACTTCAACATTACACATTTTAAATGTCCTGTTCTGTTCGGAAACTTTAGCTCACACAAGCTCTAAAGGGATGATATGCAGTTAGTCGCAGAGAAGTGTAATCGTATCTTTCAATGATATTGTCAATATGATACACCTTTGTCTTATATGTCTTCCTCGCAAGGTGTAATAACCTGGGCTTCAAATCCATGTTGTCTAAATTAACTTTTTCTTTAGCTAGCATGTCCTAATTTGAGCTTCTGTATTTGATGCAGTTGGTACTTTGTCTCTACCGTCGGTACTTTTTGATTTGAAAATAAGTTCAGCGACATGGACAAGTCCCTTTTCACTGCTTCCGGCAACGTTAGTAAAATGCGCAGTGCTTTGTTGCTTGGAATCTGTCTTTTCTGTTCACCGTCAAATGATCGCCATTGCTTTCGTTTCACTGGGTGGTGAATATCGCAATATACATGATGCATCTTAGATTTCCTGCGGTAAAAAAACTTGTATAGTAAAATGGTAACCTTCTGCATTGTTATAAATGTACACTTCAAATTCATTTTGAAATTGATAACCATGTACATTTTTAAAAAGCAACTATAGGTCATAATAACAACCCCACAAACTATAATATCGCGATACGCCTATATCTCAATGACGGTTTCGCATGAATGACCTTGGTTGTTTTCCACACTCGACAAAGTGTCTAATTGCCGCACGAGATAAGCAAGAACTTGTTTTTACTCATTGAATTTTAATACCAAAAGATATTTTTAAAACAGCACGACTGTGTACGGTAAACATGTAAAAATGACATCCAATTCAGTGCAGTTGCTTTTAACATAGCCTAATGAATACATTTTTTTCAAAATTCATCAAATTTCTTAGAGAAATAAATATTTACTTAACGTCATGGACATTCTAATACCTGCATGCGAAAAATCATTTGGATCTGACTTGCAGTTTTGTAGAAAATTGCTTCGGACCTTGTTTATGAATTAAAAGACGGACGCTTCTTCTTCTTCGTCGTACGCTGTCAGACGTCAACCTGTATTTTTTCGAAAAAAGCAGCGGTCATCATGAGGCTGTCGACACTGCCATAGAGCTTGTCTAGTGTTGCCACTGGTGATGGCCACATCTGCTTTCTCTGATCCTTGTATGTCGGGCAGTTTTGCAGCAAATGTTCAGCGGTCATTTTCCCGGTACCACAGGTGCATTCGTCAGTGCCACCTATCTTCATTTTGTTGAATAGGTGGTACCTCAGTCTAATTGTGGCCAGTGCGGAGTCTGAAGACCACGACCTGCTCTCTTCTGTTCAACTGGTAATAGGTATCGTTTTTTGTGTAGCCGGTATGTTATGTTTCTCATATGGTCATGTATCTAGCTCTAATAAGCCGTTTTGACTCTTCGTATGTCACACTAGTATCTGCTTGTGGTAGTTTTGCACCTTCTTTTGCCAGTCTGTCTGCCTCCTCGTTGCCTTTGATGTTACAGTGGGATGGAACCCACTGTACCACTACTCTTTTTGGTGCGGACTGCTGGCATAGTACTGCTCTTAAATCATTAAGTTCAGTATTTTTCTGGCTTTTTAGTGCTGCGACTACGGACAGGGCATCTGTAAGCAGGACTATATGGCTTTCATTCCTTTTACCTGTCACCATTTCTTCCACTGCCGCCCTCAGTGCCTCTGCCTCCGCTCTGAAATTGCTTGAAAATTTTCCAGTTGCCACTGACAGTGTTATTTTTCTGCCATTTGGTAGGCTCAGGAATGCCCCAGCCCCTCCGTTCTGTGTTGTGTTTGTTACAGAACCGTCGGTGTATGCATGGGTCCATTCCATGCTTGGGTAGTTTTTCGTTATGTACCTCATGGTTGTATCTAAAAGACGGACTCTAACTACAACTCCCATTATTTGCCGCCGATCACCAGAGAAAATTGGCCTATACATCACGTGCGTGAAACAGGATTATTCCTTTTTTAAAATTTACTCTACTGAATATGTGCACGTGGTAAAGCATACATAAGCAATGTTGTGAATGGAAGTGGTAACCTTATACAAAAGAAAGTTCAACAGAGAGAATATTTACAAGAGTAAATAAAAAGTTTCGAAGCAGGCTTCCCAAGGGAGTGAAAGAAGGACATCTCGTGATCGTGATGACTTGACAAACTGAGGTAGAAGACAGAACATCATTTAACCCTACATCAACAATTCCAATTGGGTTTCGTGAACTAGAACGGTTTGAATCTCAGATTAGTTCAACTTGTGTCAACATTTCAAACTACACAACCTTTGAGGAGGAGGTGGGAAGGAGGAATAGCGATTTTGATGACTAGGTCGCAATCAGTCGCGTACCTGAAGATAAGGTATATGACTTCGAGAGTCCGGTCGAGAAATGTAGGCCGCAGTTTTGAATAGTGCATACCTGTGAAACAAGGACTAACCGCGTGAATTGTTGCGGGATGGACCTCAATCCTAAGTTACAATTCCGGTTGAGTCAAGCGATATAAATAAATCAATTGTAATTCCATTCTATTTGGCAGTCGTTCTAGAGTTCATCGATGCAATGTGCATTAAATGATACAGTCTATGTATAACGTATAAGGTTATATATATTGATAATTGATATTCACAAGGAATTTCTTGGCAGGATCAGGTCATACGAAATCATCTAGAATTAAGGTGAGTTGTCCATTTATAGGTCTTGTTCTATTTAATTGTAATAGGCGTCTAGGTAGCAGGATTGCAATCGCTTGTTCGCATGACAAAGGTGCCCGCTTGTCGATACGCTCCAGTTGACCCAGCACCTTGGTATAGGCATCTGGTTTACTGTTATGGAAGTAGCGACAGCAAAGAAGGACTATGAATACCCAATCTCATAAGAAGCTGAGACTTATCACAATGAGGTCTCTAACACTTATCACAATGAGGTCTCTAACACTTATCACAATGAGGTCTCTAACACTTATCGACAATGAGAGTGCCCTTCCTTTTTGATTTTATGGAAGAGATAGTTTTCTTATGTTTTAGAAATTGGTTCACAGTAGCCGGTGGAAATTACGGTCAAGGGACATTATTTGAGAGCAGACGTGGAAACTACAGTCAAGGGACATTATTAAGGGCGTCTCACCCTGGGGGGCCACTCTTCCCCTTCTCTCTATTCTCACCTCACTCTGTTTCATTTGACTCTATCCTAGAGTCGCACTCTTGCACAACTTTCACACGCGCCCTCATGGTGAGGCCCTTCCATTGCACTTTGGTTGGGCTACCTTCTGAGGGCGCACATACCTAGCATAGGTACATACAGACGCACACATGCATCCAAGCACTGGTTTATGCTTCCTGATATCGCCCAATGGACTACGGTCTGGGGTGGAAAGTGGCGTGCCTCCGCCAGTAGAAACTAGTGAGGCAAACATCTAAGCAAAAAAAAAAAAAAGGGACATTATTATTTGAAAGCAGACGTGGAAACTACGGGGAAGGGATATTATTTGACAGCAGTCGTGGAAACTAGGTCAAAGGACATTAGATGACAGCAGCCAGTAGCCAAAAAACAAACAAACAGGTAAACTTTGGAAAAAAAAAGGTAAGCAGCTACAGTCCATGACGGTAACGAATGTGACTCGTAAGACCAATCCGGGCAGCGAAGCGTCTTCCACAGTGTGCGGAAGGAAAGTCAGGAACGTTTGCAGCATCGCATGGTGTGGCTTGTCTTCTCAAACGCGGAGTCTTTAGCCTATCAGCAATCAGTTTACATATGTATATAAAACGGAGTCCGATAGCAAGAATGACGTTTCAGAGACTTATCCAGGAAACTAAACCACAGCTTATGTGAGGAAGTGGAGCGACCAGTTGCGTTCATCACTGCCGTTCCTTAGACCCGAGACCAGGTGCACATTTATAGTTGGAATGTTCCAGTAAAAGGAGTCGATCAAAACTCTATTGTCTCTCGATTAAAACATGATTTTTCTCTCAATCAAATCATGATATCTGCCATATTGTTCATCTCAAAGATGAATGGAACTCATTTGATGTTATTAAAGTTTTAAAAAATGTTAGATTGAACTTTAAAGAAAAAAAAATTCTTTAAACTTTGATGATAGAGATTCACTCAAGATATCCACTGTTTGGACGTCAGGTACAGAGCACCGACTCAAATCCAGACATAGCTTCCTAAAATCAACACATTTGATTCAGACACGCCCTGAAAGTTGCAGTATTGAGAAATGGCACGAATTGAAGCAGGCCTTAGAGATCGAACTCCGGGAGGAACCTGCCCCCGGACATCATCTACCATACACAACATAGAAGTCGCTGAACAGACTCCGAACTGGTGTATCACCGTGCAAGAGGAATATGAAACGATGGGCATAGATGAAGACACATATGACTGTTGCACACTATATGACCGGGACCACCTGATTCCCTGCCCCAACCTCCAGGAAACATGCAATAGGTGCGACCTGCTGGAGGCAAATGACAGTTTAATTCATGTCGCTGAATACTGTATGCATGAAGTAGGATGGAGTGCTAGAACAAGGAAAGTAAGTAAGGACCATATCAAGACAACTGAATAGACAGACCAATATTTGACATACAACACATCTACTGAAAAGGTTTGCCGGATTCTAAGATAATACCAATTTAAGATCATCGCTAAAGAGCAATAATCAATCAATCGAGTACCGTTCCCTGCTGCAATGGATAAATCCATGTCGGTTCGTCACGCTGATCATTTGGGAAGAACTGCACTAGACATTCAAGCCCTACCTACATGCGAATCCCAACTCGTTAGTGACAAGCCAAGGATAGGCAAAAATGCAGTCGGTTATGTGGCTGATCATGCAGAACGACAAGATATTCAAGACTTGACGTAATCTTGACTAGGATTAGTTTATTACTGGACTCATTTTCTTTCCAATTTTTTGTTTAAGTGACTTTAATTATTGTTACTTCTCTATTCGTATTGTTTCTTAATGTAGAGTGCGTTGTACTGTTTTGCACTTTAACTTCCCCGTGCATTCAAATTTAGCATGAATTTCCAACGGGTTTCTTCCCTTAGGGGTAAAAGAAATTTAGGTAGTGGCTCAGTGACCTAACCAGGACAAAAACAAAACGATATCTACACTCCTTCGATCTATTTGTTTCCCATAGGGGTACCACCTTGATGTGTTATGAATCCGAAACAAGCAAGGTTGGATATGGACCGTTTCACAAACCGCTTAGACCCCAGCACCCTGTCCCGCTAACAGGGGAGGGGGGATTTAGTATTCTGTGTTGGCTGTTGGGAGACCGAATTGATGTGGGCTTTTTGTTATTGCATCTATCTCCTCCAAGTGGCACCAGGATATTGAACAGGACCACGGTAACCTTTCAAGCATGTTGTAAAATGGACCTAAAGAGGGTTGTGCCTGAGGATAGAAATCTTTGCAAGTAAAACCATTGGTATTGAAAGTGGCACTACACAAAAAACGATGCCTATTACCAGTTGAACAGAAGAGAGCAGGTCGTGGTCTTCAGACTTCGCACTGGCCACAATAGACTGAGGTACCACCTATTCAATAAATTGAAGATAGGTGGCATTGACGAATGCTTGTGTGGTACCGAGAAAATGACCGCTGAACATTTGCTGCAAAACTGCCCGACATGCAAGGATAAGAGAAAGCAGCTGTGGCCATCACCAGTGCCAACACTAGACAAGCTCAATGGCAGTGTCGACAGCCTCAGGATGACTGCTGCTTTTTTCGAAAAAATACAGGTTGACGTCTGACAGCGTACGAAGAAGAAGAAGAAGAAGAAGAAAGTGTGACACTATAACTGTTCAGGTACAGACTTCCTGTAATGCGTGTGTTGGGGGTGGGGGTGGTTCAGCTGTTTGCGACGAGAAGCAAAATGAATATTACTCGTGTGCTTTATCTCGGGACATGTAAGTGAATCTTATACCGCTGTAGGAAGGTAGGTAGTTTGCTTAGGGGCTAAGGGACCGTTACATCAACCGCCCATTAGCACGATGAGTGACTGAGTCCCAGGCCGCATGCAATGAAGATGGTGTCTTTCCGATATGGCTTAAACAGGTGGTGGCAGGGCGGGACCATGGCGGATATTGTCTCTTCCCGTCCTTGATGTCCTTGACCTGTTTTTAGAGCTGGTGCGCCGGAACAGTTGAAATAATAACTTCGCCGCCATATTGCACGAAGAAAAAACGTCATTTGATTTGTTTTTCAATTGAGAATGTTTCTGATTATTAGTTTAAACGTTTACATTTGGCATGACTTTATTTGAAGCGTCTACATAGTTAGTTAGCTAGTTAGTTAGTTAGTTAGCTAGCTAGCTAGTTAGTTAGTTAGCTAGTTAGTTAGTTAGTTAGCTAGTTAGTTAGTTAGTTAGCTAGTTAGTTAGTTAGCTAGTTAGCTAGTTAGTTAGTTAGTTAGTTAGCTAGTTAGTTAGTTAGTCGTCAGATAATCTTCACCGCACTCGGGACAAGTGTATTCGCGCTCAGACCTCACAACTTAATTTAACTCAACGTCTTTATACTGGTTTAGTAGACTCTGCAGAGTCTGTATACAACTAGTTTCATTTACATTTCCTTGCTTTAAATGAATTAATTGTCCTTGCTTCCACTACTTCCTGTGGCAATGCATTTCAAGCATTCACCACTCTCTGACTAAAAAAATATTTCCTAATATCTTCTTCTTCTTCTTCTGCGTACACAGTCAGACAGTAACCATTATTTTCTCGAAAAAAGCGGCGGTCATCCTGAGACTCTCGCCACTACCATAGAGCTTGTCTTGCAGTTCCACTGGCAATGGCCACATCTGCTCTCTCTGATCCTCGTATGTCGGGCAGTTCTGCAGCAGATGTTCAGTGGTCATTTTACCAGTACCGCACGGGCATTCGTCGGTACACCCTATCTTCAATTTGTTGAAGAGGTGGTACCTCAGTCTGTTGTGGCCAGTGCGAAGTCTGAAGACAACGACCTGCTCTCTTCGGTTCAACTGGTAATAGGCATCGTTTTTGGTGTAACCAGTATGTTCGGTTTCCCATTTGGACATGTACTTGGCTTTGATAAGCCGTTTTGACTCTTCGTACGTCATACTGGTATCTATTTGTGGTAGCCTTGCACCTTCTTTTGCCAGTCTGTCTGCCTCCTCGTTGCCTTGGATGTTGCAGTGTGACGGAACCCACTGTACCACTACCCTTTTTGGTGCGGACTGTTGGCACAGTTTGCAGAGTGCTGCTCTTAAGTCATTAAGCTCAGTGTTTTTCTGGCTTTTTAGCGCTGTGACTACTTCGAGAGCATCTGTCAGCAGGACTATATGGCTCTCATTTTCACTGTGTGTTACCATTTCTTCCACTGCCGCCCTCAGTGCCTCTGCCTCTGCTCTGAAATTGCTCGTGTACTTACCAGTAGCGAATGACAGTGTTATTTTTCTGCCATTTGGTAGGTTCAGGAATGCTCCTGCCCCTCCGTTCTGTGTAGTGTTTGTTACAGAACCGTCGGTGTATGCATGGGTCCAGTCCATGCTTGGGTAGCTTTTCGTTATGAAGCTTAAGGTAGTGTCTCTCCTTTCTTTTTCGGTCTGGCAGTTTTTGTTTGCAATACCTGGTATATTTTCTACCACCTCTGGAAATATATCCTGCCTCCAAGTAGGTTTTCGTACAGTAGTGATGGGTTTTGGTGTTGTTAGTGCGTTTATGGGATCTTCGTGCATCTTTGCTTTGGCTATTTCTGCAAAGTTTCTCCGCTTTAGTTTCCCAGTTCCCAAATTGTTTAGCCTCTGGTACATTGGATGGTCCGTCAGTCTTCGGAGTTTCTCTGACTGCAGCTGGGCTCTGCAGTCTCTTCTGTCGGTCATGGATTGCAGTTTTGTAATCTTTTCAAGTTCTACAATTGGCGTTGACTTCATGCCACCAGTTATGATTCTCATGGCTTGGTTTTGAAGTTTGTTAACTTTATCGAAGTTCGCCTTCGCTGCTGTTGTCCATGCCGCGATGCCATACTCGAGAACTGGTCTCACTCTTCCAGTGTACAGTTTCTTTAGTATGCCTTCGTCTGCTCCCCAGCTTGTGCCAGCAAGTTTCCTCATGATCGCCATTCTTTCTCTGGCTTTCATTCGGTTTCTCTCAATCTGACTTTTCCATGTCATGCGCCGATCAAATGTGACTCCCAGATAGGTTGGGTTGTCGTTTGGCTGCAGGATTTTGCCATTTAGGCTTAATTTGGTACTTTGGGGTTTTAATGAGAGCGAGAATATTGTGCACGTGGTTTTCTCCTCGTTTATTTTGACCAGCCATGAGTTCGCCCACTCTTCCAGCGATGTTAGGGCCGTTTGCATCCGATTTCTTGCTATGGTGAGATTCTTTTCAGAGGTCCACATAGCCAGATCGTCTGCAAACATTGAGCTATGGACTCTTCTTGGTATATTCTCTGTAATATCGTTTATATATACCAGGAAGAGTGTGGGTGACAGTACTCCCCCTTGGGGTACTCCCTGCTCGAGTGTCACCTTTTTGCTCATCTGCCCTTGTACTTGGACTCTGGCCGTTCTTTGTTTGAGGTAGTGGTTGATCCACTTGTACATCTTCCCACAAACATCACTTCTTCTTAGCTTGACTCTAAGTCCATCCTTCCAGACTTTGTCAAATGCCTTTTCCAGATCCACCCAAACAGCTACTGTGTGTTTCTGTGCCTGGTAGGCATCTTCTATCTCCTGGGCTATGAGGATGACCTGGTCCTCAGTGGATCTGTGCTGTCTAAAGCCGGCTTGCTGTGGAATTAGTATTCGTTTTTCTTCCAGATGCCACATCAGTCTGGTGTTTATCATCCGTTCCATCAGCTTGCCGACACAGCTCAGTAGGCTTATGGGCCTGTATCCATTCGGATCTGTTTTGTCCTTTCCTGTTTTTGGTACTGGTACCAGTATTGCATCTTTCCATGCCTGGGGTACAATACCCCTTTTCCAGCTTTGGTTCAGGACTGATAGTAGTTTTTCCTTCGCTGTTTGGCCCAGCCCCATCAGCATTTCGTTTGTTATCCCGTCTTTTCCGGGAGATTTCCTTCTCTTTAGTGTTCTCATAGCCTCTTCCATTTCGCGCATTGTTAGTTTGGCCATCATGTGCTCTTCAGGAGCCGTATTTATGTTTTCGTGCCCCTTTAGCTCTTCGCTAATGTCTGTATGCTTATCTGCAGGGACCTCGATGTGGTTTGCTCTGGCATAGTGATCGACAAAGGCGTTTGCGGCTTTCTTACCTGTGATCAAGTTCTCGCCTTGCTTGATAGTAATTTGTTTATTTGACGGGGTTTCGTCGTTCATGGCTCTGACTAGCTTCCATAGCTTGTTCCCTTCTTTGTCCAGGTTTAAACTTTCCGTTTTATTTTTCCAACTTTCTCTTGCTGTTTGCTTGAGAGTGTGTTTGTACTTCGCCGCGGCGGCTTTGAGGGCGATGTTTGCCTCCACGGATTTTTCTCGTTCTGCCATGTTCCTCGCATTTGTTACTGCATCTTCCACTTTCTGTAACTCATCATTCCAGTAGGGCTTATAGTTTTTCCTAGCTCCTCTTGGGATGGTTTCAGTGGCGGCTTGCATTATTGCCTTGCTTAGGCTCTCTACCATGGGCTTCATTTTGGTGTTTCGTGTGTTGATGGTTTCACACAGCCCATCTGTCAGGATTGCAAATCTGTCCCAGTCGGCTCGTTTGTAATTCCAACGTGGGAGCGGTTTTGTTTCCTGTGGGCCTACTTCCATGTCAATGGTTAGCCTGATCGGCCTGTGGTCGCTACCTGCCAGTTGGTTTAGCACCTGGCGGTCTATTTTATAGTGTATGTCCTGTGTGGAGAAGGCCAAATCTGGAGTCGAGGTGGTATGCCATGTTCTTGAATAGAAGCTAGGGCTATCCTCCGGCCTATTGATTAGGGAGAGATTTGCATCTATCTCCCAATCTTCCACTTCGTCACCTCTACTGTCTGTGTCAGAGTATCCCCATCTCTCCGAGTGGCTGTTGAAATCTCCAACTACTATGCAGTTGGAGTCTCTGACCTCCATACTCGAGAGCGATAGGTCTCTGTTTGGTGGTCCGTACAGATTGAAAATGCGGAGTTTCGTCTCTAGAGCCATTATGTCAACTCCTACAATTTCTGCTTGTCCGGTGTGATTGACAGGTACCGCGCTACTCGGTATGCTGTTTCTGGTCAGTATCAGGACCCCTCCTTTGTGACCTTCTCTATCTAGACGGAAGGTCTGGTATCCTCTGATTGAGAATTTATGGTTATTGTTGAGGTGCGTTTCCTGGATACATGCCACGTCAATCTTACCTTCATGCAGGTGGTGTGTTAGGGAAAGTTTTTTGTTAATGACTCCCTCCGCATTCCACTGTAGTATTCTGAGGGTCTTGAAGTTTTGGCCAATAGACGTTACCCCATAGCCATGTGCCTTGACTCCACGACACATGGGTGGGTGACCACCAGTAGTCAAGGGTGGGCCCCTTCGAGGCGTGAGGCCCGGCGCTATCGCTGCCTGGCGGGTCTCCTCAGGATGAGCGCCATACGTTTTTCGAATAGGTTGTGCTGCCATCATACTGTGATTTACGTTGCACTGTTTTGTTAGGCTTGCGGCCCCGTGCATCCGATTTCAACAGGCGTTTCTGTAGGGATGCCCTCCTTAGCCTTTGGCTGTCCCCAGCCTATCTGCAAGGCAGCAGTTGTTTACGATCAGAGTTTTCTCTCCTATGGAAGTTGTCTTTCCAGACTATCGAGTCTTCACTACTCGTGTCTATAGGGTGCAATGATGGTATGTGATATATGAGATGGACTGGTTTACCCGGAAGAGAGGCAGTCCAGTGTGTCTGTATCCCAGGATCGTCACGTCCTGCCAGAAACGTAGCATTTGCATGTGAGTGGGGTATCTCTTTTTCCCTTTATTTTCTTGGCTTCTATGCAGGGATGGTACGCCTAGCATTCCCCGCCACCTGGGGTGTTGACACAGTGGGGCAGGTGTGCAATGTCCGCTGGTCTGCATCTCTTCTGCGTCCAGCATGATAGTTATGGCTGATAACGTACAGAGGTAGATATCGTAACCGGAGTGCATTTAGCCAGAGGACAAGCCTGGTAATGTCACAGAGATGTTGATCGCCTGGTGTGCGGACAACTCTCATGGTCAGTGGTTGAGTCTTGACAGTTCACAGTGTGGTGGCTGCTCTACTGTTTTCGACACCCCGACCAGGTTCTAAGTCTTTGGTTGGTGTTTTTCGCACCCCATCGCCGTATAGGGTGAGTATCAAGCAGTTTTCCGCCCGCTTTGATTTGCGGGCGGCAAGGACCTCTTACTGTGGCTCTACCTGATAGGGCTGGGGCGCAAGCCCCAGGTCCCGAGCATGTAGGAGCCTCCCATTGCAGTGGTGCTGAGATTTTGGGCGGGATTGCGGCTTTCAAGGGTTCGGCCGTAATCCCCCACATGGTAGCCTCGCGCCCTTGGCTTATCAGCCTGGTACGTGAACCAAAGTGTCTGCGGCTCCTCTCGATTTGAGCTGGTTTTCCGTAGCAACGCCCTGTCATTTGTAGGGTAAAACTGACCTGTCTTCAGATCTATTTCCAGCACCCGTTCACTATTTGGTCAGACGAATTTATTGAGGGCTTTTGTTTGTCAATGACCAGGTATTTGAAATCTGCGGAGTTAAACACGATTTCCGTAGCGTTCTTTCATTTGAGCTGACTTGTCGTCCGTGAGTCTAATACCAGCGTACGTTCATTATTAGACCCAAACGGCAGCGCTCTCAATTTGTCAGTTGTTCTACAGCATTGGCGTGTTCAGTCAAATTAAGCCGCAGGTTCCACACCTGGTGGTGCCCTTTCGTCAATTCCCTTAGCGAGATAGTCAAGTTTCTTAAAGGGTAGCCCCAAAGATTTTCGAGGGTCTAATTCCAGCACATGTTCTCTATTAGACCCCACTAAGGTGTACTTTTTGATAGTCATTCTGCAGTATTGGCGTGGTAAGTTAACTTAGGTCTCAGGCTCCACTCCTGATAGTGCTCTTCCGTCAATTCCTTTATCAAACACTGGATGCAGACAAAACCGAGCCACAGGGGACATAACCCCAGATTCTGGGGGTCTAAGTCCAGCACCAGTTCCATATTAGACTCCAGAAGAGTGGTCTCGGCATGTCAATCATTTCAGTGTTGGCCGTGTTGAGTCAAATTAAGCCGCAGGTTCCACACCTGGTGGTGCCCTTTCGTCAATTCCCTTAGCGAGATAGTCAAGTTTCTTAAAGGGTAGCCCCAAAGATTTTCGAGGGTCTAATTCCAGCACATGTTCTCTATTAGACCCCACTAAGGTGTACTTTTTGATAGTCATTCTGCAGTATTGGCGTGGTAAGTTAACTTAGGTCTCAGGCTCCACTCCTGATAGTGCTCTTCCGTCAATTCCTTTATCAAACACTGGATGCAGACAAAACCGAGCCACAGGGGACATAACCCCAGATTCTGGGGGTCTAAGTCCAGCACCAGTTCCATATTAGACTCCAGAAGAGTGGTCTCGGCATGTCAATCATTTCAGTGTTGGCCGTGTTGAGTCAAATTAAGCCGCAGGCTCCACTCCTGGTGGTGCCCTTCCGTCAATTCCTTTAAGTTTCAGCTTTGCAACCATACTTCCCCCGGAACCCAAACACTTTGGTTTCCCGGAAGCTGCCCGCAGAGTCATCGAAGCAACTCCTGCGGATCGCTAGTCGGCATCGTTTATGGTCAGAACTACGACGGTATCTGATCGTCTTCGCGCCTCTGACTTTCGTTCTTGATTAATGAAAACATTCTTGACAAATGCTTTCGCAGTAGCTCGTCTTGCGGCGATCCAAGAATTTCACCTCTAACGCCGCAATACGAATGCCCCCGTTTGTCCCTGTTAATCATTACCTCCAGTTCCGAAAACCAACAAAATAGAACCGAGGTCCTATTCCATTATTCCATGCACCATTATTCAGGCAGCCGAGGCCTGCTTTGAACACTCTAATTTTTTCAAAGTAAACGCGCCGGCCACCCAGGACGCTCAGCGAAGAGCACCCGTGGGAGAGAGCCGGCAGACGGTAGGGCAGGAGACAACGGGCAGTGAACCGGCGCGAGCCGGACCGCCCGCCTGCGCCTGAGATCCAACTACGAGCTTTTTAACTGCAACAACTTTAATATACGCTATTGGAGCTGGAATTACCGCGGCTGCTGGCACCAGACTTGCCCTCCAATAGATCCTCGTTAAAGGGTTTAAAGTGTACTCATTCCAATTACGGGGCCTCGAAAGAGTCCCGTATTGTTATTTTTCGTCACTACCTCCCCGTGCCGGGAGTGGGTAAGTTGCGCGCCTGCTGCCTTCCTTGGATGTGGTAGCCGTTTCTCATGCTCCCTCTCCGGAATCGAACCCTGATTCCCCGTTACCCGTTACAAACATGGTAGGCATGTCACGTACCATCGACATTTGATAGGGCAGACATTTGAAAGATGCGTCGCCGGCACATGAGGCCATGCGATCAGCACAAAGTTATCCAGAGTCACCAGTGGGGACGCCGCAACCCCGCGAGGGGAAACGACGATTGGTTTTGAACTAATAAAAGCGCTCTTTCCGCGAGGGTCGGAGCTTGGTAAGCATGTATTAGCTCTAGAATTGCCACAGTTATCCAAGTAGGATCGTGTCATCTAAGGAACCTCGACTGATTTAATGAGCCATTCGCGGTTTCACCGTGAGACAGTGTGAACTTAGACATGCATGGCTTAATCTTTGAGACAAGCATATGACTACTGGCAGGATCAACCAGATATCTGTCGGAGACGTACGTACAGCACACACCGGTCGGCGGAGGAAGGGTGTGTAAAAAGCCTCGCTGGGACGACGGCCGCAGGGACCGACTGACGGGACGGACGGTTTGTTCCACCCGTCCCTCACTCCGTCGACCTAGGACCGCCTGACAGGGGCCTCCCACACGCACCAGACGACCGACCGACCGGGCTCGCTCGAGGAGGGATGGCAGCGCTCTGTGCAGAACGGATCCCAACGACCTCGGCGACGAATTTCACTGGGACTAGAGACACAATTTGGCCTGCCCTTCTTCTCCGTAAGGAGAACGCAGGGCCTCGAGGCAACGATTCCTGCTTTCCATTTGCCGGTCACAAGCTCTTTGCGAGAGTCGGACCACCAGCGAGACGTACTGTCGAGCTCTGCTATAAGCCTTAGATAAATCACCACGGACGGACCACGTTTCCTGATACGGACCAGACTAGCGCACCTCGGTGGAGGAGCCACTACCACAAACCGCACCCAATTCGCACTACGGGGAAAGGCAGGCGAGCGTTTTCCGCAAGCCCGCGCTATCGCTCCGCCTGGCGGGACTGAGATCGCTTTACGAACACTGGTTGAAATTGAGTCGCCGCGGCGAGACAACTACCCCAGATTTTCCTAATATCTAATCTGGACCTTTCTTTAGTTAATTTTTAGCTATGCCCTCTTATTCTTGTAGGTGATTGTATTTTTGAAAAAAAACTAGCTTGTTATAGTCTAATTTATCCGTTCCTTTGATTATCTTATAAACATATATCAAGTCACCTCAAATTCTTCTCTTTTCTAGACACGTTAGGCAGTATCTCTGCCAGCACCTAGGGACTGACCGTTCCGTTCCTGTGCTGATTAACCAGACGTCATTGGATCCCCGTGCGCTGCTTATTCCTCTCCGCCCCTCGTTTCCCGCCCAGTCGCGCCAAGGACGTAGAGTCAGGGACAACTTCCGAATCTTCCTTCAATCCAATATCCCTAACGTCGTCCATCGATCTCCCGCCCTCCACTATAGCTGTACTCGCCAATCTGTCAGCTTGGTTCATCGAGCTCCCACCCTCCACTATAGCTGTACTCGCCAACCTATCAGCTCGATCCATCGTTCTCCCGCCTTCCACTATAGCTGTACTCGCCAACCTATCAGCTCGGTCCATCGATCTCCCGCCCTCCACTATAACTGTACTCACCAACTTGTCATCTCGGTCCATCGATCTCCCACCCTCCACTATAGCTGTACTCGCCAACCTATCAGCTCGGTCCATCGATCTCCCACCCTCCACTATAGCTGTACTCGCCAATCTGTCAGCTTGGTTCATCGAGCTCCCACCCTCCACTATAGCTGTACTCGCCAATCTGTCAGCTCGGTCCATCGTTCTCCCGCCTTCCACTATAGCTGTACTCGCCAACCTTTCAGCTCGGTCCATCGATCTCCCGCTCTCCACTATAACTGTACTCACCAACTTGTCATCTCGGTCCATCGATCTCCCACCCTCCACTATAGCTGTACTCGCCAACCTATCAGCTCGGTCCATCGATCTCCCGCCCTCCACTATAGCTGTACTCGCCAACCTATCAGTTCGGTCCATCGATCTCCCGCCCTCCACTATAGCTATACTCGCCAACCTATCAGCTCGGTCCATCGATCTCCCACCCTCCACTATAGCTGTACTCGCCAACCTATCAGCTCGGTCCATCGATCTCCCGCTCTCCACTATAACTGTACTCACCAACTTGTCATCTCGGTCCATCGATCTCCCACCCTCCACTATAGCTGTACTCGCCAACCTATCAGCTCGGTCCATCGATCTCCCGCCCTCCACTATAACTGTACTCACCAACTTGTCATCTCGGTCCATCGATCTCCCACCCTCCACTATAGCTGTACTCGCCAACCTATCAGCTCGGTCCATCGATCTCCCGCCCTCCACTATAACTGTACTCACCAACTTGTCATCTCGGTCCATCGATCTCCCACCCTCCACTATAGCTGTACTCGCCAACCTATCAGCTCGGTCCATCGATCTCCCGCCCTCCACTATAGCTGCACTCGCCAACCTATCAGTTCTCTCATTCCCTTCGATACCTGCATGTCACAGAACGAGCTTGAAGGAGATTCTTTGTAAACTTGACCGCCCTCATCATCATCATGAAGCATGTCCTTTGTAGAACTTCGCTCCCATCACAGTCTGTCTGAAAGAAACTCGTTCCCTTGCCAAAAACTCCAGCCTCTACCACAGTCATATCCAGGCATTCCTGGATATCTTGGCCCCATCGTCTTCTTGGTCTATCCCTTCCTCTTTTACCTGGCACCATACCTTTCATCACTGTTCTCTCGAGACCGTTGTGTCTCTTGATGTGACCAAAGTATTTGCATTTTCTAGTCAAAATGGAATTGATAAACCAGTTCTCTTTTTTGCTCAACTCTTGACGAATGTCTACATTTGTCCTTTTCTCTGTCCAGTGTATTCTGAGGATCTTTCTGTAACATTTTGACTCGAAGGATTCAATTCTTTGTCTAGAAGTTTTGGTAATCGTCCATGATTCGCAGCCATAAGCTGCCACTGAAAAAATACAGGCTCTCAAGACTTTTTCTTTTATCATTTTGTTGGTGCTCTGCCATAATTTCTTCAGGCTGTTCAGTCTCTGCATTGCCATGGCTTCTTCTGATTTCTTTCGAACAGTCGCCATTTTTGTCAATTCTGGAGCCCAGATATTCAAAATGTGTGCCCTGATCTATTTCCTCACCACCCACTGTCAATTTAAACAACCTGATTTTAACTTCCTCACCATCCTCATTGAATCCGTCCACATAATATACCTTAATGGAGCCGTCGAAGTAGACAATTGAGTATGGAAGTTTTATTAGTTTCCTTCCAGAATGTTCCACAGGCCCTTGCAATGTGAAGGTCAATGTGGATTTCTGCAACTCCTGTCCAATCTATCCTCCATTCCATCTCCATCGAACGTGGCGATGACATCATCCACATAATTTTTATTGGATATCCTGTCAAACCATCTCATGTTTTAGATCCATTAAAATAATCACCTGTACATAAACAGTTTATACACCAGGTGAAACTTTACAAAGTTCAGGTATAGAGTTTGAAACCGAATGTAGGCTTATTTTGATATTATCTGTAGCGATAATAATTCGAGGTCAAGTCAGTAAATAAGTCACACATGGCTATTATTGGAAGAAAAAAACTACTAAATGCGATATGAAATTGAAAACCATTTATTATTGTTTCTTCTTCTGTTTCGTCTTCTTCCTCTTCTTCTTCTTCTACTTCTTCTTCTTCGTCTTCTTCTTTGCGTTCAAGATCTTTGGTCATGTTGTATTTGCAGGCCAGTCGCCATGATGAAGTCTGTAGTCTTCACTATGTCGGAACGGCTGCACCACAGTTTTTGTCTCAGACCACACCCTCAGGCCAGGTCTGGTATCTCATTTCCCTGTAGTGTGGGCATTCCTGTAGAATGTGTTCAGGGTTCTGGCCCCCTGTTCCACATGGACATACATCGGTGTGTGAGATCTTTAGTCAGTATAGATGTTCTAGTAGTCTGAAGTGACCAGTTCTCAATTTGTTGGTTTCTTTTGAAAGGGTGAATTTGGTCTGGTCTATTGCTTATGTTTCTGTCTTTTCTCAACTGGTGTAGATACTGGTTTCTGTTCTTGATCTCTCTGTATGGCACTCGTTGATTAAATTTTGCCCTTATACTCCCCGTTTTTTGCCAGAGAGTTAGTTCTCTTGTTTCCTGTGATTTCGCTTTTGGAAGGTATCCATAGGAGAGTTGTTGTTGAGGATCTCTGGAGCTTTCACAGGTCTGTTCTTTCTGATAACAGAAGCTCGTTGTTCGGTTTCTGTATTGCCTCTAATAGATATCTGCAATCTATGAAGACCACTATTTTTGTTCATAGTTACCTTTCTGCCTTAAGTATTCTCAGTGCTCGCAGGAGGGCCATAGATTCTGCTCTGAGGTTTGTGGACGACTTCCCTTTTTTGAAAAATCCTCTTCTGTTATATTCCACTTAAGTATCTTATGAATGTGCCTCCTTCCCAGTTCCGGTTTGCCTCCTCTGTGTAACCATCTGTATACATATGTGTTCATTCCTTGACATTGTCCCCTATTTATCAATATAATTTCTACCAACATTGATACAGTTATCCCATCGCTTTATTAGTTCATCAAAATCTGAGACATAGACGTCTTTGGTCTGCTGTCTTAGCAACATTTGCACTTCACGTTCATTCTCTTCGTCATTCGCGAAACGTCTCCCTCTAGGGGGACGTTCTAGTATACCAAGGAGGAAATAGCTCGAGGCACAGTCAAGGATGTAGGATTTATTTTCCTAGAAATAGCCACCCTAGTTAGTCAACTTTCTTCTGGGTTAATCGAGCCGTATGTGGTCGGGCACTGTCATGATTTCTAATCATCCGGTCTGGTCGTTTTCTTCGAGTTACATCTTAAAGCATCAACAGAACTTCACAAAAATATTTCCTTGTGAACATCCTTTGTAGAAAGTTTTTTTAGCCAAATAAACAAAACAAAACGCACAACAGCAGGTTGTTCTTTGAGTGTACACGCTGTGAACACGAACGCCATTTTGAATCTGAGCTGCGCACGTACATGCGACACCTAGCGTCTTTTACCTAAAGTAATCACAAATCTGGATGTTGCTAACACCTAACGACACAGTTAGAGACTACTAACACAATTTTTCAGTTTTCCCATATCAGTGTGAGGCCTTCTTACAGACTTACCCAAGTCTGCGATATTTGTACATCGGTATTACATCTGCGACATGTGTACATCAATATTACTTCTGCCACATTGGTACATCGATATTACTTCTCCTACATTGGTACATCAATATTACTTCGACATTGGTATATCAATATTACTTCTACTACATTGGTACATCGATATTACTTATACTACATTGGTACATAAATATTACATCTCCTACATTGGTACATCAATATTACTTCTCCTACATTGGTACATAAATATTACTTCTCCTACATTGGTACATCAATATTACTTCTACATTGGTACATCAATATTACTTCTACTACATTGGTACATCGATATTACTTATACTACATTGGTACATAAATATTACTTCTCCTACATTGGTACATCAATATTACTTCTCCTACATTGGTACATAAATATTACTTCTCCTACATTGGTACATCAATATTACTTCTCCTACATTGGTACATCAATATTACTTCTTCTACATTGGTACATCGATATTACTTATACTACATTGGTACATCAATATTACTTCTATTACATTGATACATCGATATTACGTCTGCGACATTGGTATATTCTATCTACAAGTTTAAATTCACACAGCTGTATTTTTTAATTTTAAAAATTCGATTTGTATTTCTACTTAGAAGAAGGAAAAACACCAGCTTGCCCCTAGCTACTGCGACCACTAAATAATTGTTATCGTCAGTATTCCATGGTATTCCGTGTCAAAAATTGTATTAAATGACTTAATGACATACCACTGTCCCTGTATCTAATATGTATAACTACACTGTAACATTCAAGACAATGAGGAGGCAGACAGACTGGCGAAAGAAGGCGGAAGGTTACCACAACCAGATTCTAGTGTGACCTACAAAGAGTCCAACAGGTTTATTAGGGCCAGATACATGGACAAATGGGAAACAGAGCATACTGGCTACACAAAAAATGATGGCTATTATCAGTTAAACGGAGGAGAGCAGGTGGTGGTCTTCAGTCCCCGAACAGACCATAACAGATTGAGGTACTATCTATAAAAAAAAATGAAGATAGATGCTACTGACGAATGCATTTGTGGTACTGGGAAAATGACCCCAGAACATCTACTGCAGAATTGCCCGACATACCAGGTTCAGAGAAAGCACATGTGGCCATCTCCAGTGCCAACATTAGACACGTTTTATGGCAATGTCGATAGACTTCTTCGAACAAATTCAAGTCGATAACTGACAGCGTACAAAGAAGAGGAAATGATAACATGCGGCCAAGTATAAGCTGCAGAATCACACGGAGACAACAAGCAAAGACAAGGACATATCCTGAAATTATGATTTTTTTAAAATTGCAGGGTAATTTGAAAACAAGGATAAATATGAAACATATGTCTAGTCAAAGAACAACTAAACCGGACAAAATTTTGCTAGTATCTATGAGATTTCCAACTAAAGTTGACAAAGGTTTGCTACTGTCTATGAGATTTCCAACTAAAGTGGACACAGGTTTGCTAGTATCTATGAGATTTCCAACTAAAGTGGACACAGGTTTGCTAGTATCTATGAGATTTTCAACTACAGTTGACAAAGGTTTGCTAGTATCTATGAGATGTCCAACTAAAGTGGACAAAGGTTTGCTAGTATCTATAAGATTTCCAACTAAAGTGACAAAGGTTTGCTAGTATCTATGAGATGTCCAACTAAAGTGGACACAGGTTTGCTAGTATCTATAAGATTTCCAACTAAAGTGACAAAGGTTTGCTAGTATCTATAAGATTTCCAACTAAAGTGACAAAGGTTTGCTAGTATCTATGAGATGTCCAACTAAAGTTGACAAAGGTTTGCTAGTATCTATAAGATTTCCAACTAAAGTTGACAAAGGTTTGCTAGTATCTATGAGATTTCCAACTAAAGTTGACAAAGGTTTGCTAGTATTTATGAGATTTCCAACTAAAGGGACAAAGGTTTGCTAGTATCTATGAGATGTCCAAGTAAAGTTGACAAAGGTTTGCTAGTATCTATGAGATGTCCAACTAAAGTGGACAAATGTTTGCTAGTATCTATGAGATTTCCAATTAAACTTGACCAATGTTTGCTAGTATTTATCAGATTTCCATGTTAAGTGATACATTGGCAGGCCACACGATATAGACGAAATATTGATTTTTGCTGTAACGTCTGCTGGAAACTCTTCTGCTGTGCCTCAGAACGTACGTTATATTATTCTTGCCATCCCGTTGAGCAACTCATCAGTATCGAGACGTATTGATGTAATGGCAAACTATGTGGACAAATAACTAGTTGCGAAATGTCAAGATCAGAAATTTGCCTTACAAATCGATGAACCAAGTTTATCTGATAATGAAGCCTGTCTTTTGGCATATGCTAGGTATTTTTTGAATGATGAGCAACTTGGTGAAACAAAAATGTTAATCTGCCCGATAGCTTCAAACATACAGTAAAAATTAATCCAATTTTGAAGACGTTAGGAATTATTTCCAAGAAAACATTATTCCACTAGAAAATATAATGAATTGCTCCACTGACGGAAGTGTTCTGATTGTAGACTTGAGCTGAGAATTTGTTGCTCATTAAAAAATATTTGATCGCAAACAAATTGTAAGGAATTTTATATGCTTTTCTTTCTATTGTAATAAAAGCTTGTCAACTTCATCAAATCAAATTCACGTCAAAATCATCTTTTCCAACAACTTTGTTTGGAAAAATGATGAAGATTCTACATATATATAGACTCGAAGCGAGGTTCGATGGTTAGCGAAGGGACATTATCTGCGTCTTTGTATAACCAGTTAGGAGAGTATTGTATTTTTAAGTGATACACAATGACGGGTTGGTTCAGCTTTAGTCGCATTGTACCGATACTCTAGCAGATGACGGACTTCAAGGCCAGGACTCATACCTTTAATGGCATGGTTATCTCAGGAAGTGAATATGGGTGTGAGGTTTGGAGTCTATACAAATCAGACGAAGAGAAGTTCTGTGTTGCCGAAAGTCAATGGAACGATGAGTTATATGTGTCTCCATAGCAGACCACCAAATGTGCCGACATCAACTGCCAAACGGAGCTTGAGGATGTCGTGGACTCTGCGTCAATGCGAGGATGCATATATGCCCGTCCAAGTGGTCCGCATGGCTGACGATAGATGGACAAGAAGGGTGTCTTTTTGGTGGTCATACAGCGACAACCGCTTGTGTGGCGAGATGGAGACGGAGAGATGATCTGTACCACGACTTTGGACAATCATGGTACTCCAGGACGAAGGACGGATACAGACTCAAGCAGCAGCTGACTACCTGTCATCAGGCCCCATTGCCTGATTGAATACCAGTATTAAAGAATTCAAGTAAACAGCTTTGAGAACATATTATTACTTCTAATTGCGACCTATTTTATCTATCCTACACTTTCTGAAAGTAGAACTTGTTGAAAAATTAAAACAAAAGTAAAAAGAATTGTATATCTTGCAAAAAGGTCATGCCTGCTTTTTTTTTTTTTAAAACTCAAGCTATTCTGGGTAAAATTAGTTGTAATCGATTCATATAATTTTCTTGACTGGCTATTATTGACAGATAATTGCATGAGGATAATTGACATGTTTATGTTGAGTAATAGGAGCATTTGTATAGCGAAATCCAATTGCAGTTTACACTCGAATGGTTGCCGCAGCAATAGAGTAGGATTACTGCATATCATAGAGCCAACTTAGGAAGCTTGTACGTGGGGTTGGCAGCCTCACCATATAAAACTATTATTATTGCAAGCATGCACCCTGAATTGTGCCTGGTCGGCGTCCATCCTTCGTTTGGTGCAGCAACTGATGTAAGAAACATACTAGGATTTTGTAAGGTTAGTCTATCCACTATGCGAGATTATAAACCCTCTAAAGTAGAAGACTTTCCAACTCATGACTCTGTGCGCTTCGTCATTCGCGCAATGCAGGCCAAAGTTTGGCGAGTCAGGCGTATCTTCAGAGTTTACAAAAAAATCTCTAGAAGGAACATTTTTATCATTCAACAAAGAAACATAACACCTTACCGAAAAAATGTAGTAGAAGGAAAATTGGAAGGCAAAAGATGAAGGCAGCGCTATACGGGGCAAAAGAACATAAAGAAATGGACAGGGAAAAGACTGTCAGATTACACTATCAAGCCAAGAAACAGCTTTGGAGACACGTATCAGCAGTCTTTCATGTCATAGACATGGAAAGCGCTCGAACATATGCTAGTCGAGGATAGAAGAAACGCTTTGATATTTCAAATGACTGGGCTCATGTTGGAATTTTAATTTCGACTAGTCAGAGTTTATTTATAGCATTGCTAAAGACAAACCGACAAGGGCACATTTCTTCTTTCTATTCAAATATATAGATAAGATAGTACAGGGGTGACCAAACTACGGCTCGTAAATGGCATGCGGCTCTTTATGTAATGTGTGGCCACATATATATTTTGGCTGAGTCCCTTTTTATATCACAATTAATACTACTTCTTCTTCGTTCGTTTTCAAACTAATGCTACCTAGCCCTGAAAAAGGCTATGCACGAAGCAGGGTGTCAAGAGAAAGGAATGCGTTGTGTGGTATTTTACAGCTTGACTTCGATATTTGCACCTTTCTGTCCGACACATCCGGCTTCAGAATGTATTGTTGAGTACCGGGTTAGCCTTCCTTCTTTGATCTCTTCTTCTTAGCCAGTCTGCCCTGTTGTAGCCTGTTATCCAGGATCAACGTGTGGAGGTGTAAAATGGACTTGGCAGCTCTGGTTCGCTGGCCTTGCCGCTAGTAGTCAGCTCTGGTTCGCTGGCCTTGCCGCTAGTAGTCAGCTCTGGTTCGCTGGCCTTGCCGCTAGTAGTCAGCTCTGGTTCGCTGGCCTTGCCGCTAGTAGTCAGCTCTGGTTCGCTGGCCTTGCCGCTAGTAGTCAGCTCTGGTTCGCTGGCCTTGCCGCTAGTAGTCAGCTCTGGTTCGCTGGCCTTGCCGCTAGTAGTCAGCTCTGGTTCGCTGGCCTTGCCGCTAGTAGTCAGCTCTGGTTCGCTGGCCTTGCCGCTAGTAGTCAGCTCTGGTTCGCTGGCCTTGCCGCTAGTAGTCAGCTCTGGTTCGCTGGCCTTGCCGCTAGTAGTCAGCTCTGGTTCGCTGGCCTTGCCGCTAGTAGTCAGCTCTGGTTCGCTGGCCTTGCCGCTAGTAGTCAGCTCTGGTTCGCTGACCGCTGCAGCGCATGCACTACTACTCATCTTATTCTCACAATTAATACATAAGGTAAAATCTAGACGGCCCTAGAATACCAGACTCCAATGATCTTCGCCTTCATCGACTATAAAAAGGAATTCGATACTATAGAACAACAATTTTTGTTTAGAATTTACAAATGGAACAAGGTGTCCATCCTGACTACTTACTTTCAGAGTGTTCAGACATTTGGATTGCATTGTCATTCTCCGAAACAGGACATCCGTATTTCATGTTTCTAGAAGGTTTGGACAGATCATCAGGTGGCCTGGGTCTTGTGCTGCTCTACAGTTGCATGTCTAATCATCCATGTATTTCCATCTCTTCAAGTTCTCTCTGCATGGTGATACACCAGTTCGAAGTCTATTTTTAACCATGTTGCGAAAGGCAAGTAGTGTCCTGACGCAAGTTCCTTCCGCAGCTCGATCCATGTAACCTTCGTCCGTTCATTTCTTGTTTCTGGAACCAGTTTGTATTGGCTGTGTTGGCTAAACACTTGGTCTAGATATCGTTCTAGTGCGTTGAATTGTGTGTCCAAACATTAGGTGCATTGAGATGCATATCTGTCTATTTCTCTTTCATTTTCTGATGCGACACTTCCTTGTCCCTCAAGTAGTGCTACGCCAATTTTGGGTCTATATTTTTCAGTTGGAGCAGGTTTTAGTTACTCTGTAACTATCCCGCAAGTTTATTTTATTACTGTATCAATAAGTTTGACATGTGTAGGAGTTTTTTTCAAACTGACGCGGCGTCAGCCAAGGAAAACTCATTCCTGGATATCTTTGAAACACCGTCTTCTTGGTCTACCCCTGCCTCTTTTCCTTGGCACCATACCTTCAATCACTGTTCTCTAAAAACCGTTGTGTTTCTTGGTGTGACCAAAGTATTTACATTTTCAGGTCATAATGGAATTGATTTTCCTCTATGCTCAACATTTGCCGAATGTCTACATTTGTCATTTTCTCCATCAGGGTATTCTGAGGATCTTTCTGAAATATTTTGACTCGAAGGATTCGATTCTTTGTCTAGAAGTTTTGGTAATCGTCCATGATCCGCAGATATAAGCTGCCACAAGAAAAACACAGGCACTCAAGATTTTTACTGTTGTGCTTTTGTTGGTGCTCTGCCATAATTTCTTCAGGCTGTTCAGTCTCTGCACTGCCATGGCTATTCTTCTTCTGATTTCTTTCGAAACAATAAAACGGTTTATTTTGTTTAGTCCAAAGTTGATAATTTTCTCTGTCACCAGAGCAGAAGTTTTGTTGTTTTTCATCTGATGAATTCCATAATTTAATTCCTTTATGAGGAAACGTATCGCCAATAAGTCATTCTAATTTTTGGAATTCCGCTTGATCTTGGTTTTCCTAGTGTTTTTAGTGGTTTTCCCGTTCAGTAATAATTGTGAGCTAATTAGCTGGGTTGGGGAAGGGGGGGGGGGGGGGGGGGCTTGTGTTACACTCGTGGGAAAGCTCGATAGGTCATTACTGAAAATCTTAATTTTCCAAGCGCTTTGACTATTATTTCAAGTCCTGATCTTCCACAAGGTGGCGCCATTTTGCTGTTTTTGAGTCTGAAATGGCGTGCAGGAGGTCTTCCCCAACCTGTATGGTCTCCTCAGAGAAGGTGTAATTTCTCAAAAAGTGGCGTCTGGAGATCCTCTTTGTTAGTTCAACAATAGCTTTGTATATTCCAGGGATTAGTTCTAGTGTCAACACTTTATCTAGATCGCAGGCAGCCGGACTCTATTTGACTCGTTTAAATCTAAAACGTCTTTTGCAAGGAATATGCTCGTTTGACAACTGCTGTACCATTGCATACGATATCGTTTGTTGCGGCCATGGGAATGGCTCCTCTAGAGATTTCGTCACTTGATGTATTAGATTGTCACTCATATGTTATCAGGGTTGTTTCCTCTTCGTCATCTGCAGCCATTAAAGGAAGGTGATAATTTTGTGTCATGCAATAGCTATAGGCTGTTCTACTCTGCTCTGTTCAGCTCTTCTCGAAATTAGCGTCTGATTTATTTTACCCAGATACAGAACTGCGACAGCTAAAATCTTGCATGACCGTTTTATTGTCTTGTGATCTAAAGTTATTAGGCTCTTTGAATACAAAATACAAAGTTGTTTTAGAGGATTTATACACTGATATTTATGTGCATTATGTAGATTGACCGATTACCGATTAATCGGTCTTTCCTTATCTGTTGATGCCGATTATTTGAACTTTAAGTATGAATTGTGATACGAAATTATTCATATCAAAGCAAAGATAAGTATTTCCATTGCTGGAACTCATACGATAATAAGAGAACGACGTAGGCTAGTGGTAAAATGACACGGCTCACAATCCGAACGTGCTGGGTTTGCTCCCCCAATCACAACACCGGCCGTTACCTCGGGGAAACAAACCCTTAGAAAATGCAGGAGAATGCAGAACCTTGCATACAATGTATGCCGAAGTAAGATGCATTAGGCCGACAGGCGCAAAATAAAAACAGTGCAACGCAAACCTCCTTCGGGTATAGTAAATAAACAAACGCAACCCCCCTCTCCCCCCAAAAAAACACACAATAGAAGTATTTCGGCCTTCATTTGAGAATAGATTTTCTACTTATTTGGGAAATTAGTCTTTGTGTTTATTTTCTTTGTTAGATGTAAGATACAAAATTGACTTTGGTTAATTTAGATACTGCTGAAAGTTCAGAATATGGAGGGAATTCAGTTAAAGATTCTTTTACTTCTGAAATTGATCAAGAACACGGAAGTGCATCTCTAACTTTAACAAATTTATTTGAAAACTTATTTTATGGCTATCTTGGTTATTTTATGATAAATGATGCTTTGGTAGTGAAATAATTGGTCGACTGAGAAGTCATTTCCAGAGAACGCTGATTGCTTTGTCAATAGCAACATACTCGGAGGCTTGCTCCGTGTTCTCTGTGTGCTTGAAATACGTCATCAGTTTTTGCGGCTTGGAGGACTTTAGAATACATTTTTATGGCAGACGTTTCAATAATCTTCGATTCGCGGGCGACAAAGTGCTGATCACAGAGTCAATCGCAGAAGCCAACTACACGTTAACGATGCTTAACAAAGAGAAAGAGAACAGGGCTAGAAATGACCCAAGCCAAGCGAAACTGTTTCGCCCATTGTAACCCAGCCATCCTTAATGGGAAAAACTTGGAAGACGTCAAGGAACACTGCCATCTTGGACGTCTCTTCAAAATGCAGACTTATTTAGAACCAGAACTAACAAGACGTCGATGCGTGAGCTATACTAAACTTCTCGTCCATCCACATAGTACTGGATGTCTGCACGATCGGACCCTACGCGCTTCTCTCCTCAACACCACACTGCTCTCAGCTTTGAGGCAATCCTGGATCCAATTAGGGGCCAACGATGCAGCGCAGTGAATGAGCTGACTGTAGCTAGTGACTCATAACTGACTGTTTGCATCATGGTCAGCGAACCAGAAGTGACTAAGACCATATTCCGCCTCCAAGCGACGGCCCATGAAACAAGCTGCACTAGTAAAGTCTGACTAAAAGAAAAGGGATCGCATTGGGAATTCAAACGTGGTGCGCAAATAAAATAAAAAAATAAAAAAATAAAACCCAGCTGAAATTGCATATGTCGAGTCGAAGGGCACATATATCGCAGCCTCGATGTAAACTACGTCACAACGTTACAACGCCTTCTTCAGCACGAACGCCAAAAAATAAGGATCCAGTTGATTGCATTTCAGTTTCAGTGACAATGGATGTTTAGAGTATAATAAAAACATAGTAATAACACTTAGCTGCAAGTGGCGAGACAAGCTGCCTTTTTATTTCTGACCCTCTAGATCTCCGGGGGTGGGCCACATAAATGAGGACAATGTGGAAACGGTCAATTTTGTGCATGTGCGTATGCATATGTGTGTGTATGTGTGTGTGTGTATGTGTGTTCATATGTGTGTGATACGTGTTATCAGTAGCACTAAAAGCAAACCCTGATAAGAACATATTACATACTTCACTTCTATACGGCTGGCAAGGCTGATATACAATCGTACACACTTGGGTATCGTAAAGGTAGTCCCACGACATATACTGCAGTCGAGGATGAAGTGTTAGATAATGCATTGCACCAGTTCTAAGATTTTTATGAGGTGGTGGCCAGTTCCCTTCTTCACTGCCTTTTCCATCCCGACATGTAATAACAAACATCCATTTACAGCAGGATTGACTGTAGCCTGTTGATAACGGGAACTGAGCCCGGTACTTCGCCATGAGAAATGAACATTTTACCACTCTGTTATTCTACTACTCTGTTATTCTACCACTCTGTTGTTCTACAACACTGTTATTCTACCACTCTGTTATTCTACCACTCTGTTATTCTACCACTCTGTTATTCGACCACTCTGTTATTCTACCACTCTGTTATTCTACCACTTTGTTATTCTTCCCTCTTATAATTGGGCCGAAGAGCAAGAGAACGAATGCTGTTGAAACAAAAAACAACAACAATAATACGCGGGCACCAAACAATGTATCAGAATGTTGCTGGAGATTTTCATTGCGTGCTTACTCAATGGGCGTGGTGCTGCATATATCGACCAAAATCTGAGACATACCTATGAATTTTTAAAAAAATCGACTATCGACAACAAACAGTCACGATCGGTCTGGATGTTTAGTACTTAAATCGATTTTATACACGAAATTAAGAGTAGAATTCTGGTTTGGCTTATCATCAAAAAGCCGTAAAATACGTCTTTATTACACGTACCGACTGTTTATGAAGCGTTTTTCTCGTTTTTGGATGTTATAAACTGTGGTTGAGCTATCATCAACTTTTTATGGAGCGATGATATCTTTAACATATATTTCACAAACTACACCCTTAATAAAAAAATATATCCCTTCTTCAGGGTCATTCTTGTTTTAATAACCTCAAACTCAGTTGTCTGTCTGTCGTTAATATAACATGTCTTGCTGACTAGCGTAGCCACCTCTTCCCTGTTTATTTCAGATGTTTCCAGAAAGTAGCCCGGTTGTAGCTATTTGTACTTCATTTTCAGCTGTATGGTGTTTATATGGTGAGGTCCCAATCCCTGGTAACTAGTCGTTATAGCCTTATGTTTCCAAATACGGCAAAGATAAAGGATTAAAATGCCACGACCCCGACGGTTGATCCAACTGTAAAATGGGTACTAGGCAAACGACTAGGGAAGTAAAATACAATGACGAAAAGAACTGGCCACCCTACCTCACACAAGCTGTGGCTTAGTATACTTTATTCCTCTACAGTTGTGTAACTACTATGGGACAAACCTTCACTTTACTGAAGACTAACAACTTTATTCCTCTACAGTTGTGTAACCACTATGGGTCAAACCTTTACTTTACTGAAGTTTCTAACAACTTTATTCCCCGGTAGCGGTGAAATTACTATTGGAAAAACTGTTACTTCACCATAGTCTTCTACAACCCCTGCCCAACTGCAACACATTTTTTGGGGTGGTTTTTGTTTGTTTGTTAGAAGTTTGCATGCTTATTTGTAAAAGGCCACCGCTTTCAACCTCAGACATGCAATGCTTTATTACAGAGCTCCTCTTAATTAGCCGTGTCGACCTCTCTGGTGGGCGCGTAAATATTATTTGAGGTCACGATAACATTTGAAATTTATTGTCCCATAAATAATCAGGTAGCTAATCTTATTCTTCATTATCGACAACAATAGCAAGATTCATTGTCGTGGAATATATCCACTCTGTTGCCTCAACACTTTCACGAACGTTTCAGAACTTTTGAAATATGAGCCGCTCTCGTCAATTTAAAATAATCGAGTTCGTACGATCGCTCGCTTTCTTTTATATTAAGACGCGCCTGCGTCGGTTTAGTCTTATCGGTCGGTGCCATCCCTACAAGATTAAACGGAATCAAAGAGATCAAGAGCAGCGCATGAGCTGCAGTGGTCAGCGATCCATAGCTGACTGCTAGCGTCAGGGCCAGCGAACCAGGACTGCCAATACCCTTCTACGCCTCCACGCGGTGATCCTGGATAACAGGCTACAACAGAGCATACTGGCTAAGAAGAAAGGATCGAAGAGGGATGCTAACCCGGTACTAAAAATTGCTTGCTGAGGTCGGATCGGTTGGACCGAAAGGTGCAAATATCGCAGTCAAGCTGTAAACTACGACACAACGCATTCAGTTCTCGGGACTACATTCTGCTACTTAAGCCATTTCAGGGTTTGGTAGCGGGAGATTGAGAACAAATGAAGCCAAGTCAAACCAAACGGGAGCCAAGAAGTTCGATGTCAACGGAACTCGACTGAGTGAAATATGTATCGGCATTTTGAATATTGACTTAAAACTTAAAACAAAATGCCGCTCAAGTCTTAAGAACACCGACATTTCTCTGAGATCATCAGCGACGAACATTAAGCACCGATTCTAGTTATTGTGTCAGAATAAGCAATCACATTAATCTCATTAAAGGTTGTTGTTATTGTTGAATTGAATGCCCACAATGAGTATTGTTGCTCTTTTGTGCGCCATGAAAAGCGCGCCAAGTGGCGGATTGTAGCAGCTTTCCTCACATTCAAAACGTGTTGATGAAGATGGACCCCTCCAAGCGGTTTAGCTATGCTTGGCTTCATCTGAGTGATGCTCGCTACTTCGGGGATCACCTTGATCCATATTTCTCTTATCGTTTTTCCAGCCTTTAGTCAAATTGTCTTTGGTATATATGAATATATCTATATCTATATCTATATCTATATATATAGATACAGTGTTAGTACAATTACCCTGCCGAAGACGGATGTGTCGGACCGAAAGGTGTAAATATCGCAGTCAAGCTGTAAACTAGCGACACAACGCATTGCGTTCTCCGGACTACATCCTACTACTTGCAAATCCATATTCAGGTAGTGGGAAATTGAGAACCATCGCAGAAGAAGAAGAAGAAGTACAATTACAATTATGACACCGAGTAAAGAGTCGTGAAAAAATGTCTGATCCAAAGAGGTCGCCAATGGCACAAGTTTGAGAAGCCCTACTTTAAGCTGTATCGTTGCGTGTCGACCATTGTATGGATGTATCTGTTTGTTTGTACTCCGCTAAGGCACTTCTATTGCCGCCCCGTCCTCTAGTCAATCGTCTGATGTATAGTATCTGACAATCCTTCACTTTCCTTCTGACATTGACGTACACCAGTTCTGAGATCAGATTATTTGCTGCAAGATAGCAGTTTTGTGTTGACATATATACGTGCCACGTAGCCACATCGGCGGATCGCTTTCTGTAGTGAACAATATCAGTAAGTAAGTAGGTAAGTAAGTAGGTAAGTAAGTAAATACGTAACTAAGTAAGTGGTCTAACAGTGAGTAAACACTCAAAGCAAGCCCTCGGTGTTCAGCCAGTGACGTTTTCGATGGCTGGGACATACTTGCCGTATGGGAGATGAGATGCTGCCAACGAATATTCTTTTTAGGCAGCTGGCCATTGGAGCTAGAAGAATCTGCGTCACACACTGCGATTCAAAGACGTACGCAAGAGGGACATGAAGTCTAGTGACATCCATCCTGATGGCTGGGAAACAATTCCCCAGGTTCCAGCTATTTGGAGACAGTTGGAGGGGGAATGGTGGCTGCTGACGCCCGTAGAGGCCTTGTGGCTGCAGAGAAAAGAGAAAGACTTAGGAGATCGGGAACACCCTGGCACGCCAGCCACATCAGTATGGTTGTATGATTTATCACAGGGACTGTTACTCGCGGATCGGCCCTTACAGTCATAGCAGACACTGTCGAAATTCTGGATACAGAACTGGACAAAACTCGTAGGACGCCACGCGCATGGTCTACATAGACTAAGACGTCAATGAATGAATGGAAGTAAATAAACAGCATGCCCTTTGCAGAACGTCGCTCATTCAACCGCCTCCTATTTGGCTGGTATAAATTTCTAGGCAGGTGTGCAGTGCAATAAGCTGCCATGACTTTCCATACGTGGAAGAAACGATCGTATTAAGAAAAAAACCTGCGTCTGCCAAACTTGACACGGTGGTATTCGTACCAGCTGCATTGGGATTGTGAAACCGAGAGAGTTTCAGCCCTCGGCCACACTATTTCCACGTAGTGAACAATCCTACGTGACATACGCAACTTGTACTTAGAATTCAAAGACTTGGCGGCAACAAGATGTTAACTGTAATAACGAAAGCTTCCGAAATTCTGAGGAATCTTTCTGAGAAAGACCAACTAAAAACTGCAAGGAGGAGCCTTAACATTGGAACTTGGAATGTTTGAACGGGAAAAGAAAGATATAAGATTGAATTTCAGAGGCCCGTCCTATGCAACTTGATATATTGGGTGTTGTCTAGGCAATGCTTACAGACACCGGATACACGATCGAGGAAAGACTAGTATACATTACAGAAAATCGAGACATCAGCGAGACTTAGAAATGTTGTTCGAAACGATAGAGGAAACGTTAGGAATCGTTGGTGAAGTATTCATAGATAATCTCAGGTATGCGGGAAGCGGGGGACGGGGTGCACTGTTCTGCTGGATGAAAGGCTGCTAGTCCGTCTGTTGCTAGGCGTATGTCCAGCCCAGAGATGTTTGGTGATATCGCTGCTTCTACAATGTCCCGAAACAAAGTTTGGTGTCGACTTTCTTCGTTTTGGTTTATACATTATCTAAATTTTTTGTACAAGGTACCATCTATTCAATAAACTTAAGACAGGTGCTACTGATGAATGCACCTGTGGTACAAGGAAAATGACCCCTGAAAATCTGCTGCAAAATTGCCCGACATACGAGGACCAGAGAAAACACATGTGGCCATCCCCAGTGTCAACACTAGACAAGCTCTATGGTAGTGCATACCTGTGAAACAAGGACTAACCGCGTGAATTGTTGCGGGATGGACCTCACATCCTAAGTTACAATTCCGGTTGAGTCAAGCGATATAAATAAATATCAATTGTAATTCCATTCTATTTGGCAGTCGTTTTTTACGGTTCATCGATGCAATGTGCATTAAATGATACAGTCTATGTATAACGTATAAGGTTATATATATTGATAATTGATATTCACAAGGAATTTCTTGGCAGGATCAGGTCATACGAAATCATCTAGAATTAAGGTGAGTTGTCCATTTATAGGTCTTGTTCTATTTAATTGTAATAGGCGTCTAGGTAGCAGGATTGCAATCGCTTGTTCGCATGACAAAGGTGCCCGCTTGTCGATACGCTCCAGTTGACCCAGCACCTTGGTATAGGCATCTGGTTTACTGTTATGGAAGTAGCGACAGCAAAGAAGGGCTATGAATACCCAATCTCATAAGAAGCTGAGACTTATCAAATAGGTCTCTAACACTTATCACAATTAGGTCTCTATAAGAAGAAATTTTGTCAGTACGCGTTGTTCCATTTCTCTGTGCGACTCGGAGCTTCTCAGAATCTGTTTTTGACTAACTTTTTGCATCCGTAAATCCTAGCTGAAACGACCTGCGAATTAAAAATCCGTGCTCCTACAGTGGTGTCTTTCTTCTCTTGAAGTATTGGCTTAATGGAATACATAGTTGAATTTCATCATCTGCAGATTTCTTGGTCAATTTTGTGATTTCCCATTATCCTTTGCTTATTGATTTTTAAAAAAAAACAGTGGACCTTAATATTTTTGGAGCAAACGAACACCTGCCATAGGGCGGGTTAGCGTGACATTATACTGTGATATCATCCGCGTATGGATCAGTGTTTTGTCAGACTTCGTTCAATTTTCTGTCAGTCTGCTGAGTCGTACTGATGTACCTGCTAGTCGTGTCAGTGTTTGTGCTAAAATGACTGAACGTGCTGAGCAAAGAATTTGCGTTACATTTGTCAAAAGCCAAGTGACACCAAGTCTGGGAAAATTGAGATATAAATATGGATTTTGACAATGAAGCCAAGATGACTGCGCAGATTAAAGTGTGGTATCATTGTTTGAAAAATGGCCGTGCGCCAGTTTAAAGTGGTGAACTTCTTCTTCTTCTTCTTCTTCTTCTTCTTCTTCTTCTTCTTCTTCTTCTTCTTCATCTTCTTCTTTTTCTTCTTCTTCTTCTTCTTCTCATTCTTCTTCTTCTTCATACGCTGTCAGACGTCAACCTGTATTTTTTCGAAAAAAGCAGCGGTCATCCTGAGGCTGTCGACACTGCCATAGAGCTTGTCTAGTATTGCCACTGGTGATGGCCACATGTGCTTTTTCTGGTCCTCGTATTTCGGGAAGTTTTGCAGCAGATGTTCAGCGGTCATTTTTCCGGTACCATAACTGCATTCGTCAGTGCCACCTATCTTCAGTTTACTGAATAGGTGGTACCTCAGTCTGTTGTGGCCTGTGCGGAGTGTAAAGACCACGACCTGCTCTCTTCTGTTCAACTGGTAATAGGCATCATTTTTTGTGTAGCCAGTATGTTCGGTTTCCCATTTGGCCATGTATCTGGCTCTAATGAGCCTTTTTGACTTTTCGTAGGTCACACTAGAATCTGGCTGTGGTAGTCTTGCACCTTCTTTTGCCAGTCTGTCTGCCTCCTCGTTGCATTGGATGTTACAGTGGGATGGAACCCACTGCACCACTACTCTTTTTGGTGCAGTCGGCTGGAATAGTTGACAGAGTACTGCTCTTAAATCATTAAGTTCAGTATTTTTCCTGCTTTTTAGTGCTGTGACTACGACCAGGGCATCTGTGAACAGGACTATATGGCTTTCATTTCTTTTGCCTGTCAGCATTGCTTCTGCTGCAGCCCTCAGTGCCTCTGCCTCCGCTCTGAAATTGCTTGAGTATTTTCCAGTTGCCACTGACAGTGTTATTTTTCTACTATTTGGTAGGCTCAGGAATACCCCTGCCCCTCCATTCTGTGTTGTGTTTGTTACAGAACCGTTGGTGTATCCAGGGGTCCAGTCCATGCTTGGGTAGTTTTTCGTTATGTACCTCAGGGTTATGTCTCATCTTTCTTTTTCAGTCTGGCTGTTCTTGTTTCCAATACTTGGTATATTTTCTGCGGTGAACGATCAGAAAGGATCTCAACAAATAGAAATACAGATACAATCGAGAAAGTGGTGAGTGATGTAAGCAAGTCGAATAACAAATAGAGAAATTGAGTGTGACGTGGCAATTTCTAGTGGTTCATTACAATCAGTTTTATTGACTTTCTGTGAATGTGCCGTAACGTGGCAAAATTCGTTATAATTGTCCTGGGTCTACAGTTACGCCCCTGAGACAAAAGCACAGCCATCCAAATGGAAAACACCAGTTAAAGAGAGCACGGCAATTACGAACAAATGTGAAGGTCTCGTTGACAGTTATTTTTTACGACCACCAGGACGTAGTCCATCACGAGTACGATCCTCAGGAACTGTCAACAAGGGGGTACTACCTGACTGTTTTGATTTGCCTTCGAGATGTATTTATACGCATGAGACGACAACTCTGGGAGAGTGACACCCAGCAGTCAATGCTCCAACTCCCGCATCAGGCCTCATCCAGGAGGTTTTACTGAAACACGGCATTGGACAGGTTCTGTACCTTCCCTACTCCCCAGACATGGTCCCCTGAAACTGTTGGCTCTTTCCAAGACATCAAGGGGCCACTCAAAGTGACGAGACTTCCGGACACAGAAGAAATCAAGTGACGAGGCGTCTGGTGGATATCCAGAAATGGTTCCAGCAGTTGGAACACGACTTGGCTTGGCTTCGTTCGTTCTCAATCTCCCGCTACCAAACCCTGAAAGGGCTTAAGTAGCAGAATGTAGTCCAGAGAAAGGAATGCGGTGTGTCGTAGTTTACAGCTTGACTGCGATATTTACACCTTTCGGTCCAACACATCCGACTTCAGCAAGCATTTTCGAGTACCGGGCTAGCATTCCCTATTCAATCCCTTCTCCTTATCCCTGCTGCAGCCTGTTATCCAGGATCACCGCGTGGAGGTGTAGAAGGGTCTTGGCAGCTCTGGTTCGCTGGCACTGACGCTAGCAGTCAGCTAGGGTGGCTGACCACCGCAGTTCATGCGCTGCTCAGTATCTTGATCCCTCGAATACGATTTGAAGAACTGTGTGAACTTAGATGCGGACTGCTTCGACGGGGATTAGGTTTTGAACTCAACAGATAAGTTAGTTGTTTTTTCAGTCTAAGGTTGGATACTCTTTGGTCAGCTCTCGTATAACAACGAAAAAAGAAGATGCGAAATGTAAATCAAGAAATGACTAGAGATGTTCACATCTATTTTTATTTGCGTTAGATTATATATTGATTATTAATTATTGAAATTGATTATATATTGATTATATATTATATTTGCTTGAAGCAAATTACTCACAAATTAAAGATGAGAGTGATCAGGTGTAATGTAATAATTTGTACTTCTTCTTGATCGTGTTCTTGTTCTTGTTCTTCTTCTTGTTGTTCTTCTTGTTCTTGTTCTTCTTGTTCTTCTTCTTGTTGTTCTTCTTGTTCTTGTTGTTCTTGTTCTTCTTGTTCTTGTTCTTCTTGTTCTTCTTGTTCTTCTTCTTGTTCTTCTTGTTGTTCTTGTTCTTCTTGTTCTTGTTCTTCTTGTTCTTCTTCTTGTTCTTCTTGTTGTTCTTGTTCTTCTTGTTCTTGTTCTTCTTGTTCTTGTTCTTGTTCTTGTACT
>JAVGWX010000006.1:34631032-34711032 GCA_036924085.1 Ariolimax columbianus
TTTCTTTTATCAATGTCCAATTCTGGCACTGATAACACAATATGGGTAGAGATATTGTGTTGTATACTGTATAGCGTTCTTTTTGTATCCATTGTCACGTGTTTACATTGCAATATCGGGGACATTTGCCCAATGATTACTTCTTCTTCTTCTTCGTACGCATTCAGACAGTAACCATTATATTTTTCGAAAAAAGCGGCGGTCATCCTGAGGATGTCGACACTGCCATAGAGCTTCTCTTGTGGTTCCACTGGTGATGGCCATATCTGCTCTCTCTGATCCTCGTATGTCAAGCAGTTCTGCAGCAGATGCTCAGCGGTCATTTTCTCGGTACCACATGGGCATTCGTCGGTACCACCTATCTTCAATTTGTTGAATAGGTGGTACCTCAGTCTATTGTGGCCAGTGCGAAGTCTGAAGACCACGACCTGCTCTCTTCTGTTCAATTGGTAATAGGCATCGTTTTTGGTGTAGCCGGTATGTTCAGTTTCCCATTTGGTCATGTATCTGGCTTTAATAAGCCGTTTTGACTCTTCGTACGTCATACTAGTATCTGTTTGTGGTAGTCTTGCACCTTCTTTTGCCAGTCTGTCTGCCTCCTCGTTGCCTTGGATGTTGCAGTGGGATGGAACCCATTGTACCACTACCCTTTTTGGTGCGGACTGCTGGCATAGTTGACAGAGTGCTGCTCTTAAGTCATTAAGCTCAGTGTTTTTCTGGCTTTTTAGCGCTGTGACTACGGCGAGAGCATCTGTAAGCAGGACTATATGGCTTTCATTTTCACTGTGTGTCACCATTTCTTCCACTGCCGCCCTCAGTGCCTCTGCCTCCGCTCTGAAATTGCTTGTGTACTTACCAGTAGCGAATGACAGTGTTATTTTTCTGCCATTTGGTAGGTTCAGGAATGCTCCTGCCCCTCCGTTCTGTGTAGTGTCTGCTACAGAACCGTCGGTGTATGCATGGGTTCAGTCCATGCTTGGGTAGTTTTTCGATATAAAGTTTAGGGTAGTATCTCTCCTTTCTTTTTCAGTCTGGCAGTTTTTGTTTCCAATACCTGGTATGTTTTCTACCACCTCTGGAAATATATCCTGCCTCCAGGTAGGTTTTCGTACAGTAGTGATTGGCTTTGGTGTTATTAGTGCGTTTATGGGATCTTCGTGCATCTTTGCTTTGGGCCCAATGATTTGACTTGCTGTATTACACCTGTGTTGGATTTCAGAGTCGCCTTTGCTGTCTGCTGAGATTATGTTATCCGTGTATGTGACAATATTTTACCTCTTTTACTTGTTAATTTTGTATAGGCACGTATACAACAAATAGGGGTATGCGTGGGGCTAGCAATCTCATCATGTAAAGTCATTGCTGGTAAGCTGCCACTGCAACTGTACGTGTACATGCATTCTTCTTCTGCTTCCTCTTTTTGTTTTATCCACAGGAAACCTATCATACCGTTGTCTGTCATTCATGCCATGATAACAGACCACCCATCCTCTTCTTTGTCATCCTCTGTCCACTTTTCCTAGCCATTTTAGGCAAAATAATGGGAAGGAAGACTAACGTCTGGTCAGTCATAACATACTGATCAGATATGTTGGTCAAGGCCAGGCAAAAACATACTGACCAAGACCCTCACCACGGCTTTCTCGCAGCCCTTCCTGGAAACGGGCTGCTTTCACCGCAGCCTGGCTAACGAGGTGAGGTATCAACGTGATTCCCGTAGTAGTGAGCGACACGCAGATGAAGCCAAGCATACCACAACCACCTGGAGGACCCTGGTCCACCTTCATCAGCACGCTCGGGATGTGAGGAAAGCTATGAAACGACAACCCGCCACTTAACGTCCTTTTTAGGGCGCACAAAAGAGTAATCCTCCTCATTGTAAGCATTTTTTTTTGTTTGCATTCACCTTATTTCTCTAATCCCAGAAGCCGGTGTGCGTTGCACTGCGTTTTTATTTTGCGCCTGTCGGCCCAGTGCATCCGACTTCAGCATGCATTTTCTAAGGGTTTGCTTCCTCGGGGTAACAGACGGTGCTGTGATCGATGGAGATCGAACCCAGCACCTTCTGGTTGTGAGCCGTGTCACTTACCACTACGCCCCGCCGTCCCCTTATTGTGGGTATTCAACGACAATAACAACCCAAAATAACATTGTGTTCCGACTGTATAACATGGTTAGAAAAAAATTGGATTGTTTTGTAGCGATGAATACAATAAGCCGTTTTTCTTGGCGCATGTGCCAGCGTCAGTCAGCACATTCTGAAATGTCTTACATTGGGAAACTACTCTTTTCAACTAGGGCAACACTCGGTTTGATGGTCGCACATAGCTTCCGTAGAACGAGCGTCATGTAACGAACGAGTCACCAAATCAGATTCTAGAATAGGTCATACATGATAACTCAGCTTTCGCCTTGGCCAACGTGGGGGCGGAGTCTGTTGACCAGGAAACACCGGCTGACCCACTTTCCCACCAGTTGCGGACCAGCCATATTAACATTTCACCCTGATACAGCAATCTGACAGGCCCACTGCCTTCATACGTCGCCGGATCTACCATGAACCAACTACTTGATTGGTGGATCGGCAGAGTTGAAACTCTCGGAAAAGTGTGTAAATGGCCTCTATATTTGAGCTTGCCTAACGTAGCCTGGAAAGGCCTTACACAACAGCCCTACAAAGCTATGATTCGATAAATATTATTTTCCTTTTTAAGAGAGAACGAGTGATATCGCTGCAAACGGACGACCGCACACTTCAAAACTGGTTAAAAATCTACTGGGAAAAAACATGAAAAAAACAACTTGATTAAGGTTGAGTTTAATCACAATTTTAAAATGGGTATGGTCAGATACCGCACCGAGACGAGAACACAAACAAAACCTACGTTACGGCCAGCCTCGCCTTATTTTAATGTTAAAAATATACCCAACCTATTACAGGATCCTCGCCCGTGCTACGTAGGTCGTGCTACAGAGCTCGTGCATTGGGCTAAGATTCTTTAAAAATGTCAAGGAGAACAGAGCACCAATGGGTAAACCGGGTGCAATGACGTTTATTCCTTGACTAAACTAAACTACACTAAACTGCACAACGAATAAAGAACTCAAACACATGTTCCCATGACGGAAGGGAAAATAGAACATGTTATTCGGTCGTGTTGACACCACGAGAGGAACAGAGTGACTGTGTATTGACTCCTCCAACCAAATTGAGGGATACCTTATATGGCTTCGAGGTCATTTTGACACAGATCGATAAATTTATGAAAATAGATGTATTTTTCATTGTTCGTTATCATACAAGTAACAGGATGTTGACCCGAACAACAGAATACGTTGTGTCGCAGTTTATAGCATGACTGTAATATTTGCACATTTCGGTCCGACACATCAGACTTCAGCATGCATTTTTGGGGTATATGGTTTGTCTTCCCTCTTCAATTCCTTCCACTTAGCCAGTCTGGTCTGTTGCAGCCTGTTATCCAGGATCACCATGCGGAGGAGTAAAGGGGTCTTGGCAGCTATATGTCTCTGGCCTTGACGGTAGCAGTCAGCTTTAGGTCTCTGGCCCTGACGCTAGCAGTCAGCTTTAGGTCTCTTGCTCTGACGCTAGCAGTCAGCTTTAGGTCTCTTGCTCTGACGCTAGTAGTTAGCTTTGAACCTCTGGCCCTGACGCTAGCAGTCATATCTGGGTCTCTGGCCCTGACGCTACCACTCAACTCTTGTTCTCTGGCCCTGACGCTAGCAGTCAACTCTTGTTCTCTGGCCCTGACGCTAGCAGTCATATCTGGGTCTCTGGCCCTGACGCTACCACTCAACTCTTGTTCTCTGGCCCTGACGCTAGCAGTCAACTCTTGTTCTCTGGCCCTGACGCTAGCAGTCATATCTGGGTCTCTGGCCCTGACGCTACCACTCAACTCTTGTTCTCTGGCCCTGACGCTAGCAGTCAACTCTTGTTCTCTGGCCCTGACGCTAGCAGTCATATCTGGGTCTCTGGCCCTGACGCTACCACTCAACTCTTGTTCTCTGGCCCTGACGCTAGCAGTCAACTCTTGTTCTCTGGCCCTGACGCTAGCAGTCATCTCTGTGTCTCTGGCCTTGACGCTAGCAGTCAGCTCTAAGTGTCTGACTGAAGCAAGCAGTCAGCTCCGAGTCTCTGGCCCTGACGCTAGCAGTCAGCTCTGAGTCTCTGGCCCTGACGCAAGCAGTCATCTCTGGGTCTCTGGCCCTGACGCAAGCAGTCATCTCTGGGTATCTGGCCCTGACGCAAGCAGTCATCTCTGGGTCGCTGATCGAAACAACTCAAGCCCTACCCATAATCTTGATCCCTAAAACAGATGTGATTAATCGAGAAGAGAAGAAGAGGGAAATGTATTTTGACAGCGGGGAGCAAATGAAATAAAAAATTAAGCTGACATTGACGTAAATCCACATTCAAGTTCAGATGGAAGAGAGTAACACTGGAGAGATAATGGTGGAGGATAGTAAGATGGGGAGGAAAAACAAGCGAAGAGAAAGATGGGAGAGAGGAAACTGGAAGAGAATAAGTAAGCTGGGAGAGAGAGAGATGGAAAAGAGTAAGCTAGGAGAGAGAAAGATGGAAAAGAGTAAGCTGGGAGAGAGAAAGATAGAAAAGAGTAAGCTGGGATAGAGAAAGAGAGAGAGATGGAAAAGAGTAAGCTGGGAGAGAGAGGGAGATGGAAAAGAGTAAGCTGGGAGAGAGAGAGAGAGAGAGAGATGGAAAAGAGTAAGCTGGGGGAGAGATATGGAAAAGAGTAAGCTGGGAGAGAGAGAGAGATGGAAAGGGTAAGCTGGGAGAGAGAGAGAGATGGAAAAGAGTAAGCTGGGAGAGAGAGAGAGAAAGATGGAAAAGTAAGCTGGGAGAGAGAAAGATGGAAAACAGTAAGCTGGGAGAGAGAGAGAGAAAGATGGAAAAGAGTAAGCTGAGAGAGAGAAAGATGGAAAAGAGTAAGCTAGGAGAGAGAAAGATGGAAAAGAATAATCTGGGAGAGAGAGAGAGAGAGAAAGAAAGAGATGGAAAAGAGTAAGCTAGGAGAGAGAAAGATTGAAAAGAGTAAGCTGGGAGAGAGAGAGAGAGAGAGATGGAAAAGAGTAAGCTGGAAGAGAGAAAGGTGGAAAAGAGTAATCTGGTAGAGAGAGAGAGAGAGAAAGAGATGGAAAAGAGTAAGCTAGGAGAGAGAAAGATTGAAAAGAGTAAGCTGGGAGAGAGAGAGAGAGAGAGATGGAAAAGAGTAAGCTGGAAGAGAGAAAGGTGGAAAAGAGAAAGCTGGGAGAGAGAAAGATGGAAAACAGTAAGCTGGGAGAGAGAAAGATGGAAAAGAGTAAGCTAGGAGAGAGAAAGATAGAAAAGAGTAAGCTGGGAGAGAGAGAGAGAGAGAGAGAGAGAGAAAGAGAGAGAGATGGAAAAGAGTAAGCTGGGAGAGAGAAAGATGGAAAAGAGTAAGCTGGGAGAGAGAGAGAGAGATGGAAAAGAGTAAGCTGGGGGAGAGATATGGAAAAGAGTAAGCTGGGAGAGAGAAAGATGAAAAAGAGTAAGCTGGGAGAGAGAGAGAGAGATGGAAAAGAGTGAGCTGGGAGAGAGAAAGATGGAAAAGAGTAAGCTGGGAGAGAGAGAGATGGAAAAGAGTAAGCTGGGAGAGAGAGAGATTGAAAAGAGTAAGCTGGGAGAGAGAGAGAGAGATGGAAAAGAGTAAGCTGGGAGAGAGAGAGAGATGGAAAAGAGTAAGCTGGGAGAGAGAGAGAAAGATGGAAAAGAGTAAGCTGAGAGAGAGAAAGATGGAAAAGAGTAAGCTAGGAGAGAGAAAGATGGAAAAGAGTAAGCTGAGAGAGAGAGAGAGAAAGATGGAAAAGAGTAAGCTGAGAGAGAGAAAGATGGAAAAGAGTAAGCTAGGAGAGAGAAAGATGGAAAAGAGTAATCTGGGAGAGAGAGAGAGAGAGAGAAAGAGATGGAAAAGAGTAAGCTAGGAGGGAGAAAGATTGAAAAGAGTAAGCTGGGAGAGAGAGAGAGAGATGGAAAAGAGTAAGCTGGGAGAGAGAAAGATGGAAAAGAGTAAGCTGGGAGAGAGAGAGAGAGATGGAAAAGAGTAAGCTGGGGGAGAGATATGGAAAAGAGTAAGCTGGGAGAGAGAAAGATGAAAAAGAGTAAGCTGGGAGAGAGAGAGAGAGATGGAAAAGAGTGAGCTGGGAGAGAGAAAGATGGAAAAGAGTAAGCTGGGAGAGAGAGAGATGGAAAAGAGTAAGCTGGGAGAGAGAGAGATTGAAAAGAGTAAGCTGGGAGAGAGATAGAGAGATGGAAAAGAGTAAGCTGAGAGAGAGAAAGATGGAAAAGAGTAAGCTGAGAGAGAGAGAGAGAAAGATGGAAAAGAGTAAGCTGAGAGAGAGAAAGATGGAAAAGAGTAAGCTAGGAGAGAGAAATATGGAAAAGAGTAATCTGGGAGAGAGAGAGAGAGAGAGAGAGAAAGAGATGGAAAAGAGTAAGCTAGGAGAGAGAAAGATTGAAAAGAGTAAGCTGGGAGAGAGAGAGAGAGATGGAAAAGAGTAAGCTGGAAGAGAGAAAGGTGGAAAAGAGTAAGCTGGGAGAGAGAAAGATGGAAAAGAGTAATCTGGGAGAGAGAGAGAGAGAGAGAAAGAGATGGAAAAGAGTAAGCTAGGAGAGAGAAAGATTGAAAAGAGTAAGCTGGGAGAGAGAGAGAGAGAGAGAGAGATGGAAAAGAGTAAGCTGGAAGAGAGAAAGGTGGAAAAGAGTAAGCTGGGAGAGAGACAGATGGAAAAGAGTAAGCTGGGAGAGAGAGAGAGAGAGAGAGAGAGAGATGGAAAAGAGTAAGCTAGGAGAGAGAAAGATGGAAAAGAGAAAGCTGGGAGAGAAAGATGGAAAACAGTAAGCTGGGAGAGAGAAAGATGGAAAACAGTAAGCTGGGAGAGAGAAAGATGGAAAAGAGTAAGCTAGGAGAGAGAAAGATAGAAAAGAGTAAGCTGGGAGAGAGAGAGAGAAAAGAGTAAGCTGGGAGAGAGAGAGAGATGGAAAAGAGTAAGCTGGGAGAGGGAGAGAGAAAGATGGAAAAGTAAGCTGGGAGAGAGAAAGATGGAAAACAGTAAGCTGGGAGAGAGAGAGAGAGAGAAAGAGAGAGAGATGGAAAAGAGTAAGCTGGGAGAGAGAGGGAGATGGAAAAGAGTAAGCTGGGAGAGAGAGAGGGAGATGGAAAAGAGTAAGCTGGAAGAGAGAAAGATGGAAAAGAGTAAGCTGGGAGAGAGATATATATAAAAGAGTAAGCTGGGAGAGAGAGAGAGAAAGAGAGAGAGAGAAAGAGATGGAAAAGAGTAAGCTAGGAGAGAGAAAGATTGAAAAGAGTAAGCTGGGAGAGAGAGAGAGAGATGGAAAAGAGTAAGCTGGGGGAGAGATATGGAAAAGAGTAAGCTGAGAGAGAGAAAGATGGAAAAGAGTAAGCTAGGAGAGAGAAAGATGGAAAAGAGTAAGCTGGGAGAGAGAGAGATGGAAAAGAGTAAGCTGGAAGAGAGAAAGATGGAAAAGAGTAAGCTGGGAGAGAGACAGATGGAAAAGAGTAAGCTGGGAGAGAGAGAGAGATGGAAAAGAGTAAGCTAGGAGAGAGAAAGATTGAAAAGAGTAAGCTGGGAGAGAGAGAGAGAGATGGAAAACAGTTAGCTGGGAGAGAGAGAGAGAAAGATGGAAAAGAGTAAGCTGGGAGAGAGAAAGATGGAAAAGAGTAAGCTGGGAGAGAGAGAGAGAGAGAGAGAGATGGAAAAGAGTAAGCTAGGAAAGAGAAAGAAAGATGGAAAAGAGTAAGCTGGGAGAGAGAAAGATGGAAAAGAGTAAGCTGGGAGAAAGATGGAAAAGAGTAAGCTGGGGGAGATAAAGATGGAAAAGAGCAAGCTGGGAGAGAGAAAGATGGAAAAGAGTAAGCTGGGAGAGAGAGAGAGAGAGAGAGAGAGAGAGAGAGAGAGATGGAAAAGAGTAAGCTTGGAGAGAGAAAGATGGAAATGAGTAAGATGTGAGAGAGAAAGATGGAAAAGAGTAAGCTGGGAGAGAGAGAGAGAAAGATGGAAAAGAGTAAGCTGGGAGAGAGAAAGATGGAAAAGAGTAAGCTAGGAGTGAGAAAGATAGAAAAGAGTAAGCTGGGAGAGAGAGAGAGAGAGAGCGAGAGAGATGGAAAACAGTAAGCTAGGAAAGAGAAAGAAAGATGGAAAAGAGTAAGCTGGGAGAGAGAAAGATGGAAAAGAGCAAGCTGGGAGAGAGAAAGATGGAAAAGAGTAAGCTGGGAGAGAGAAAGATGGAAAAGAGCAAGCTGGGAGAGAGAAAGATGGAAAAGAGTAAGCTGGGAGAGAGAGAGAAAGAGAGAGAGAGAGATGGAAAAGAGTAAGCTGGGAGAGAGAAAGATGGAAAAGAGTAAGTTGGAAGAGAGAAAGATGGAAATGAGTAAGATGTGAGAGAGAAAACTGGAAAAGAGTAAGCTGGAAGAGAGAAAGATGGAAAAGAGTAAGCTGGGAGAGAGAAAGATGGAAAAGAGTAAGCTGAGAGAGAGAAAGATGGAAATGAGTAAGATGTGAGAGAGAAAGATGGAAAAGAGTAAGCTGGGAGAGAGAGAGAGAAAGATGGAAAAGAGTAAGCTGGGAGAGAGAAAGATGGAAAAGAGTAAGCTAGGAGTGAGAAAGATAGAAAAGAGTAAGCTGGGAGAGAGAGAGAGAGAGAGAGCGAGAGAGATGGAAAACAGTAAGCTAGGAAAGAGAAAGAAAGATGGAAAAGAGTAAGCTGGGAGAGAGAAAGATGGAAAAGAGCAAGCTGGGAGAGAGAAAGATGGAAAAGAGTAAGCTGGGAGAGAGAAAGATGGAAAAGAGCAAGCTGGGAGAGAGAAAGATGGAAAAGAGTAAGCTGGGAGAGAGAGAGAAAGAGAGAGAGAGAGATGGAAAAGAGTAAGCTGGGAGAGAGAAAGATGGAAAAGAGTAAGTTGGAAGAGAGAAAGATGGAAATGAGTAAGATGTGAGAGAGAAAACTGGAAAAGAGTAAGCTGGAAGAGAGAAAGATGGAAAAGAGTAAGCTGGGAGAGAGAAAGATGGAAAAGAGTAAGCTGAGAGAGAGAAAGATGGAAAAGAGTAAGCTGGGAAAGAGAAAGATAGAAGAGATTAAACTTTGAGAGTACAAGATGAGAGAGAGATACAGAGATGGAAATGAGTAAGATGGGACAGAGAAAGATGGGAGAGATTAAACTTTGAGAGTACAAGATGAGAGAGAGATACAGAGATGGAAATGAGTAAGATGGGACAGAGAAAGATGGGAGAGATTAAACTTTGAGAGAGCAAGACTGGAGAGAGATACCATATCACAGGGAACTTAATTTCTCTGTAGCACAGAGCTCATTTCTCTTGAACGATAATAATCGCACAAACAAATATAACTCAGAAACCACGCCACAACATAAACAAAACCCACGTTACGATCAAAGGCCTTCGTCATGGACAAGAAAATCACAAATGAAACAGTAAATTGAAACAACAACAATGAACAGATTGAAGTTAATCTTATCTGTGCACATGATTGTGTAGCATTTATCTGCAAGCATGGACTGAGCACACTTTGGACATTACAGGGCTACAGGTGCGCTGGAAACGCACTTTAGATCTGCAGCCACGGCAAGGCCACGCTAACGCACCGGATATAACGACTACTGATAACTTCGCATACAAACACGCATTCGAACTTAACAAAGGTTTGTTAAAAGCTCATTCATAAACTGCAAAAATGAAATACGGCACACACAGACACACGCAAACACACGTGCGCACGCACCAAATCCGTCGCCCTTCAGTAACTTTGAGTTATATTTGCAACATTCCAGCGCATTAAAAGCCGTTTGTTCGAAGCTCATTCAGAAGCTGCAGCCGTGTGACAGCAAAACACCGCGCAGAACACACAAACATGGCTACACCGGAACCAGCAGCGTATTCACTTCCCTGTTACAGCCATAATATCCTGGACACCGCAGCTCTGGTAATACCTGCTTAAACTGATAGTGGTTACAGAGTAGATATGATGCCGTATCAATAATAATACCAACAATGTTTGCTTACATCTGAACATCGTACCTCTCTACTCTCCAACATGATCAGTGTGTCCTTTACCATCTTTATCGTTAAAATTAGTTTCCTATTTTCATTTGTGGTGTCTTTAGTTACCGATGAAGACTTTTTATTTGGTCGTAACATTTGCTGATTCTGTATGTATGCAAGTAAAAACACTTTTTTGTGTTACTGCCTACAACTTTTTCGACTTTCATAAATATCGGTCATGATAGATCTGGATACAAAGTCAGAAGTCACTTTTCATGACTTTCTTTATCAACTTCTACTTCTAATCCCAGGTTAAACGAAGGATACACTCTTTCATTGCGTTGCATGTCGAGAACTGTTGCATGTCGAGTGCTGTTGCATATCGAGTACTGTTGCATATCGAGTACTGTTGCATGTCGAGTACTGTTGCATATCGAGTACTGTTGCATATCGAGTACTGTTGCATGTCGAGTACTGTTGCATATCGAGTACTATTGCATATCGAGTACTGTTGCATGTCGAGTACTGTTGCATGTCGAGTACTGTTGCATATCGAGTACTGTTGCATATCGAGTACTGTTGCATATCGAGTACTGTTGCATATCGAGTACTGTTGCATGTCGAGTACTGTTGCATGTCGAGTACTGTTGCATGTCGAGTACTGTTGCATATCGAGTACTGTTGCATATCGAGTACTGTTGCATGTCGAGTACTGTTGCATATCGAGTACTGTTGCATATCGAGTACTGTTGCATATCGAATACTATTGCATATCGAGTACTGTTGCACATCGAGTACTGTTGCACATCGAGTACTGTTGCACATCGATTACTGTTGCACATCGAGTATAGTTGCATATCGAGTACTGTTTCCAGAGCTTTCTCTCAAACCAACATGACCACATCGAAATCAGGACTTTGGCGTGTGTCAATCACAGGCTATTACAGTCAATAAGTATGACTTTGAATCATCTTCCATGAAAGGAAAAGACAACCTTTTAACTTAACTGAACTTCACCGTAACTTCACTTTACCTCATTATACTGGCGTAAAAAGCTCTACACATTCTGTATACAACCAGTTTATTTCACTCTGCCAATACTAAAAATGGCTGTGATCATCCAATTTATTCTTGAATGCGTCAACTGACCCTGCCGCCACCACATTCTGCGGCAATGCATTCCGAGCATTCACCACTCTCTGACTAAAAAATAGTTCCTAATATCTAACCTGGACCTGTCTTTAAATAACTTGAAGCTGTGCCGTCTTGTTCTTGTTGCCGGTTGTACTTTGAAGAAAAAATCTTGGTATAGTCTAATTTATATTTTCCATTGACCAATTTTTAAACCCGTATTAAGTCACATCGAATTTGTCTCTGTTCTAAACCTGTTTTGCGACATGCTCTCACCGTGACGGTTGCCCCAGTATCGTTTGTCATATGAATACCACGAATCCATTGTCGCAAAATGGTCGCTAGAGAGCTATTGATAACTCGCGACGGTGTTTTCGGTAGATGCGTAGAGCTTCAGAAATATTTTCTTCATTAACATTATCGAATTGACAAATAATGTTATTTCTGTGTGTGAGTGAGTGTGTGCTCGCGAGCGCGTGTGTGTATGTCTGCGTGGGTGTGTGTGCGTTATTTATGTCAGTATATTATTTTATCATTGTGAAATCAATTGTTCTAATTTTTTGCCTTTCTGTAGGTTATGCATCTGTACTACCACTACTACGTTTCTTCTTCTTCTACTTCTTCTTCTTCTTCTTTCTTCTTCTTCTTCTTCTTCTTCTTCTTCTTCTTCTTTCTTCTTCTTCTTTCTTCTTCTTCTTTCTTCTTTCTTCTTCTTTCTTCTTCTTCTTCTTCTTCTTCTTTCTTCTTCTTCTTCTTCTTCTTTCATTTTCAAACTGCCGCTACCAAGCCCTTGAAAATAGCTTTGCAAGTAGCAGGATATTGTATTGAAAACGGAATGCGTTATGCCGTAGTTTACAGCTTAACTGCTCAGCATCTTGATTCCTGCATTTGTACAAGTTCTAATACTTGTCAATACGTGGATTGATAATAATGAAATACCGTTGGTTTGTAGATCGTAAAAGAATTTAAAATGTAAAAGTAGCTATCATACTTTTTGCGTTTGGCACTACGAGGAAAAAGGAAATAGCAAGATGACAGAAGCGTACTCCAAGCCATTTAAAGCCCCAAACAAGATAGTCTCATGCGCAATAAAATATAACATCGAGTTGCTATCCACACACACACACACACACACATACACGCACACACACACAAAAGATCTAGTCCTACAGTGGACTCCAGCCCACTGTGGGATACTTGGAAACGCGAAGGCTGATAAGGAAGTAAAAGTCAGAAGTGGCACCACACACACTCGCCATCCGCAAAAGCTATAAAGAAGCAAAGACACTCAACAAATAATCCACGAGGACGGAAAGGAGAAACCAGCACAAAGAATACAAGCCAGATAATGACAGCTTAGACAAACTTGGCAAAAGATGGGCAGACACAGATCTTCAGACTCAGAACAGGACATTACCAGACTCAAGGCTCACCTCCACAGAACTGGTCATAGAAACATGCGATTGTGGCACATCCTGCAGAACTGCCTCCCGTATGCAGACCAAAGAAAGGCAGCCTGGCCAGGGGAAGCGACTGTGCTTGGAAAGCTGGGGGGGGGGGGGGAGGAGAGGAAAGAAAAAGGTGGGGGGCGGGGAAGACCTGAAACGCTGTCTCTTTCGTGAACCTCACGATGCATAGCATCAGCTGGTCGAAGAAGAAGAATATTCAGTTTGATGACCATTGCCCTATATAAGGTACATTACGAACCACACAAGACTGGACGCAAAGAAGTTCTTGCCAAGACGAAGAAGTTCCACACAACTCCGGAAGAAAAAAGGAGACTGAAGATTCAGTAGTGTTACCATTTCAATGTCGCTTCATCCTGTTGTCAATCAGGACTGAAGGCAGATACTAATACATCCATTATCTCTATTCATCTTGTCAGACGATAGTAATTGTGCTTTGAAAAGGTATGCAACTACAGTCCATGACGGTAACGAATGTGACTCGTAAGACCAATCCGAGCAGAGAAGCGTCTTCTACATTGTGTGCAAGAAAAATCAGGACCGTTTGTGACATCGCATGGTGTGGCGTGTCTTCACAAACTCTCTTTAGCCTATCAGTATCTCCTTTGTCTGTATTCCACGCTTAATCATGCCTCTCCATGCAACACGATCCATGGCGTCCTGTTCCCATGATTCCCAAATCTAATACAACACATATAGTAAACCACTCAAGCATGTTGATCCCTAGATGGTAGCCCTACAGTTTCTACTTCAGTTCTGCACCCGCTGACCATTTCTGGTAACGAAGGTAAACAATATGCATTATGTTAACTATCGGCGTGCAATGTAATACTAATACTGTTCGCTTAGGCGACTGAGGCCCGTTGCGTCGGGCGGCCACATCTATGACACAATGCTGAGGGTTGGTTCCAGACCTCGTCCAGAGAGGAGGTTGTCATCTGCTCGAACCATGCTGTGCGAGGACGACCTCTTCTGCGGCTCCATCTGGTCGGGGGAAGACTTTTGGCGCTGAGAAACGACTTGTGTGTTCTTGTTGCATCGAATGCCCACAATGAGAAGGTTTACACTTTTGTGCGAACGACAAGGATGTGAAGAGGCGGGTTGCTAATATCCCGAGCGTGCAGATGAAGGTGGACTGGGGTCCTCCAGACGGCTGTGCTTGGCTTGGCTTAATCTGCGTGTCCCTCGCTACTACGGAGATCACGTCGATCCCTCGTTAGCCAGGCTGTCATGAAAACAGCACGTTTCCAACTAGGGATACTAGGAAGCCGATGTGAGGGTCTTGCCCAGCATATTTTGCCTGACGAGACGTTGGTCTTTCTCCCCAACGACCTGTGTAGTATCTTGTGGGCCGCCCGAGTTTCCTGGTCCAGCCGCACAACATGTTCGAATAAGACACTCGAGGCCGGTCAAGTGTTTCCGATATTGGGAGGAGAGCTGTTTTAGCAAAGACCTCCACGTTGTGGATGTATTCATGCCATCGGATGCCCAGGATACGCCTCTGGTTGCGCATGTGCATGTGGAAGGCCTCCAGTCTCGACATGTCGAGTTTGAGCAATACAAAGAATATTTGGCGTATTTCGTTCACGGTTGTGTACATAAAAGTAGAGGTTAAAATCAGCACAGTTTAAAAGAATAGGACCACTGTAACCTCCCAAGCATGCCGTAAAAGACGACTAAAGAGGGTTGTACATTGAGGCTATCTACCTCATCATGCAAAATAAATGCTATTAAAACCGTCACTGCAAATGTTCTGATAAAGGCTTGCTGTGAGGTGGCAAACTGTAATGGTGGTCGTTTGCTTCGTTTGGCGCGAAAATGTGAATGAACCGAGCAGAGATGGAGATTAAGTGTGAGTGACTTCGTTGTACACAGATTCGTCAGAAACAAAATTATTTTAAAGGTCCGGTGTCCAACCAGTTCCCTCCTTCATCGTGCACTTGCTTTCCTTAATTGTAAGTCATGTACCAATTTAGCGCCCAGGTACGCTGCAGCATATCAACATCTTTTATTCCCGAAGACCCTAACATCGCAGCTACGCCACTGCACAACATACACACAACACACTTTCCCGTAAAACATTCAGCCTAAATTCTACCGACATAAAAATAGAAATATGTCGTGTTTGGCGGGTAGAAGGGAACCAGCCCCGATATTTAAACAATGAATAATTCTGGACAAAAACGAGGCCGTCTTACTCCTGAAATGTCAGCGGCGTTTAAACCCTAACCTACTTCTGGACTCCCCCCATGCCTGGGAGATTTGAATCCAAACTACAACAGAAGTGCATTAGCGTGCAACTGCACTGCCCCACCGCTTAGGTGCCTTGGGAATAACCCGCCGCGCCAAAACGGCATGCGAGATAAGACATTTGTATTAGGTCACCGAAAGAGTTATCACCCCCAGTGGACCCCGGGGCTCCCTTACTGGGGTGGAAACAATAGACAACTGCATCCGCATTAATGTTGTAAAAGGTGACTAAAGAAAGTTGTACACGAGACTAGCAAGCTCGTTATGTAAAACAAATTGTTACAGAGGCCAGCACTGCCTGCCATTTGCTGCAGGATTTGATGGAGACACAATGAAGCTAGTGTGTGGTCGTATGCTCCGGCTGGAGTAAAACAGCACCAGAAGACGGAGAGTGATGTCACATGTAAGTTACCGTGGTGGAAGTAGAAGCAAAGAATGTAACCGGCCAGTCATACCAACAGGCGGGATTAAGATGCTGAGCAGCGCATGAGCTGCAGTAGTCAGCGACCCATAGCTGAACTGCTAGCGTCAGGGCCAGCCAACCAAATCTGCCAAGACCCTTTTAGACCTCCACGCGGTGATCCTGGATAACAGGCTGCAACAGAGCAGACTGGCTAAGTAGATGGGATCAAAGAATGAAGGCTAAACCGGTACTCAAAAATGACTGCTGTAGTCGGATGTGTCGGACCGAAAGATGCAAATATCGCAGTGAAGCTGTAAACTACGACACAACACATTCCGTTATCTGGACACCATCCTGCTACTTGTAAAGCTCTTTTCAGGGCTAGGTAGCGGGAGATCGATAACGGATGATGAAGAAGAAGAAGAAGAAGAAGAAGAAGAAGAAGAAGAACGAGAATTGCGCTGGATTTGTTTTATTCGATCTCAAAACGGATTCTAGGGTCGACCAAGCCTCAAACATTAGGCACCAGAACAAGTCTGGGAAGCAAAGGCGGCCGACGTGATGCTGCCCTCATTACCTCGAGTTGGTCAATATGATATGGGCCTAACAACGGGCCTCCAATATGCTATAAAGTGTGCAAACGGGATCTTTACTTTACAACTACGGATATAGGGAGCGGAGACTAACGTCTGGAAAAAAACATTCTGATCAGACATGTTAGTCAGGGTCAGGTAAAATATACTGATCAGACATGTTAGTCAGAGTCAGGCAAAATATAATGATCAGACATGTTAGTCAGAGTCAGGCAAAATATAATGATCAGACATGTTAGTCAGGGTCAGGCAAAATATACTGATCAGTCATGTTAGTCAAGGTCAGGCAAAATATACTGATCAGACATGTTAGTCAGAGTCAGGCAAAATATAATGATCAGACATGTTAGTCAGGGTCAGGCAAAATATACTGATCAGTCATGTTAGTCAAGGTCAGGCAAAATATACTGATCAGACATGTTAGTCAGAGTCAGGCAAAATATAATGATCAGACATGTTAGTCAGAGTCAGGCAAAATATAATGATCAGACATGTTAGTCAGAGTCAGGCAAAATATAATGATCAGACATGTTAGTCAGGGCCAGGCAAGACAATAGTATCTAAAACACTTTATCTCCGACAGCAATGGTCGCTATTTATTATATCAGATCATGTTAAAGAACTAACTTTATCGTATCAGACCATGTTATAGAACTAACTTTATTGTATCAGACCATATTATAGAACTAACTTTATTGGATCAGACCATGTTATAGAACTAACTTTATTGGATCAGACCATGTTATAGAACTAACTTTATCGTATCAGACCATGTTATAGAACTAACTTTATTGGATCAGACCATGTTATAGAACTAACTTTATTGTATCAGACCATGTTATAGAACTAACTGTATTGTATCAGACCATGTTATAGAACTAACTTTATCGTATCAGACCATGTTATAGAACTAACTTTATCGTATTAGACAATCATTTGATGCTCCAAGAAGCCCAGAATGAATGAGCGTATATCAGACAAAGAGTAATGCCATATCTTGTAAAGATCTACAATTCTTCTCATGCCAGAAATGACTGCAATAAAAGAGATACTGAATTAGATATCCTCCCATAATGGGAAGGTTTAATATCGAAACAGGGCGGGAGCATACAAAAATCTTTCAACGGCCAAACGCTAGATGATGGATGACATGGCAATGGATGAACCAGCGTTGGTGCCGGATTTTGAAACCAAAAGTGGGTCGTTCAGGCCCGCGGGTCTTACAAGACTGGATAAATCTGTGTGTACGACCAACGAGTTACATAAACCACCAGCACCAAACCCCCACCTTATTTGCTGAATGAGTCTGATTACCTATGTGCCTCTCCGGAATGCAGTACTGTCGGATCTGCCAAGCTGCATAACATAACATTGGGTTGATGTTCACGCTGTGCATTCTGGTATAAGATACACCGCTGTGCCACGTCCTGTGATTGGAGGAGCTCCGCCATTTTTATTGTTTTGTTTTTCTCTAGGACCAACGCGAAGCTTGGAACTGGCCCAATTACCCAGCGTTGTCCGCTAGTTAAATAGTTGACGAATAGGGACAGGGCTTGTGACCTGCCAGTTTTCTAGCTGTTATGAGGTACCTAACTTTTTTTCTGTATCGTAGTTTACAGGGACGCCCCGACGTGTGCGCCCATTCGGCTGACACATCCTGCTGTCGCTAAGATATTTTCCATCCCAGTGTGATCCTGATTTTTTTTTGCTGGACTACACTAATGTATCATGTTTCCAGGCCGTAGCTTGGAGCCGAATCAGGGTCTTGGCCAGGTCTGGATAGCTGACCCAGATGCAAGCAGCCAGATTAAATCCCGGGAGGATTACATGCAAAAGCCTGTCTGGCTATGTTGGACGGTGCCTTCCGCAGGGTATGTCTTATCTATCACCATTTTCTTCGCTTACTTTGTTGTTGCAGTTATTGTTTCTGTTTCTGAGAATCGACGTCACTGCACTCCGGGCATATCCATAGGTGCTCAGTCTCTCTTATCAAATGGCGTAAGGAATGGATGTTGATGGTCCCTGTAGCTCGCTGGTTGTACACTCTCCTGCTCCGTCCTCTCATGCGTTCCACTCTGCTCGAACCTCGTTTAATGTCAAAACTTTGCATGAGCAGGACAGTAGATCCATGCAGTGACTGTTGTTGGCTCCTTTCCCATAGGCCTTCATTCCTCACCAAGTCCTACCACTTTATGCCCATTATCCTTGTTAGACTTCTGTTACCGAAGGACTGGAGTCTTTGTTGTGTGGTATTCGTCGCTCTCCATATCTCCGCTTCGTTGTATGGTATTGGTCGCTCTCCATATCTCCGCTTCGTTGTATGGTATTGGTCGCTCTCCATTTCTCCGCTTCGTTGTATGGTATTGGTCGCTCTCCATATCTCCGCTTCGTTGTATGGTATTGGTCGCTCTCCATATCTCCGCTTCGTTGTATGGTATTGGTCGCTCCCCATATCTCCGCTTCGTTGTATGGTATTGGTCGCTCCCCGCCCCGTATCTCCGCTTCGCTGTATGGTATTGGTCTTCTCCCCATATCTCCGCTTCGGTGTATGGTATTGGTCATCTCCCCATATCTCCGCTTCGTTGTATGGTATTGGTCCTCTCCCCAAATCTCCGCTTCGTTGTATGGTATTGGTCGCTCCCCACATCTCCGCTTCATACAGCAGCACTGATTTGACACTGACGTTGAATATTCTAGCTTCGGTGTGAATCATGATATCTCTTGTATCTCCATTCATCGTTAGTTGTCAGAAATGCCACTTTGGCTTTCCCTTTCCCAACTCTAGTCCTTACACCCGCATCTACCTCCTGGTGTGTCAATTGTGTTGCTCAAATAGGAAAAAGTATCCACTTCTTACGTCTGCATCAGTTCTCTCCGCGAAGCATATTTGTTTTACTTCCGTTCGCGTTCCCAGAGAGTTATATCCAGCACTAGTCTGGTCATATTGTTTGACTGGTTCATGATGGTGTATCATATCCCTCTGTGCGTTCAGTTTGTACTCTCGAGCTCTAGAGGATGTTGGCGTGCTCTCCGCCCTATATATGTGTTGTTTACTACACCTGGCCATCTGTCACACCCATGGGCGTAACAACATCAGAAAATGTTTCTCCTCAAAATGAAAGCAACTTTTACTTCCCTGCTCCCCTTTTTACTTGGAGCATAGGTGATATCTTTTCATTTAAGCTTATATTTTCTACAGGATAATGTAATCAGTCCCATGACCGGCCATTCTTATACGCTTTTTAATCTGAGGACATGCCTAGCAGGTTACAGTGTCACACTTGTTTGCTCACTTTTCTGGCAACAGTGATACACGGACACCGCATGCAATTATATATATATATATATATATATATATATATATATATATATATATATATATATATATTGGAATAATTGGAATCATGGTATTCAAACAGACATGTTAATGTCTGTTGCCAGGTAGCCGAAGGCTTTGGCTGTATATAGTAGATATTTGACAACTACGCGCAGCTTGCTAGGCCTGGGGGAAGATACCAATAATTTGGGTAGATTGTTTAATATAATTTTTTGTCTAGGCAGCGATTTCTAACTGCCAAGGAGTTTTTAACATGCACGACACTGTACACGGGAGTCCGATCTCACTACCCAGAGATCATGGCAACTTTTACCAGAAAATCCACGTGGAGTAATCCCCGTCTCTACCGTGATTCAAACCCGCGACCTCCAGCACTCGAGGCGAACACCTTGCCTCGAAACCACTGGGCCCACAGGATACGAATAAGTAGCACATCTAAATTGAAATTTCAATTGTTAATGGAGTGTGGTTATGCTTACACAATTTTTAGGCCGCCAGCTGTGATCTAGAACGAACTAAGAATCCAGTTATAAGAAATTAGGTTAGAGTAGAGACGGATTCGTTGCACCTGGTGCCTTGAGCAAAGTGATGAAGGCCACTCTCTTTGTTAGTCGTGTGGAAAGCCTTTTGTCTTGCTGTGTCTGCTGAAATGGGGGACACGTGGTGATTTGGATTAGTCCGGAAGAAACTGCGCCTGTTGTCAACCTCACTCTGGTTCTGAGCTGCGCCTAGCCAGTGGCAAGATTTCATCGCGACGACTGGAGATAACACAGGATGCAGATTTTTCTTCAGGGTTTACTCCCGAAGCCTATCAGGTAAACATGTATCTTGCAAGGCAGCGAGGGGAAGGGAGGGGGGGGGGGGACGGCGAGAAAGACATCTAAGAGATCGTAGGGACTTTACTCAGCGTGTGATTGAGTTCGGCATCTCTCCCGGGCTGTGTTCAGTCCATTAAAGTCGATTCTAAATTTCAGACACCAAAACTGACACTGTTTGCAGCTAGGGCGAAGGACGCCAATCTCGTGAAGTTCAGCCGTGTGAGCGAGACCGTGAAATACCGGCACAGATTTAAGCGTAGTACTATATATATATATATATATATATATATATATATATATATATATATATATATATATATATATATATATATATATATATATATATATATATATATATATATGTATATATATAGCCGATGTCCAGGTCAGGATAATCGGACGGATGAAAACACAAATAACGAACAAATTAACCAGTCCAAATGGAAAACAACAACACATTTCCGTGAACACAAGTGTAAGTCGTCGATTAGTGTGAATTCCAGGCAAATCCGTGGTCTGGCGGCATCCATAATGAACTAAAACACCAGAGAAATATAGACCCGAAGTCGGTTACGGCGCCATCTTTGCTTTAAGTAAAGTACCGCCAAGTAATGTCACCACACCCTCCCCCCTCCAGCCTAAAAATGTCCCCCCCCCCCCTTACAAATGTCACCAGCCCCCCCCCCCTCCCGCCTACAATGCCCCTCCCCCTACAAATGTCACCTAACCCAATCACAGTTCAGGTTTCTTCACGCAAAGTGACAAGCTGACACTCACAAACACATGCCTGTTGACACGGACATGACCGAGATGCCTAGGGACCAAACTAACTTGAATATGACAATGAGAGGTTTGAACTCCGGAGCCTTGAGATCGCTGTGCTAATACAGATACACTCTCGTAGACCGACTGATATCCTCTAATAGAGCCACACATATTCTCTTATAGACCCACAGATACACACTCATAGACCGGCATATACCCTCTCATATGCCCACAGATATCCTTTCATAGACCCATATGTTTCCTCTTATAGACCCACATTTACCCCCTCATGGGCCCACATATATCCTCTCATAGGCCAACAGATATTCCCTCATAGACCAACATTTACCCTCTCACGAGCCCACTGATACCCTCTCATAGGCCCACAGATATCCTCTCATAGGCCAACAGATATCCCCTCATAGACCAACATTTACCCTCTCACGAGCCCACTGATACCCTCTCATAGGCCCACAGATATCCTCTCATAGGCCAACAGATATCCCCTCATAGACCAACATTTACCCTCTCACGAGCCCACTGATACCCTCTCATAGGCCCACAGATATCCTCTCATAGGCCAACAGATATCCCCTCATAGACCAACATTTACCCTCTCACGAGCCCACTGATACCCTCTCATAGGCCCACAGATATCCTCTCATAGGCCAACAGATATCCCCTCATAGACCAACATTTACCCTCTCACGAGCCCACTGATACCCTCTCATAGGCCCACAGATATCCTCTCATAGGCCAACAGATATCCCCTCATAGACCCACATTTACCCCCTCATGGGCCCACTGATACCCTCTCATAGGCCAACAGATATCCTCTCATAGGCCAACAGATATCCCCTCATAGACCCACATTTACCCCCTCATGGGCCCACTGATACCAACTCATAGGCCCACAGATATCCTCTCATAGGCCAACAGATATCCCCTCATAGACCAACATTTACCCTCTCACGAGCCCACTGATATCCCCTCATAGACCCACAGATATCATCATCGTGTATCTTGCCGACTGCCACAGATTATCATCAACCTTCACTGCTGTGCTGTCTGTTGTAGTTCATTCTTAGTGTAGTCTACCTGCGATTGACAGTCGTGCCATTAGAATCAACCGTTCAGCATTTCCTTTATATAACGATTGTTTCCTTATCTTCTTGTGCAGCAATGTAGCACCATATCACTTTGCACGCTAACCACACGCCTATCATAAACTGGAACTGCAAATGGTAAAAATAAAATAAACAAATAAAATCGTATACGGTCATTTTGCAAATAATTCACGTTACACACTTGGGGGGTGGGGGGTGGTGTGTGTGTGCGTGCATGTGTGTTACCTGTTTTATTTTGGTGCCCAAAGTACGTGATTATTTTGATTAATAGTTCGATCAATTCCTGAGTTAGAGAGACATGTTGTTGTTTAATTCACGAAAGGTCGAAAGCAGCAGCTGCAGCGATAACACATCTTGCTAGCTATAAATGAGAAGGAAACACGAGGCGCAAGATTAACAACAGTTATCTACCAATAAAGGCAAGAAATAGATAATATTGGCAATTTTTGTTAAAAACAAGTCAGTCTTGAATGCGGAAACCGCACTTCTTAAGAGCCGATTTGAATGTTTTCTATGACTCAGAAACTAGGTCACGAGGTCAGGAATTGGCACATTACACAACTGTCATAACACAGCAATTACGCGTGCAATGGCCTGGTTCACGGCGACAAACCAGGCTTGTGTTTCGCAAAAGTTCGGGAACATTCTACGCCAGAGGGTCTCACATGCGCAGACAGCGGACCGCCAACAAAATATCCTGCGGTCCGTAGACCAATTACCATCAGAACATATTCAGACTCCCGTGTGGAGCACAGAACTTCCTCTTCTGCGATCAACTGATGCTGTGCTTCTAGACCGGTGAGATTCACGAAGGACACTTTCCCATCCATGTCTTCATGGGTCATCCACGACATTTGCAGCATGGTCGCTTCCCCAGACCAGACCGCCTTTCTTTGGTATGCATAAGTGGGACAGTCCTGCAGGATATCGTCTGGTGTGTGCTTGGTTACAATCGCATTTGACAGTGTCTCTGAGACACATTCTGTGGAGGTGAGCCTTGAGTCTGCAATGTCCCGCTCCGAGTCTGAAGATCTGTATCTTCACATCTCTGCCAAGTTTTTCTGTGCTGTTATTTTCTGTTTTGTATTGTTTGTGCTGGTCTCTCCATTTCGTTCTATTGATAGCTTTACGAGTATCTTTGTTCCTTTATAGCTCTGTTCATGGCGTCTGTGTGCCGCCACTTCCGGCTGTTGTGAGCTCATCCGCGTTCTCGTTTCCAATGCTCCCACAATGCACTGTAGGACTAAATGTTTTTGTTTTTGGAACAGCAATTCGATGTTGTATTCTATTGTGCGTGAGAGTAACTTGTTTTGGGGCTTGGGATAGATTGAGGTATATGTGAGAATGACCGTTTTTCTTGAAGTTGTCTTTTGGCTAATAAGAATCTGAGATGCTGCATGAACAGCTGTTGCTTCAGCTCTGAAATAGTTCTCTCCTGCTGGTATGGAGTGCTTTTCTATGTCATAGTAGGCGTGCACAATGTAGCTTCCGCTACAGGTGCACAATGTAGCTTTCGCTACGGATGCACAATGTAGCTTCCGCTACGGGTGCACAATGTAGCTTCCGCTACGGGTGCACAATGTAGCTTCCGCTACGGGTGCACAATGTAGCTTCCGCTACGGGTGCACAATGTAGCTTCCTCTACGGGTGCACAATGTAGCTTCCGCTACGGGTGCACAATGTAGCTTCCGCTACGGGTGCACAATGTAGCTTCCGCTACCTCCCATTTGAGCGCTCAATGTAGTCAATCCATCTGAGTACACCCATATCCAGGAGTTGCTACTGTACTGTCTGTTGAGCCCATGTATAGTGTCGATTTTGTGTACTGTTGCCTTCTACTGACTTTTCGTCATTATGTTTGGAATATCCAAGATTATGTTAAGCCGGCCCCGGCTCTGTATCCAACGTTCAGGAATAAGTGTTTAGCACTCTTCAATTTGAGGTCTTCAACAAATATACCTTGGGTCACCAAATGTTGACCTAGCATATCTACTGCCCCGCCCACAAACACCAACGAAGTCAAACCTGGCCGGGTGGGAGAAGAACTGAGGCCAAATCTGTGGAGGGGATATGGTCGTCCTAGCGATGGAACTACGTTAGCATTACCAAACATCTAAACGCAAAAGAAGTTTGTGTGGATTAACGGTTCTAAAAGACGTGGCAGGCAGCCTACTGGCTAACCCTCATTAGTGACTTCTCATGGCCTGCCCGGCAGGTTACAGTGTTACTATTGTTTGCTCCCATTTACATTTCCGGTAGAACTCGGACGGTAATGTAGTTTTGAGTTTCTAAGAAATCAGGTAGATCAGCCATGAAATATTCAAGGTTACAATTCGAGAATATAAATGATTACAAACATGGTTCAATATAAACATTTCCTAAATATACACAACTGTCACAACAACATGAACAAGTTCATATGTTATTTATACATGGTTAGGTATATTGAAAAACTGTTTTTTCTTTTCTGGCATTTCTTTTCTTTACATAATTTACAGTTTTTGTTTAGTTGTGTGGTTCACCTGGCTGTTGGTAACACTGTAACGGTGTCTCGGGTGGAAAGGGTGGGTGTGTCTTGTGTGGGAAGGGTGGGTGTGTCTTGTGTGGGAAGGGTGGGTGTGTCTCGGGTGGAAAGGGTGAGTCTGTCATGTGTGGAAAGGGTGGGTGTGTCTTGTGTGGGAAGGGTGGGTGTGTCTTGTGTGGGAAGGGTGGGTGTGTCTTGTGTGGGAAAGGTGGGTGTGTCTTGTGTGGGAAGGGTGGGTGTGTCTTGTGTGGAAAAGGTGGGTGTGTCTTGTGTGGAAAAGGTGGGTGTGTCTTGTGTGGAAAGGGTGGGTGTGTCTTGTGTGGAAAAGGTGGGTATGTCTTGTGTGGGAAGTGTGGGTGTGTCTTGTGTGGAAAAGGTGGGTATGTCTTGTGTGGGAAGGGTGGGTGTGTCTTGTGTGGAAAGGGTGGGTGTGTCTTGTGTGGGAAGGGTGGGTGTGTCTTGTGTGGAAAGGGTGGGTGTGTCTTGTGTGGGAAGGGTGGGTGTGTCTTGTGTGGGAAGGGTGGGTGTGTCTTGTGTGGAAAGGGTGGGTGTGTCTTGTGTGTCTCGGGTGGGTGTGTCTTGTGTGGGAAGGGTGGCTGTGTCTCGGGTGGAAAGGGTGGGTGTATTTCGGGTGGAAAGGGTGGGTGTGTCTTGTGTGGGAAGGGTGGGTGTGTCTTGTGTGAGAAGAGTGGGTGTGTCTTGTGTGGGAAGGGTGGGTGTGTCTTGTGTGGAAAGGGTTGGTGTTTCTTGTGTGGGAAGGGTGGGTGTGTCTTGTGTGGAAAGGGTGGGAGTGTTGGGTGGCAAGGGTGGGTGTGTCTATGTTAGAAAGGGAGGTCGGCGTGTCTATGTTGGAAAGAGTTGGTGTGTCTATGTTGGAAAGGGTGGTCGGCGTGTCTATGTTGGAAAGGGTTGGAGTGTCTCGCAAAAACAGGTATATAACCATAGCAAGCGAAGAATGACTTTCACGTTAAAGTCGATCTAATGTTAAAACAAATGTCGAATTTCTTGTGCCGTGAGAGAACAACAGATTCCAATATATATTCATACAGACAGCTCAGAGAGACAAATAGACAGACATACAGAACAGAGAGAGAGAGAGAGAGAGACATACATAGAGAGAGAGACACACACACACATAGATATACACACATATATATATATATATATATATATATATATAGAGAGAGAGAGAGAGAGAGAGAGACACACAGACACACACACACACATACAGAGCGAGAGAGAGACACACACACATAAATATACACATATACAGAGAGAGAGAGAGACACACACACACATACATCGAGAGAGACACACACACACACAGATATACACATATACAGAGAGAGAGAGACACACACACACACACACACAGAGAGAGACATAGATATACACATATAAAGAGAGAGAGAGAGAGAGATAGACACACACAGACACACACGCATATAGAGCGAGAGAGACACACACACGCATAGATATACACATATACACAGAGAGAGAGAGACATACACACATACATCGAGAGAGACACACACACATGGATATACACATACACAGAGGGGGGAGAGAGAGAGAGAGAGAGAGAGAGAGAGAGAGAGATGCACAGTCCTTCGGACAAGAAAATAGGATCGCAGGGGGAAGGCAAACCCAATAACCCAACAAGCAAACTGAAACCCAACGTGTCGGGCCAAAAGGCGTAGATGTCAGTCTCACTGTAAACTACGAAACCACCTCCTATCTGGCCTTATTTCATTATATGTATTTCAATAACTTAAACAAGTCTAATACATCACATTGTAAGACATCAATAACACACGCGAAGCGAAGCGAACAGTGTTGGAAATCAAACTGTGGACAACAATAATGTAGGTACGAAATCATTTCAGAAAATTCGGGAAATCAGAATATTCCAGAAAGTGTACGAACAAGCGAATTTGCGTACGGGAAACATGGCATGGAGGTCCACGGGAAAGTGTACGGATGAGCGAGTGTGTAATATTAGTGTACACAATCCACGATATGTCTGCATAGATGGTTGTAAATGACGGTAAATTCTAGTACAAGAAAGTTCAACTTGTACACCAACACGTACACTTTTTGTGGTATTCTTTCCTGGTCGTTCTTGTAGTCTGTACACTTTTTCGGGTATTGTTTTCTGATTGTTCTCTTATTCTGTAAACCTTTTTGGGGTGTTGTTTTCTGATGGTTCTCTTATTATGTACACTTTTTTTGGGTATTCTTTCCTGATCGATCTTTTAATCTGTACACGTTTTGTGGTATTCTTTCCTCGTTGTTCTTGTATCCTGTACACTTTTTGGGGTATTATTTCTTCATTGTTCGTGTATTCTGTACTCTTTTTGGGGTATTATTTCCTAGTCGTTCTTTTATTCTGTACACTTTTTGGGGTATTCTTTCCTGATCCGTCTTTTATTCTGTACGCTTTTTGGGGTATTGTTTCCCGAGCGGTCTATTATTCATGTCTTCTTCTTCTACTGCGTTATTCAATACGCAGCCCCGGGTTAGTTTAAGTTTGAGACAACCCCTGTTCTACCCACAGTTTCTGTTACACACCAGCCATCTCTTACGGCTGTTGGTCGGTATGCAGATCTAGGCCGAGCACTCTATATCACTATACTTTCTCGGAAGAAAAAAAAAACCAAACGAAAAACAAAACAGTATTTCTAACCAGCCTATTTTAGCGAGCTAGATCTGACACACGATTTCTCACAACACACTCACAAGTGACCTTACAAAACATCAATATATATATATATATAATACACACACATACATACTACACATACGCAAGTAAGGTGGGTGCTGTGTTGTTTAGCCCACCACCACCCCAATTGGCAGAAGGTACCCTTGTAATCCTGGGGAGCAAATAACAGGACCAATATTACCGTACTAAGGTGTCGTGAACAAGGACAAGGGTTGTCCGCCCATCTGAAGCACTGAGTCAGGAGGAATTTAGTCCGCATTGTGTTAATAATCAAAACGAGGGATAACTTGAGGGCAATGGAGGTCGTGGAATATCTGTGTTTGCGTAATGATATGGTAGTTGAATGTCTGTGTTTGTGTGTGGATATGGTAGTGGAATGTCTGTGTTTGTGTGTGGATATGGTAGTGGAATGTCTGTGTTTGTGTGTGGAATTGGTAGTGGGATGTCTGTTTGTGTGTGGGTATGGTAGTGGTATGTTTTCATTTCCGCGTGGATATGGTACTTGTGACTGTGTGTGTGTGTGGGTGTGGTATTCCTGTGACTGTGTATTTTAGTGTGGCATACATGGGACTGTGTGTGTGGGTGTGGCGTATATGTGACCGTGTCTGTGTGTGTGGCAGCTACATGCCTATGACTGTGGGTATGGCAGTGACATACGTGTGACTGTGTGTGTGAGTGTGGCAGCGGCAGGGGTATACCTGTCTGTGTGTGTGGCAGTGACATACCTGTGCCTGTGTGTGTGTGGCAGTGGAGTGGCAGTTACATACCTGTACCTGTGTGTGTGGCAGTGACAAACCTGTGTCCGTTTGTGTGGGTGTGGCAGTGGAGTGGCAGTGGCATACCTGTAACTGTGTGTGTGGGGCAGTGGCATACCTGTGACTGTGTGTGGGTGTGGGGCAGTGGCATACCTGTGACTGTGTTTGTGTGGGGCAGTGGCATACCTGTGACTGTGTGTGTGTGGGGCAGTGGCATACCTGTGACGGTGTGTGTGTGGGGCAGTGGCATACCTGTGACTGTGTTTGTGTGTGGCAGTGACATACCTGTGACGGTGTGTGTGTGTGGCAGTGGCATACCTGTGACTGTGTGTGTGGGTGTGGCAGTGACATACCTGTGGCTGTGTGTGTGTGTGAGGCAGTGACATACCTGTGACTGTGTGTGTGGGTGTGGTACTGGTATGTCTACATGTTCGAGGTCGTGACTTTTTCATGTGTGTGCCTGGAGTTGCATGAGGAGCATGAGGAGAACATTGACAGCGAGAAAACAATGACAACGCTTACAAATGATATAACAGTACATTTTAAAGGGACAGCAACAGTTAGAAGACGACATTTAACACATGACACAAGAAAACACAGTAGCCTTTTTTCTTCTTTTTCTTTTCGTTCGCCTTATTTCTCTAATCCCCAAGGCGGTGTGCGTTGTACTGTGGTTTTCATTTTGCGCCTGTCGGCCCAATGCATCCGACTTCAGCACGCATTTGTTATGGAAGGGTCTGCTTCCACCTGCATTTTCTAAGGGTTTGCTTCCCCGGGGTAACGGCCGGTGCTGTGATGGGGATCGAATCCAGCACCTTCAAGTTGTGAGCCGTGTCACTTAACCACTAGGCCACGCCGTCCCCATGCTACCCATAGTCGCCTGATAATAAATAAACAACATATAAACACATACAATACACATAACGATACAATGGGCAATACCCTCAGGCATTTCTATAAGGCTACGATAAGAAGTGGGTAGGAGAACGTAATGTCGATGGACCAGTTGTTATTGTATGGCTTGGCATCGTTCGTTCTCAATTTCCCGCTACCAATCCCTGAAAGGGCTTATGTAGTAGAATGTAGTCCAGAAAACGGAATGCGTTGTGTCGTAGTTTACAGCTTGACTGCGACATTTGGACCTTCCGGTCCAACACATCCGACTTCAGCAAGCATTTTTGAGTACCGGGTTAGCATTCCCTCTTCGATTCCTTCTCCTTAGCCAGTATGCCCTGCTGCAGCCTGTTATCCAGGATCACCGCGTGGAGGTGTAGAAGGGTCTTGTCAGCTCTGGTTTGCTGGCCCTGACGCTAGCAGTCAGCTATGGGTCACTGACCACTGCAGCTCATGCGCTGCTCAGCATCTTGATACCATTGTTATTGTATGCTTATAATACTTTACTTGTGTTGTTAACCCTTGACAGTCCAACCCAATTTATAAGATGTTAGTCTTAATGTCCAAGACAAGAACAGCCATTTTATGTGTTTCATGCTTACATGAAAAAGCCATTCTATTTTTCTTTTCGCTTGTGTCCTGTGTATGCCTTTTAGCGTCAGGTTACGGTTAGGTTTCTTGGCCGGACCCTAGTATGTGCTTGAGCCTTTCAGCGTCAGGTTACGGAGAGGTTTCTTGACCGGGCCCTAGTATGTGCTTGAGCCTTTCAGCGTCAGGTTACGGAGAGGTTTCTTGACCGGGCCCTAGTATGTGCTTGAGCCTTTCAGCGTCAGGTTACGGAGAGGTTTCTTGACCGGGCCCTAGTATGTGCTTGAGCCTTTCAGCGTCAGGTTACGGAGAGGTTTCTTGACCGGGCCCTAGTATGTGCTTGAGCCTTTCAGCGTCAGGTTACGGAGAGGTTTCTTGACCGGGCCCTAGTATGTGCTTGAGCCTTTCAGCGTCAGGTTACGGAGAGGTTTCTTGACCGGGCCCTAGTATGTGCTTGAGCCTTTCAGCGTCAGGTTACGGAGAGGTTTCTTGACCGGGCCCTAGTATGTGCTTGAGCCTTTCAGCGTCAGGTTACGGAGAGGTTTCTTGACAGGGCTCTAGTATGTGCTTGTGCCTTTCAGCGTTAGGTTACGGAGAGGTTTCTTGACCGGGCCCTAGTATGTGCTTGAGCCTTTCAGCGTCAGGTTACGGAGAGGTTTCTTGAACGCGCCCTAGTATGTGCTTGAGCCTTTCAGCGTCAGGTTACGGAGAGGTTTCTTGACCGGGCCCTAGTATGTGCTTGAGCCTTTCAGCGTCAGGTTACGGAGAGGTTTCTTGACCGGGCCCTAGTATGTGCTTGAGCCTTTCAGCGTCAGGTTACGGAGAGGTTTCTTGACCGGGCCCTAGTATGTGCTTGAGCCTTTCAGCGTCAGGTTACGGAGAGGTTTCTTGACCGGGCCCTAGTATGTGCTTGAGCCTTTCAGCGTCAGGTTACGGAGAGGTTTCTTGACCGGGCCCTAGTATGTGCTTGAGCCTTTCAGCGTCAGGTTACGGAGAGGTTTCTTGAACGCGCCCTAGTATGTGCTTGAGCCTTTCAGCGTCAGGTTACGGAGAGGTTTCTTGACCGGGCCCTAGTATGTGCTTGAGCCTTTCAGCGTCAGGTTACGGAGAGGTTTCTTGACCGGGCCCTAGTATGTGCTTGAGCCTTTCAGCGTCAGGTTACGGAGAGGTTTCTTGACCGGGCCCTAGTATGTGCTTGAGCCTTTCAGCGTCAGGTTACGGAGAGGTTTCTTGACCGGGCCCTAGTATGTGCTTGAGCCTTTCAGCGTCAGGTTACGGAGAGGTTTCTTGACCGGGCCCTAGTATGTGCTTGAGCCTTTCAGCGTCAGGTTACGGAGAGGTTTCTTGACCGGGCCCTAGTATGTGCTTGAGCCTTTCAGCGTCAGGTTACGGAGAGGTTTCTTGACCGGACCCTAGTATGTGCTTGAGCCTTTCAGCGTCAGGTTACGGAGAGGTTTCTTGACCGGACCCTAGTATGTGCTTCGCAAGATATGGTTGATATTCGACATGTGACTTCAGATATATCGGACTGTAAGTGGTGCTACTCTAGTTGGCTACAATGGATAATTTGGACTTTAAGTCGTGCTACTCTAGTTGGCTACAATGGACTGTAAGTGGTGCTACTCTAGTTGGCTACAATGGATAATTTGGACTTTAAGTCGTTCTACTCTAGTTGGCTACAATGGACTGTAAGTGGTGCTACTCTAGTTGGCTACAATGGATAATTTGGACTTTAAGTCGTGCTACTCTAGTTGGCTACAATGGACTGTAAGTGGTGCTACTCTAGTTGGCTACAATGGATAATTTGGACTTTAAGTCGTGCTACTCTAGTTGGCTACAATGGACTTTAAGTCGTGCTACTCTGGTTGGCTACAGTGAACAATTTGGACTTTTAAGTCGTGCTACTCTAGTTGGCTACAGTGGACAATTTGGACTGTAAATGGTAAGGCGTCGTCAGGAGCGCTTGACCGAATGGTTTTGATACCTGCCTGCTGACAAGGGAGACAGCGGATCGAATCCACGACAAGGCTAATGTTGTTTTTTTCTGCTGGGCATGAAATTGTTGTTGTTGTCAAATGCCCATAATGAGTAACCTTACTCTTTTGTGCGCCCTGAGAAGGGCGATAAGTGGCGGGTTGCCGTAGGTTTATTCACATCGCGAGCGTGCAGATGGACCTGGGTCCTCCAGAGCGATGAAATAAACAAATAAAGCCAGCACACGACGTGGCGACAGAAGTGATGAAGCGGCCTGTATTCCTCAGCCTTCAAATCCCTTCGACTATCCCAGCAATGGAAATAAAGTAGTTCTACAGTTGCTGCCCTCCCCTACAGACAGTTAAGCGCCGTTGGGAGACATGATCTTTTCTGTGCCAAGTGTGTTGTGTGTGTCGCTGTGGCAAGCTAGTTTTGTTATTCTATTATACAGCAGAAAAGCGAATAACAAAGAGACGGAATAACTAGAAAAAAAAATAATTGAAGGAGGTAACATAACAATAAACAGACGCAGCAGTTCTGCTAGTATGGGAAAATTGAAGAATAAAAAACAACAATCACTTTTAGGAGGAGAGAGTCGGGTGACAGGAGGTAGGAAAATATGAGAAGAGTGAATGAGGACATACGATTTAGAAGAGAGGGAGGGGTGAAGAAGTTTGGGAAATTGAGGAAGGAAATAAAAATGGGATGATTGATCAAGGAAAAAAATATGTTTAAAGAGGGAGGGAAGGAAGGAGAGAGGGGGAGACACCCAGGTGGAAGACGGATAGGAGAAGATGGAGTACAAGCTAATTATTTTAAAATGGAAGGATAGAGAGAGAACAGGCTGACAACAGAGAAAAAGAAAGAGAGAGGGAGGGAAGGAACAGACTGATAAGGAAGGATAATTTTTCAAATGGAATAGAAAATAATTCGTTTTAAGACACACACACAGAGAGAAAGAGAGTAACAGAGAGAAAGAGTGACAAAGAGAGAGTGTGAGAGATTGAATAAATGACAGAGACAGTCTGAGAAAGAGAGAGTGTGGGTGAGAGCGACAGAGGGGGGCAGCCAGAATGAATATTTGAGAAGAATGAATGAAGAACAGTTATATGAAGGGCAAGAGAGTGGGAGAGAGATCTTGAATAAATATTTCAGAAGCATGAATGGGAACATTTGTGTGAAGGGAGAGAGGGGAGAGAGAGAGAGAGAGGAGGGATAGAGAGATGGGAGGAGGGATAGAGAGAGAGCTCTGACGAAGACAGATGTGTCGGACCGAAAGGTGCAAATATCGCAGTCAAGCTGTAAACTAGCGACATAACGCATTCTGTTCTCCAGACTATATCCTGCTACTTGCAAAGCCATGTTCAGGGCTTGGTAGTGGGGGATCAAGAACGTAAAAGAAATAAGAGAGAGAGAGAGATAGAGAGAGAGAGAAAGAGAGAGAGAGAGAGCTACTATCGAGAAAAGAAAATTCAGGAAACCTGATTACGAAAACAGTCAGCTTTAGGAGTGAGTATTCATGTCTGTTAAAGATGAAAATAACATGGAGATAGACGTACAGTACAGAGTGAGAGAGCGAGAGAGAGAGAGAGAGAGAGAGGGGGGAGAGAGAGAGAGATATCGAGAAAACAAAGACAAAAAAGGATGATTTTCCGAAGAGTTAGTACTAAGAGTATTGGCTTCTGGTTCCCAGGAACAAACGTTAAGACGGACACATAATAGAAGAGGCTTGAATGGAATAACAAAAGGCAAACTGAGAAGGCGGGAATCAGTGGGAGCGCAAACAAATAGAGTGGTGCTTTATTTCACAGGGAAAGGGGCAGAGAGAGAGAGAGAGGGAGAGAGATGAGAATGGAGAGATAGACAAGATAAACGATACAGAGAAGAAAGATGAAAACACATATTGAGAAAAGAGTAGGCGTTTATGTGTTTGTATATGTGTACTTTCTAGACAGGAAAAGTACAAAACAAAATAATAATGAATATTATTCAGAAATGTTTTTTTTTAAATAACCAGACACGTATATACATATACCAAGAGAGACAGAGAGACTGGATGAATATTTGAGAAGAGTGAATGAAAAATAGTTATAAGAAGGGGAGTGTGTGTGTGAAAGAGAGAGAGAGGGAGAGGGAGGCGAGAAGAAAAGTGGCACAGAACAAATTGAGACAACAAAAACCATGAAGACAACAGTAAAGGACATGATAGAAAGAAGGAACACTGCACATTATAATGACAGAGAGGCAGATAATCACAGAGGAGATGAATAAAAGAATGAGGAATTAGAAAAGGAACAAGTAGTAGTATGTAAAGGAGAAGGTGCTGAGGAAGAAGAAGACAGAAAATAGAAAAATGAGATGAAAAACAACTAAAAGAACTCAAACATATTAGCGGAGCCATCAGATTGTACCTCGACAAACGCAATCTAAAAGTCAGAGTATTGATACACCTACTACAGTCAGAACACAAGTGATACAAAGCCGAATCTGTGTACATGAAGGCTTGAGCGACTTGCATCATGAACGATGTTTGCAAAGAAACTAAGAACAGAGGTTGGGATATATCACGTTTAGTCTCTCTGGGTTCTGTTAAAAAGGGGAATGATTTCAGCAATTGGCTTTGAAAAGTGCTTCTCAAACCTTTGAATGGCTTAAATCAGCACTAAAAAGCCAGACAAATACTGAACTTAATGATTTAAGAGCAGTACTCTGTCAACTATGCCAGAAGTCCGCACCAAAAAGAGTAGTGGTACAGTGGGTTCCATCCCACTGTAACATCCAAGGCAACGAGGAGGCAGACAGACTGACCAAAGAATGTGCAAGACTACCACAACCAGATCCTAGTGTGACCTACGAAGAGTCCAAAAGGCTTAATAGAGCCAGATACATGACCAAATGGGAAACAGAACATACTGGCTACACAAAAAACGATGCCTATTACCAGTTTAACAGAAGAGAGCAGGTCGTGGTCTTCAGACTCCGCACAGGCCACAATAGACTGAGGTACCACCTTTTCAATAAATTGAAGATAGGTGGCACTGACGAATGCACGTGTGGTACCGGGAAAATGACCGCTGAACATTTGCTGCAAAACTGCCCGACATACGAGGATCAGAGAAAGCACATGTGGCCATCACCAGTGGCAACACTAGACAAGCTCTATGGCAGTGTCGACAGCCTCAGGATGACCGCTGCCTTTTTCGAACAAATACAGGTTGACGTCTGACAGCGTACAAAGAAGAAGAAGAAAGAAGCATGGCTGAAATGCAATAAAGAGTTTCACACAAAAGCATCAGTTGGTGTTGCTGTTGTTTCTTGATGCTGTTGTGCTGTTGATTCAACTTTGTACGTTTCTTTGAGAATTACTTTGGTTTACATCCTGAGGCGTACTCGAGAAGGTTGGACTGTGTCCTCGCTGTAGTTCAATGCGAGGCTACCCAGCAAGCTCATCACTATTGGGATTACAGTGTCGATTCCCACATCGTTGATGAGACTTGTGACACGGCCTGTTTTCAAGAGCACCAGCGGAGGTGTGAGAGTCTTTGTTGGCATGTTTTATCCTACCCTGATTGCTCTTTGCTCCCTCACAAGAGGTTTAGATGATATTTTTATATTCTTGTCGTTTCCAGTTTCTGCAGCATTAAAAAATCAAACAATTGACGGAGAAAACAAATGAATAAGACCAGGAACTATGTTGCGTTTGTAGCTCAAGAAAATGCTGTTGAGCGGGTAGATAAACATCATCTATTGGAAAGGGATCAAGATGCTGAGCAGCGCATGAGCTGCAGTGGTCAGTGACCCATAACTGACTGCTAGCGTCAGGGCCAGCGAACCAGAGCTGCCAAGACCCTTCTACACCTCCACACGGTGATCCTGGATAACATACTGCAGCAGAGCAGACTGGCTAAGGAGAAGGGATCGAAGAGGGAATGCTAACCCGGTATTCAAAAAATGCTTGCTGAAGTCGGATGTGTTGGACCGAAAGGTCCATTCTGCTACTTAAGCCTTTTCAAGGTTTGGTAGCGGGAGATTGAGAACGAACGAAGTCAATCCATCTATTGGAAACATTGGCACACTATGGAGTAAGCGATCACCTAATTAACCGACACAAAAGTCTTTGCATTGATAACCAATGCTCTGTTGGTACAATACGATGACTCTCTGAACAAAGTCACATATCAAATCTGGAGTATGGCAAGGATGTGTGATATCCCTTCTGTTCTTCGTGACATATATAGACCACATTTGTCAAACAGCCAACCAAAATGAAGGGACCAGCATTTGTGAACTCTTAAACGACATTCTTGTCGCTGACCATCAGGTAGTCATAGCAACCTCAGAACTACAATTGTAAGAATATTTGATAAACTAAATAAAACATGTCAAGAATACAGCAAGAAAATCAAGGAGGAAAAATATATAGAATAGCCGGAGACATGAATATCTTCCTTGAAAAGCAACAAATCAAACAGCTGAAAGATTTCACATGAAAAACGACAAATCGTAACAGCAGAAATGAAATGTCTGCGAAAAATCTGGATGTAAGAAGGAGAGTCATGACCAGAAACAATGAGATCGGGAGACTGGTGAAAACAACACCAGTATTAGACTACATCAGAAGCCAGCAATTAAAATGGTTTGGCCACATAGCAAGTCTACCACCACACAGCACCCCCAAACAATCAATGCTATTTAGATACAACGGATTCAAGGACAAAGACTTCTTCTTTCGTCCTACATCTCTTGCCACACGGCGTCGCAGAGAAATGGGGTGCATAGATTTCTTGTTATCGCCAAGTGAGAAGCTTGTGATGTCGTTAGGTGTAACTTCCTGTGAGTGGCTGAAAAACCCTCGATCCATCGACGTCGTGGTCTGCCTCTTGCTCGTGGACCGGAAACCTGCCTCTTGCTCGTGGACCGGAGACCTGCCTCTTGCTCGTGGACCGGAGACCTGCCTCTTGCTCGTGGACCGGAGACCTGCTTCTTGCTCGTGGACCGGAGACCTGCCTCTTGCTCGTGGACCGGAGACCTGCCTTTTGCTCGTGGACCGGAGACCTGCCTCTTGCTCGTGGACCGGAGACCTACCTGTATACAACATGCTCTTGATGCAGGCTGGCCAAAATGCTTTATGACTAAATGACCAAACCACTTGATTTTTGAGAATGCATGTCCCCACTGTCTGCCTCAGGGTGGTGTTGTGGATTCGGTCACGGATTGCCCTTCCGGCTGCACTTCTCCCACAGCGCATCTCACAGCTCTGGATCTTACTCTTATGGGTTGCTAGTAAGGACCAAGACTGACATTGGTAACACAATGTAGAAATAAATAGTGTATTTATCAGCCTCCTTTCAGTTGGAAGAAGCACTCTAGGGCGTTTCAAAGGCCAAAGACAGACCACGAAAAAGGTGACTCACGGAAATATCTAAGGCAGCGAAGGCCACTGTGAATGAGGCACACAGTCGGGCTCGCTCTAGAAGATCTCTTCATAACCCGACGCTGAAAGGCAAAACAGGGTAAGCGAAAAAGAAAAAAAAATGGGTGGCCCACGCATGTCCTATCTCCTTGACGATTCTCACGATATTCCTGGCAGGTTACCTTCTTATAACACCCCGCTCTTCTTTTGTCCCCGACAACACAGATGCGGATCACCCTAAACTAAATCATCCAATGTTCCAAATCATACCGGGACCAGAAAGAGCAGCAAAGAAAAGTAACACTGTAACCTGCCCGACATGTTGTAAGAGACGACTAAGCAGCACTGACAAAAACTTTAAGAGAAAAGGACAGTTCAACATTTGAGGACCAACTGTATATGTGTTGATGTCCTGTGCTCTGCAGGGAGCTGCACATATTTTGATTTGAAATATTTAAATATTTTATTGTACACGGTTAGCCATTTAACAGAACAAGTTTGAGAAGCGTATTCTTTCCTTCAAACATGGAGAACTAATTGGAGAAGTATCGTTTCCGTTTTACATTTTTAGAGCAATTCTGAATAAAAAGTCAAGTTTTGGCAGCTGCTGCAGAATAAATAGGTTACTGTTTGTTCATAAGAGTCTTAATGTTATGTTGTCTTAGCGTATGATACGTTTTACACATGGACTGTGCAATCTTGGCCTAGCAGCCGGCACATGTAATGTCAGTAAATAATGGTAAGAACTAGACAGACAGCGAGATTTACACAAGAGTTTGTCAATATCGTTCCAAACATGATACAGCGAAAACGAGATTCAATAACTGTCTTCTTATCTGAAGATAGGAGTATGAAGAGAAAGAAGAAGAAGACAAAGAAGAAGAAGAAGTAGAAGAATACAAAAGAGACAACGAGGTAGAATAATTGGGTTTTTTGGGCTGCAGATAGGAAAAGAAGACGAAAAAGACGAAGAAGAAGAAGGAGAAGAAATGTTCATGTGGTGTAGTTTATTTGTGTGGGTTTGCTTCGGCCTTCTTTGTCATTTCCGAAAGTCTCGCAGAGGTCAGACATTAACTGTGTTTTCACGTTGTTGAGTTTTTTTTTTAAAAACAGATTTTCGTCTGTTTAATAACCACGAGGTAGCAAGATTATTTTGTTACCTTGTTTTAGAAATTCTCAAGATAGACAAAAGCCAGTCTAAAATGGCTGAAATTTTCTAGTTGAATTGTCACAACTACGGGATCTAATTGAAGAATTTATGAAACAGGAAATGTCAAAAACATGACGAGACTAGAAGCAGCCATCTTGACCCAGTTTTCTTTACATTTTGTTATTGTACATGTAAACAAAGTCGGGCACCACTTGAAGTAAACCTTGGCGGGAAAAGAAATAATTTGTTAGGTGAGAACATGTTTCGTAATGCTGTCTTTTGGTGTGTGCAATCATTATCGATATGTTTTGTTTGTGTACTGCTCAGCTGTTAAGATTAATCAATCGGAAAAGATTGCAAGACATAGATGATAGTGGGATTCCAGAATAACAGTTATGAGAAAAGACTCTGAAAAACCGGCCAACATTGTCTTGAATAGAGAGGAATTAGAGGTGATTTAATTCACTACATGATTATGAGATAATCAAAGGAAAGGATACATTAGAATATAACAAGTTGTTTTTTTCCTTCAAAATACAACCACCTACAAGAACAAAAGGGCATAGTTACAAATTAACTAAAGAAAGGTCCAGATTAGATATTAAAAAATATTTTTTAAGTCAGTGCGTAGTGAATGCTTGGAATGTATTGCTACAGGAAGTAGTGGAGGCATGGACAGTTAATGCATTTAAGAATATATTGGATGCACATAGCATGTAGAGCAAGGAAGTGTAAATAAAACTGGTTGTATACAGACTCTGCACAGTCTTCTAAACCAGTATAAAGACGTTAAGTTAGTTAAGAAACCTTTCCCAGTGGAGCAAAGATTTGAATTGGTTCACTCTGAAGAGCAGCCATATTGGCTTGAAAACTTTTTTACATTGCTACAGAGCCGATATACTGGCCTGAACTATTACCATATTTATATTTAAAAGTTTATCAATAACAACTTTCCCCCAAATTTCAAAATAAACATTTACTTCCTACTGGGAGTTTTATATTTCAAAAATATTTGTGCCTAGCAGGCCCAAATAATCCGGACTGCATGGGCTGCAGTTCCTTTTCTCAAAGCACAAAATTCCATTGTCTGTCAAAAGGCAAAGAGCCAACTGTAATACGTGTCCTATCCAATATCACCGCCGTCTCCTTACGTCGTCCTGCTGACATAGTCCTCCTGTTCTTCCCTACAGTTCCGTATTGGTAATTGTATCATCCCATTTCAACCTCTGGTAAAAAAAGTTTACATTTGTCGTTTTAGTGTTCATTGTCCCCAGAGCCATACAATAGAACGGACTTGGCATTGGAGTTGTTCCCCTCGTCACAGAACCATACAATAGAACGGACTAGCCCTTGGAGTTGTTCCCCTCGTCACAGAACCATACAATAGAACGGACTTGGCATTGGAGTTGTTCCCCTCGTCACAGAACCATACAATAGAACGGACTTGGCATTGGAGTTGTTCCCCTCGTCACAGAACCATACAATAGAACTGACTTGGCATTGGAGTTGTTCCCCTCGTCACAGAACCATACAATAGAACTGACTTGGCATTGGAGTTGTTCCCCTCGTCACAGAGGGCTGGGGAGGGAGGTGGGCACGAGTTCAACCCTAAGTAACGCAACCGGTTGTAAAAATATAATGCGTCGCTTGTAAAGGCGAAAAAATGTGTTACTTTCTTAGCCCTGTAAATCTCTATGCTAGACAACATATATGTAAATCCCCAAGCTATACAACAGATATGTAAATCCCCAAGCTATACAACATATATGTAAATCCCCAAGCTATACAACATATATGTAAATCCCCATGCTAGACAACAGATATGTAAATCTCCATGCTAGACAACAGATATGTAAATCCCCATGCTAGACAGATATGTAAATCTCCATACTAGACAACATATATGTAAATCCCCAAGCTATACAACATATATGTAAATCTCCATGCTAGACAACAGATATGTAAATCTCCATGCTAGACAACAGATATGTAAATCTCCATGCTAGACAACAGATATGTAAATCGCCATGCTATACAACATATATGTAAATCCCCATGCTATACAACATATATGTAAATCTCCATGCCATACAACATATAGGTAAATCTCCATGCCATACAACATATATATAAATCTCTATGCTAGACAACATATATGTAAATCTCCATGCTAGACAACATATATGTAAATCTCCATGCTAGACAACATATATGTAAATCTCCATGCTAGACAACAGCAATGGGGTAAACAACGCACTGAAAGCTGCATTGAAAAATGAAATGATCTACTGTAGTGTGTACATTAAGTTAAGTATGTGTGTATGTATGTGTGTATATGTGTGTGCGCCTGCGTGCGTGCGTGCATGTAAGTATGTACGTGCATACGCAGCAGAAAAAGTTTATACAACACACTTATGTACATATAAACTGTTTCTGGTTTATTATTCCCAGTATGCTCAAGTCGGATGCAGTGGTCCGACAGGCGCAAAATAAAAACCACAGTGCAACGCATACCGCCTTGGGGAATACAGAAATACGGCGAATGCAAAACAATTTTTTTTAAAGTATTCCCCTGTTATGATAAGATGTGTAAAGCCTGCTAAGTCCAACCCAACATCGTGACCGTAGAAAGAGGAATGATGATGTAAGGCTTACCCCTCCCCCCCCTCCCCCCCCCCCCCCCCCACATACAAAAACCAAACACGCCAACGAATGAGGATAAGGTACTTCTGTGACTAGCCCAGCAAGCTGGCAAGGAGTTTACTATTCCTACGAAACTATATAAGGAGCTATAACGGTCTGATCTCTACGGATTAATGGCTATCTCAACGGATTACGGACTTGAAAAAGTTAAAGGACTACGGAATAGACATGCAACTAAAATAGAGACATGAAATGTGAATGGACTTTGTGAAACAGGGCCGGGGAGTGTAGTATGTATGGGTACGACTAACATAGAAATTCTAGGGCTCGGAAATGCAGGGCATAAAGGTACAGAACATCAAAGAGAGCCATGGCAACCATGTATTGGTGTGGAATGGAGTCGACACAAAATGAAGTTCATTGGAGCATTTGAATACATTTTCGCCATTTGTCACCTCGGAATGAATAGACCATCAACCAACCCTCTCACTTCGCCCTTATCACCTAGGAGTTCATAGACCATCAACCAACCCTCTCACTTCGCCCTTATCACCTAGGAGTTCATAGACCATCAACCAACCCTCTCACTTCGCCCTTATCACCTAGGAGTTCATAGACCATCAACCAACCCTCTCACTTCGCCCTTATCACCTAGGAGTTCATAGACCATCAACCAACCCTCTCACTTCGCCCTTATCACCTAGGAGTTCATAGACCATCAACCAACCCTCTCACTTCGCCCTTATCACCTAGGAGTTCATAGACCATCAACCAACCCTCTCACTTCGCCCTTATCACCTAGGAGTTCATAGACCATCAACCAACCCTCTCACTTCGCCCTTATCACCAAGGAGTTCATAGACCATCAACCAACCCTCTCACTTCGCCCTTATCACCAAGGAGTTCATAGACCATCAACCTACCGTCTCACTTCGCCCTTATCACCTAGGAGTTCATAGACCCTCAGCCAACCCTCTCACTTCGCCCTTATCACATAGGAGTGCATAGACCATCAACCAACCCTCACACCACCGTTATCACAGGGGTTTATAGACCATCAACCCTCTCACTTCACCTTTATCACATGGAAGTGCATAGACCATCAACCAACAGTATTACTTCGACCTTATCACCTAGGAGTTCATAGACCCTCAGCCAACCCTCTCACTTCGCCCTTATCACATAGGAGTGCATAGACCATCAACCAACCCTCACACCACCGTTATCACAGGGGTTTATAGACCATCAACCCTCTCACTTCACCTTTATCACATGGAAGTGCATAGACCATCAACCAACAGTATTACTTCGACCTTATCACCTTGTAGTACATAGATCATCAACCAACCCTCTCACTTCGCCCTTATCACCAAGGAGTTCATAGACCATCAACCAACCCTCTCACTTCACCCTTATCACCTAGGAGTTCATAGATCATCAACCAAACCTCTCACTTCACCCTAATCACATAAGAGTCCATAGACCATCAACCAACCCTCTCACTTCACCCTTATCACCTTGGAGTACATATGCCATCAAAAACCTTCTCACTTGGCCCTTATCACATTGGAGTGCATAGACCATCAACCTTTATCACACTTCACCCTTATCACCTCGGAGTTCATAGACCATCAACCAACCCCCTCACTTCACCCTTATCACCTCGGAGTTCATAGACCATCAACCAACCCCCTCACTTCACCCTTATCACCTCGGAGTTCATAGACCATCAACCAACCCCCTCACTTCACCCTTATCACCTCGGAGTTCATAGACCATCAACCAATCCCCTCACTTCACCCTTATCACCTCGGAGTTCATAGACCATCAACCAACCCCCTCACTTTACCCTTATCACCTCGGAGTTCATAGACCATCAACCAACCCCCTCACTTCACCCATATCCTCTCGGACTGAATAGACCATCGACCAATCCTCTCTGAGAAGACCGGTCCTGTGCCATTTCCTCTAATTCATTCCAGCTTCTCCGTGTCCCCCTTGAACCAGCCTCTAGGCCTCTTCTCCATGGGTTCGTTGGCCTACCTTTGCTATTTCCCTATATTGGTTCAGCGACAGAGTTTGCCTGGTGTCTCAGTGGTATAGTGGTAGAGCACTCGCTTTATCGCGGCAAAGGTACACCGTTCAGCTTCCACGACCGTCACGCGCTGGTAAAGAAAATGTAAATGGGTACCTGGCATACAGCTAGGGAAGTATAAGGCAGCGAGGTAAGGAACTGGACACCCGACCTCGTTCAAGCTGTGGCTTAGTATACTGAAGTCTCTAACAACGTTATTCCCCGACAGTTGTGTAACTACTATGGGACAAACCTTGGCTTAGTATACTGAAGTCTCTAACAACGTTATTCCCCGACAGTTGTGTAACTACTATGGGACAAACCTTGGCTTAGTATACTGAAGTCTCTAACAACGTTATTCCCTGACAGTTGTGTAACTACTATGGGACAAACCTTGGCTTAGTATACTGAAGTCTCTAGCAACGTTAGTCCCTGACAGTTGTGTAACTACTATGGGACAAACCTTGGCTTAATATACTGAAGTCTCTAACAACGTTATTCCCCGACAGCAGTGTAACTACTATGGGACAAACCTTTCCTGGCTTTTGGCTTTCGCAGTGTCTAACTTATCCTGCGCCACCTTCTTTCCCAAATGTCCTATTCCAACTGTCTGTGTCCCGTTGTCTCCAATAAGCTTGCGTTTGTAAACTTGCCCAACCACTGCAGACCCAGCATCTTTCTCATGGGTTTATTGATAAAGGCAACAGAATACACCAGCGATAGACTAAAACGCCTACAAACAGTTGACAGCGACAACAACAATGACCCAGGTCTACGCCTCCTGCAATGCCAGCAGCAATTAGGTAGACAGCAGAGACACCTGTCAGAAGTTATACACAAGGTCAACGAGACGGATAGTCTGATCGCGTCGAACGGTTTGAATGGGAGAACAGGATATAAAGAAAAAGTTTAAATGAATATTGATAAGGAATATTCAGTGACGCATCTTCAGATCGGAATAGCAGCGCAGTGGAGCTTATACATATGTGTAATTAGAAGGGTTCAATAAAAACAAAGACCATCTTTCAACACCGAAAAAGTCATATCAAAACATAGTGCTGGTGGAACAATCTAGATGTAACATGTCAAATTGATTAAGACAAAAGAAGAAATATAACAGATTCCAGAGTAATTTCCAACATGTGTGCGTGTGTGTGTGTCTTATGGTAGCTGTGGTTGAGAGGAAAGGCACTCGCCTCTCAAAGCGATGAACGTAAATAGTGTGGGTTCTAGCCCCGCAGGTTTATAGACAGACACCCATGGTCTCAAAAAGGTGGGGCCAGAGTGCCTGAATCCCGAGTTACCGCCAGTCATCTTTACTTATGTCTTGCCACTGGTCTAAGGTAGTTCGGGACCAGATAGTGAAGTTGATGACCATCGCAGTTTCTATCTCACTATAATCCAAATACAGCGGAAGTTACACCAAGACAAAACCATCCTATTATGTCGCCATTATCGCCTGAGATGGGCAACTAACTTTATGTCTTAGTCGTCCTGTACTTCTACGTGGCCAGATGCTCCTGTGCGATTCTCATGTCTTAGTCGTCCTGTACTTCTACGTGGCCAGATGCTCCTGTGCGATTCTCATGTCTTAGTCGTCCTGTACTTCTACGTGGCCAGATGCTCCTGTGCGATTCTCATGTCTTAGTCGTCCTGTACTTCTACGTGGCCAGATGCTCCTGTGCGATTCTCATGTCTTAGTCGTCCTGTACTTCTACGTGGCCAGATGCTCTTGTGCGATTCTCATGTCTTAGTCGTCCTGTACTTCTACGTGGCCAGATGCTCCTGTGCGATTCTCAGCTCTTTGTTGTCAGCTGGATGTTGCCGGCAGGTGGATTTTTTGCTTAGCGGGCTTGGCTTGAGCAGCTTGTAACTTGTTTGGGACAAGTGCCACAGATGGTGGTTAACGAGTACATGTACTAAGACCAGAGTAAATTTGACCATGGCGGGACCAAAAGGCAAAGGCCGCCGTCCATCGTAGACGATGATGGTATAATTAATTTTGCTAGCGCTATTTTTAGTAAGGATTAACTGCGCTACTTTTTATCCTCTCTCGTCTCGAGTCGCCAGACCCCAGTGGCAAGTCAAGGACAAGACGAATAGAGGGCGACTACGAGATGCAGGGGACTCCGCATCAGAAACCCGTGAGAAAGACGGCGAAGTCCGAAGTCGAACCCACACCAGCTGATCACGAAGCCGACGGCTTAACCACTTCGACACGGAATCCCATGGTGGGACCACTCGGGTGTATTTGTGTGTGTATATGTCTTCACCTCTTGGAGTCTTGACTTAATGGTGTCTCAAGTTGCTTTTCGTCGTCTAGAGATTTTGTGGATGTCATTTATCGCTTGGCCTAGATAGATATAGGAGTTGACATCCTTGATAGCTTTCTCTCCTAACGTGGTGTCCCGCTTTGGGCAGTAATGATCTCTGAGGCATTGTGTTTTACTTGTATTTATCTTCAGACCAGCAGCTCTGCTGGGCCTATTTTGGTCGTTAACGATTGTTGGGCGCCTCATGAGCACGTTGTCTTCTGCAAATCGTAAATGGGTGATTAACTCACCATAACACTGTCGATTTAATTTAATTGGTAATATGTATATATGGGGATTCCGTGGCGAAGTGGTTAAGCCGTCCGCCTCGTGATCAGGTGGTGTGGGTTCGACTCCGGACTCCGCCGTCTTTTTCACTGGTGCTTGATGCGGAGTCCCCTGTATCTCGTAGTTGCCCCCTAGTTGTCTTGTTAATCCTTACTATAGATAGCGATAGCAAAATTAAATATGTCATCATCGTCTACGATGGACGGCGACCTTTGCCTTATATATTTATATTAATTAATTAATAGCTGTCCATCGTTGTCGATGAGGACCGCCGACATCATCCTTGTCACATATTTCCATGTTGGGTGTGTGTGCGCATGTGGCTGAACAGGCCAATGCGGGCACGAAAACATCTGCTACATATCGAGCACACGAGATTTGTAGAAGATGATGGTGTTCCCGCTGTTCGGGATTTCCGGGCTCGCGTCTGCTCTGGGCTTTCACAACACGGTCGTCTTCGCCGGTAGCTACTCCCGATTTGACTGCGCTTCTCCAGTTAGATCTGTTTTGCGCAAGACATTCCCAGATGTCGATGTCTATCTGGCAACTTTTCAGTGAGTCATTCGGACAGTCTTTAAAACGTTTCTTTGGGCGCCCTCTCTCGCGCCATCCCTCTCTCAGCTCACCGTAGAGAAGCTTCTTTGGGAGCCACTTGTCTGACGAGGTGTCCGGCCCATCCTAGTCGTGTTTTTCTAGCAGTGCATGGATGCTGGGCATGTTAGCCCTCTAGAGAACCTCGATGTCAGTGACACGATGTTGCCATCGGATGTGGAATATTCGCCTCAGGCAACCTGTGTGGAAGTGGTTTAACCTCCTTGCATGTCCAGAGTATACAGTCCAGCTTTCGCAAGCGTATAGTAGGGTTGGAATGATGGTTGCACGGTAGACTTTGAGTTTGGTCTTATATATAAATATATATATATATATATATATATATATGCCTGCCTGCGTGTGCTGATCTTCGGCCAGTAGTAATGACTCAAACAGGCATAGCAATAGTAAGAAAAGGAATAAGCTAATAATTATTATTATATAAAACATAATTATAGTAATTATTGTAGTCATAAACCTAAACAAAACAGAATAGCAGGGGTAGCAATTAGAAATGTCAAATGTCATAAAGCGCAACGATAGTTGAGAACTAAATCAATAAATTGAAGGCATAAACTGTGAACGGACCATCTTTAAAGCTCTCCTTCTCCCTCTTTCTTTCTCTCTCTCTCTCTCCCTCCCTCCCTCTCCTTCCTCCCTATCTCTTCCTCTCTCTCACACACGCTTTGTCCATAATCAAACAGTTGCCTTTACACATCGAGCGTGGAAATAACTTGGCCCAGCTCCTCCTCGCCTACCCTGTGGCGCTGTTATTCTTCCCTCCCCATTCGGGCCCCGGCAGCACACAGGCGCAGCGTGACAGCACACCGCGTAAACCTAAGCACGCGCAGTAGTCGTTGCGTGACATGAGATCCTGGCACTAGGACAACGAACAATGACTTAATGAAACAGCTTAATAATGCGATCGATCATTTACATTTCAAACCTACGATCGATGTGTTCGCATTCGGAATCTCGTTATACCGTCCTTGCCCAGGTTAATGCTATTCCAGTCTCAATCCAGAATGGCAAGGCCCGTAATACCCCGTGACATTATCATTTCTAAGTGTGTTCGGTCGTGTAGCTGCGGAAGAGTGAACAAAAAAAACAAAAAAACAAGAGAGATGACCATATTTTCTTTGTGACTGCTTCGAATTATAATCGGGATCAAGATGTTGAGCAGCGCATGAGCTGCAGTGACCCATAGCTGACTGCTAGCATCAGGGCCAGCGAACCATAGCTGCCAAGACCCTTCTACACCTCCACGCGGTGATCCTGGATAACAGGCTGCAAAAGGGCAGACTGGCTAAGGAGAAGGGATCGAAGAGGGAATGCTAACCCAGTACTCAAAAAATGGTTGCTTAAGTCGGGTGTGTTGGACCGAAAGGTGCAAATATCGCAGCCAAGCTGTAAACTACGACACAACGCATTCCGTTCTCTGGACTACATTCTGCTACTTAAGCCCTTTCAGGGTTTGGTAGTGGGAGATTGAAAACGAACGAACGAAGAAGAAGAAGAATTATAATCGCCAGGTCGGGGCATATCAAGATAAGATGTTTGTCAATAATTATTTTTCACACGCACACACTCCCACGATACAATTATCAAGCAAATACAACAGTAATTGCCACATTTTATTCTTTGCTGATGTAATTTATAAGGGCGATGAATAAATGCCGTTTATTCTGACAGCCAGCCAGTAGCTAACAGCCGCTGGAATGTTTTATGTCGCTCATGCATTGAAGCACATTCGGACCTGGCGGACAGATGTTCGATTCCTGTAACCTCACTTACTTTTTTTTCGGTGGGTGGCTTTTTCAGGTGCTTATAGCATAGTTATCTGTACGATCGTTCCAGCTAGCCTTGTTCCCGAGCTGCTGTAAACCCTTAGTAAAATGTGCTATCAAAAATGTGTTACTAGCATGTAACCATGAACAGCACATACGCACTGTTACAACACCACAGAGAGCCTGCTTCATTTAGCGCATTAGGCCTTGGTTTCTCACCTGATGTTCCGTGGAACTTTGGGAACCGGAAAAGTCTAGCGGTTCTGTGAAAGAGTGGCAGTAAATTAAATGGATCGTTAAAGGTGTTTTCTTGTTTTCTTTGTCAACTTTGCTGGCAATTGTGGGCCAAGTAGTACCGTATATCTTTGCGCAATGGTTCTACAATTCTACAGTGCGCAACTGTTCTATATTGTACACTGCGCAATGGTTCTATATTGTACAATGCGCAATGGTTCTATATTGTATAGTGCGCAACGGTTCTACATTGTACAATGCGCAGTGGTTCTATATTGTACACTGCGCAATGGTTCTATATTGTGAATGCACCATGGTTCTATATTGTACACTGCCCAATGGTTCTATATTGTACACTGCCCAATGGTTCTATATTGTACAGTGGTTCTATATTCTAGTCTAGAGTCTTTTGGTCGCGTCTATTACCACTAACGGGATGTGCTTCCCACCTCGCAGACACTTTGTTGAACTGGAGCACGTTATGGACGATGTGATGTATCGAGCCTAGATTGGTGTGTCGAGCCTAGATTGATGTGTCCAGCCTAGATTGGTGTGTCGAGCCTAGATTGGTGTGTCGAGCCTAGATTGGTGTGTCGAGCCTAGATTGGTGTGTCCAGCCTAGATTGGTGTGTCGAGCCTAGATTGGTGTGTCGAGCCTAGATTGGTGTCGAGCTTAGATTGGTGTGTCGAGCCTAGATTGGTGTGTCGAGCCTAGATTGATTTGTTGAGCCTAGATTGATGTGTCGAGCCTAGATTGATGGCTGAGCAAAGCATGAGCTGCAGCGGTCGGCGACCCATAGCTGACTGCTAGCGTCAGGGTCAGTGAACCAAAGCTGCCAAGACCCTTCTACACCTCCAAGCAGTGATCCTGGATAACAGGCTGCAACAGAGTACACTGGCTAAGGAGAAGGGATCGAATAGGGAATGCTAACCCGGTACTAAAAAAAATGATTACTGAAGTCGGATGTGTTGGACCGAAAGGTGCAAATATCGCAGTCAAGCTGTAAACTACGACACAACGCATTCAGTTCTCTGGACTACATTCTACTACTTAAGCTCTTGTCATGGTTTGGTAGCGGGAGATTGAGAACGAACTAAGCCAAACCAGCCAGCCAGCCTAGATTGATGTTGAGAAACTCGGCTACTTCATTCAGTTTCTCTGCAATTGTTCAACCCGATGCGGTCAACTGCTGCAAACGACTCCGATGTGGCTACTCCGTTTGCCTAGCCTGGCCGAGAACAGGTACGTCACATAACTCATCCAGATTCCCAACTTCCATCTCCCCTAGTGTACTTGTTGGAGTGGCATGCATGCATCACTGTACCGAAACATCGATGGCCGGTTAATTTCGATACGCTTCTTACCTTCACTTCACACAAAAAATAAGAAATAACAACGCTGTTCCTTTATTTTGTGGTGCTGTTTACAATGGCGTCTAACTTTGAACGTCTTGTGGTTTGCATGCAGTGTCATGGCATCTAAAGGACACTCTTGAAGTTCTTAGCAACGGTACTGCCAGCTTACAAGAAAATGGAATTGTTTCGAATAACTATCGGTATGTTAATGTTTTTATTTTAAAGTTCTCTCGTTCTTACAACTTGTCAAATACGCAAACGCATCTTGAGAAGTTATTCAAATGTTCCCTCTTTCATAAACAAGTTGAAAAAGGCTGGATTAGACATTTCCGGTCGGGTTAAATACTAATTTAAGACATCTCTAATCTAGTTTCCGTTTCTTCAGTGCTGGGTATAGCAAGACCAGGCTAATGCGCATGTCGGGCGTGTATCAGGTAAGAGAGTGCACTGTGCAAGGCAAGAATACTGGCGCCTCCATTGGCACTTGTGTAACTACTCGACAGTTAGGTGGTTTGCTCGGACTAGAGTAATTCTCGGGGCCAGGTGTGTGTTTTTAAGCTGTTGTTTACTTAATCCAACACAAACATACAAATATTCAACTCCTGTGGAAAATCCGTTCTCTTGTATGGCTGTGAAACATGGGACTACCGCAAAAAAGATAAAGACAGAGGTGATGATTTTCATAAAAAGATGCATGCGCAGAATAGAAGAATTCAAGTGGTATGCTAAAACAACTATTTGTAGATATGCTAGAGAGAACATGCCAGAAACATATGGAATAAGACAAGATAATGCGATAGTGTTGGAAAGGTCACCAATTCAGAAAACCAATTGATATCATTACAAGACTGTCTCTATTCTGGAATCCCCGAGACAATAGACGTAGAGGCATTAACACTAATAATGTTAGCTTAGGCTTCTGAGGCCTGTTGCGTCGTTCGGCCACATCCATGGCCCACAGCTGTGGTGTGGCTCCAGATGAGGCCCGTTGCGTCGTTCGGCCACATCCATGGCCCACAGCTGTGGTGTGGCTCCAGATGAGGCCCGTTGCGTCGTTCGGCCACATCCATGGCCCACAGCTGTGGTGTGGCTCCAGATGAGGCCCGTTGCGTCGTTCGGCTACATCCATGCCCACAGCTGTGGTGTGGCTCCAGATGAGGCCCGTTGCGTCGTTCGGCCGCATCCATGGCCCACAGCTGTGGCATGGAACCAGCTGGAGCCACGCTGTGCGGGAACGGCGTCTTCTGCGCTTCCACCTTTGGCGCCGAGGAACGACTTGACTTAACTTAAAGTCTTTATACTGGTTTAGAAGACTCTGCAGAGTCTGTATACAACCAGTTTAATTTACATTTCCTTGCTCTAAAAGCTATGCGCATCCAATATATTCTCAAATGCATTAACTGTCCCTGCCTCCACTACCTCCCGCGGCAATGCATTCCAAGCATTCACCACTCTCTGACTAAACAAATATTTTCTAATATCTAATCTGAACGTGTGCAGTATCCCGTGGGCAGGGGGCTTCCGGTCTAAGCGTACAACATGACCGAACAAAGGGGCAGGCCTACGCAGTAATGGCGGAGACAGCTTTGAGCCAAATATCAGGGAGACGGGTGTAACGTTGACTAGGATGCTATAAATAACCACAGTGGCCGAGTATTGTTGTATGCATCTTGTGACATCATAGGTGCTACATGCAACCAAGTATAAGAACAATAAGAAGAAGACCAAGTATAAGAACAATAAGAAGAAGACCAAGTATAAGATCAATAAGAAGAAGACCAAGTATAAGATCAATAAGAAGAAGACCAAGTATAAGAACAATAAGAAGAAGACCAAGTATAAGAACAATAAGAAGAAGACCAAGTATAAGAACAATAAGAAGAAGACCAAGTATAAGAACAACAGGAAGTAGAACAAGAAGAAGAAGTTCAAGAACAATAAGAAGAAGACCAAGTATATGAACAATAAGAAGAAGACCAAGTATAAGAACAATAAGAAGAAGACCAAGTATAAGATCAATAAGAAGAAGACCAAGTATAAGAACAATAAGAAGAAGACCAAGTATAAGAACAATAAGAAGAAGACCAAGTATAAGAACAATAAGAAGAAGACCAAGTATAAGAACAATAAGAAGAAGACCAAGTATAAGAACAATAAGAAGAAGACCAAGTATAAGAACAATAAGAAGAAGACCAAGTATAAGAACAATAAGAAGAAGACCAAGTATAAGAACAATAAGAAGAAGACCAAGTATAAGAACAATAAGAAGAAGACCAAGTATAAGAACAATAAGAAGAAGACCAAGTATAAGAACAATAAGAAGAAGACCAAGTATAAGAACAACAGGAAGTAGAACAAGAAGAAGAAGTTCAAGAACAATAAGAAGAAGACCAAGTATAAGAAGAATAAGAAGAAGGCCCAGTATAAGAAGAATAGGAAGTAACAGAAGAAGAACAAGTATAAGAACAATAGGAAGCAGAAGAAAGACAATAGGAAACTGAAGAACATATACATGAACAATAGGAGGAAAAACAAGAACAAAAATTAAGAACAATATGAAGTAGAACAAAAAAGAAGAAGTATTAGAACAATATGAAGTAGAAGAAGAACACCATAAAACTGAGCAACAAGTACAAGAAAAATAGGAAGTAGAACAAGAACAAAAAGTATAAGAACAATAAGAAGAGGGACAAGAACAAGAAGTATAAGAACAATAGGAGGTAGAATAAGAGGTATAAAAACAATAGTAAATAGAACAAAAACAAGAAGTATCAGAACAATTGGAAGTAGAACAAGAAGTAAAATAAGAATAGGAAGTAGAACAAGAAGTAAAATAAGAATAGGAAGTAGAACAAGAAGTAAAATAAGAATAGGAAGTAGAACAAGAAGTATCAGAGCAATAGGAAGTAGAACAAGAAGTATCAGAGCAATAGGAAGTAGAACAAGAAGTATCAGAGCAATAGGTAGTAGAACAAGAAGTATCAGAGCAATAGGAAGTAGAACAAGAAGTATCAGAGCAATAGGTAGTAGAACAAGAAGTATCAGAGCAATAGGTAGTAGAACAAGAAGTATCAGAGCAATAGGAAGTAGAACAAGAAGTATCAGAGCAATAGGAAGTAGAACAAGAAGTATCAGAGCAATAGGAAGTAGAACAAGAAGTATCAGAGCAATAGGTAGTAGAACAAGAAGTATCAGAGCAATAGGAAGTAGAACAAGAAGTATCAGAGCAATAAGTAGTAGAACAAGAAGTATCAGAGCAATAGGAAGTAGAACAAGAAGTATCAGAGCAATAGGAAGTAGAACAAGAAGTATCAGAGCAATAGGTAGTAGAACAAGAAGTATCAGAGCAATAGGTAGTAGAACAAGAAGTATCAGAGCAATAGGAAGTAGAACAAGAAGTATCAGAGCAATAGGTAGTAGAACAAGAAGTATCAGAGCAATAGGAAGTAGAACAAGAAGTATCAGAGCAATAGGAAGTAGAACAAGAAGTATCAGAGCAATAGGAAGTAGAACAAGAAGTATCAGAGCAATAGGTAGTAGAACAAGAAGTATCAGAGTAATAGGAAGTAGAACAAGAAGTATCAGAGCAATAGGTAGTAGAACAAGAAGTATCAGAGCAATAGGAAGTAGAACAAGAAGTATCAGAGCAATAGGAAGTAGAACAAGAAGTATCAGAGCAATAGGTAGTAGAACAAGAAGTATCAGAGCAATAGGTAGTAGAACAAGAAGTATCAGAGCAATAGGAAGTAGAACAAGAAGTATCAGAGCAATAGGTAGTAGAACAAGAAGTATCAGAGCAATAGGAAGTAGAACAAGAAGTATCAGAGCAATAGGAAGTAGAACAAGAAGTATCAGAGCAATAGGAAGTAGAACAAGAAGTATCAGAGCAATAGGTAGTAGAACAAGAAGTATCAGAGCAATAGGAAGTAGAACAAGAAGTATCAGAGCAATATGAAGTAGAACAAGAAGTATCAGAGCAATAGGTAGTAGAACAAGAAGTATCAGAGCAATAGGTAGTAGAACAAGAAGTATCAGAGCAATAGGTAGTAGAACAAGAAGTATCAGAGCAATAGGTAGTAGAACAAGAAGTATCAGAGCAATAGGAAGTAGAACAAGAAGTATCAGAGCAATAGGAAGTAGAACAAGAAGTATCAGAGCAATAGGTAGTAGAACAAGAAGTATCAGAGCAATAAGTAGTAGAACAAGAAGTATCAGAGCAATAGGTAGTAGAACAAGAAGTAAAATAAGAATAGGAAGTAGAACAAGAAGTATCAGAGCAATAGGTAGTAGAACAAGAAGTATCAGAGCAATAGGTAGTAGAACAAGAAGTATCAGAGCAATAGGTAGTAGAACAAGAAGTATCAGAGCAATAGGTAGTAGAACAAGAAGTATCAGAGCAATAGGTAGTAGAACAAGAAGTATCAGAGCAATAGGAAATAGAACACATATTATCAGAGCAATAGGAATTACAACAAGAAGTATCAGAGCAATGGGAAATAGAACACAAATTATCAGAGCAATAGGAATTACAACAAGAAGTATCAGAGCAATAGGCAGTAGAACAAGAACAACAAGTACACGAACAATAGCAAGTAGAACAAGAGCAAGCAGTACTAAAACAATAGAAGTAGAATAAGAAGTATAAGAACAATAGGAAATAGTTGTTGTTGTTTGCGAATGCCCACAATGAGTAGGTTACTCTTTTGTGCGTCCTGAAAAGGACGTCAAGTGGCGTGTTGCAGTAGCTTTCCTCACATCCCGAGCGTGCTGATTAAAGTGAACCGGGGTCCTCCATGCGGTTGTGATATGCTTGGTTTCATCTGTGTGTCACTCACTACTATGAGGATCACGTCGACCCATCACGTCGTTAGTCAGGCTACCATGAAAACAGCCCATTTCCAGGGAGGGCTACTAAGAAGCTGAGGTGAGGGTCTTGGTCAATATGTTTTGCTTGACCAGGCGTTAGTCTTTCTCTACAAGAGGTAGAAGAAGTATCAGAGCAATAGAAAGTAGAACGAGAACAATATACATTGCTGAAGAACAAGCAGTAGAGGTACACGAAAAGTAGAAGATCAAGTGGGAAGACGATGCAGAAACACACATGTACGCCCACATACCTGGACTGGGTATTCCCGTGCTACCAACTACAGTAGATGGCACATTCCCGCCTTCCAGCGGCGACTCTACCGACTTCCTGCGTCCGTCTTCATTCTCCTCTTGGTATTCGAACTCTGATTTCCACTGAACTGAAAACGATGCAAGATGACTTAGGTGTCTATAATGCAATGTAATGAACATGGGTCAACTAAAGCAGACATGTACTGGTTTCATTCATTCTTAAACTTTTTGTAGAAACAGCGTATAGCTATAGCTAGCTAGCTAGCTAGCTCTCTCTCTCTCTCTCTCTCTCTCTGTGTGTCTGTGTGTGTGGTGAGTATGGTGTGGTGTGTGTGTGTGTGTGTGCGCACGCGCGTGTATATATATACATATATTGATCTTGATGACCTGTACCTCATCGTAGCTGCGTGTCCCAACTTCGTCTCCAGCGAACCCTGTCTTGGCTAACAGAAGCCCAATGATGTGGCAAGTGCTCCTCTAGAGGCATCTCGGATGTTGCAGCGTACAGCAAGGGAGTCGGACCAACGCATTGGAAGTCTTCCCCGCTGTCTTTTCTTACCTCAGGGGTAACATACTGCTGTCGCTGTGCTCCATCGACCATCGTTTCGTTGCAACATGTGACCTGCCTATCTATGTTTTGCATGGATTACCGCATCCTTCTCCATGGACAATCGTCTTATGTCAGAATTGTGAAGACCTTGCATGCATTGGATCCGGAGAGTAATTCCGACCAAGTGTCTCTGGAGTGAGGCCTGAGTCACTCTCAATTTGTCCTCTAGTGATTTTGTTAGTGTCCTCCGCGTCTCGGCACATCGCAGGGAGTACAGTGGAATTAAACTTAGGAGGCTCCTAGGTCATGGTAATGACAACCACCAGGACCGTGTTAAAAGTATATTTATATTCAGTTCTTAGTCGACCTGTACTTCTACAGGGGCAGATGCCCTTGTACAGGTACCAGCTCTTGTTTGAGCTGGATGTAGCCGGGTAAAGGGTTTCCTGCTTAGCGGGCTAGGCTCGAGCAGCTTAATACTCCTTATGCTCCACTGCGTTGGGACAAGCGCTTACGGAGGGTGGTTAACCGATGTGCGAGTTCATCTCAATAGACTCAAACACTCGAGCAAAACAAGACCCGCAGCCTGTTAGGCGTCATCTATGCTACTCCAAACAAACCACCTAGCCATGGACGGTGTTATGCAATGTCACACAGTTAGTCGCCTCTTACGACATGCTCTCTGTGAGGCAGTGGTGCTATTCTTGTGCCTGTCTTACACAAAGCCCCCGGCTGACATATATATATATAAATGTGTGTGTTTATACACACTAAAAATACCAGTGCAGAAGATCTACCTATCAATTAAACAGTACAAAATGAAAGAATGAAAGAAACAGTAGTCTAGTATTTAAAATATCTCCTCATTACCGCACCCCCACCCTTCTTGGCTTACGTCCCATTCCCTGTCTATCTTCCCCCCAACCCCAACCCCTTTCTCAATACATGCCTTTATATTAATAAGTCTAACGTTGTCTAGACATTTAATCAAATAATTACAATTTTTAAAAAAATAACATTTTAATTGCAATGTTCCATGGATAACAATAGAGAAGGAAAAAGCTCTGTTTACGTTTCGAAGTTTCAAGAATGCTGGGTACGCTAATTATTAAAAGTGCAATGGAAGCAGATGAGCTGACTATAAGTGATGTAGCAAATTTTACACTGAGACTGCGCGTTACAAAGTGACGCCAGAAATCTGCAATGTTGACAGTTGGCGATAGTTGTGATGAGAGCTATCTGCAGTAATTGATAATATATTTGACACTGGTATACCACAAAAACTATATATAGGAAGCCAAACCCAAGGCCAGAAAACCCGAGCTGCCAAGACCCTTCTAAATCTCTACATGATGATTATAACAAACTGCAACAGGCAGACTTGCTAATTAGAAGAGACCCGGTACCAAAATTGGCATACTGAAGTCGGAGGTAAAGGTCCAAATATCGCAGTCAAGCTGTAAACTATGAGACAACGCATTCTGTTCTCCGGACTACATCCAGCTACTTGCGAAGCACTTTTCAGGACTTGTTTGAGAACGAAGGACAAGTAAAACAGTTTAGCTTGACAAGTACCAAAAACCTCGTTTTAAATCGTTAATGACGTCGTTTATGGTTACCACATAACGACTCTTGCACGATTATTACGGTTAAAATAGATTGTACAGAAGCTAGTTTATGATGGTGAATCTTCTTCTTCTTCTTCTTCTTCTTACGCTGTCAGACGTCAACCTTTATTTTTTCGAAAAAAAGCAACGGTCATCCTGAGGCTGTCGACACTGCCATAGAGCTTGTCTGATGTTGCCACTGGTGATGGCCACATGTGCTTTCTCTGGTCCTCGTATGTCGGGCAGTTTTGCAGCAAATGTTCAGCGGTCATTTTCCCGGTACCACACGAGCATTAGTCGGTGCCACCTATATTCAATTTGTTGAATAGGTGGTACCTCAGTCTATTGTGGCCAGTGCGAAGTCTGAAGACCACGACCTGCTCTCTTCTGTTCAACTGGTAATGGGCATCGTTTTTTGTGTAGCCAGTATGTTCTCTTTCCCATTTGGTCATGTATCTAGCTCTAATAAGCCGTTTTGACTCTTCGTATGTCACACTAGTATTTGGTTGTGGCAGTCTTGCACCTTCTTTTGCCAGTCTGTCTACCTCCTCGTTGCCTTGGATGTTGCAGTGGGATGGAACCCACTGTACCACTACTTTTTTTGGTGCGGACTGCTGGCATAGTTGACAGAGTACTGCTCTTAACTCATTAAGTTCAATATTTTTTAGTGCTGTGACTACGCCCAGGGCATCTGTAAGCAGGACTATATGGCTTTCATTCCTTTTAGCTGTCACCATTTCTTCTACTGCCGCCCTCAGTGCCCCTGCCTCCGCTCTGAAATTGCTTGTGTATTTTCCAGTGCCAATGACAGTTTTATTTTTCTGCCATTTGGTAGGCTCAGGAATGCCCCTGCCCCTCCGTTCTGTGTTGTGTTTGTTACAGAACTTTCGGTGTATGCATGGGTCCAGTCCATGCTTGGGTAATTTTTCGTTATGTACCTCAGGGTTGTAACTCTTCTTTCTTTTTCAGTCTGGCAGTTTTTGTTTCCAATACCTGGTACATTTTCTACCACCTCTGGAAATATATGCTGCCTCCAGGTAGGTTTTCGTACAGTAGGGATGGGCTTTGGTGTTGTTAGTGCGTTCATAGGGCCTTCGTGCATCTTTGCTTTGGCTATTTCTGCAAAGTTTCTCCGCTTTAGTTTCCCATTTCCAAAATTGTTTAGTCTCTGGTGCATTGGATGGTCAGTCAGTCTTCTGAGTATCTCTGCTTGCTGCTGGGCTCTGTAGTCTCTTCTGTCGGTTATGGATTGCAGTTTTGTAATCTTTTCAAGTTCTACAATTGGCGTTGACTTCATGCCTCCTGTTTTAACTCTCATGGCTTGGTTTTGGAGTTTGCTAATTTTATCGCAGTTCGCCTTTGCTGCTGTTGTCCATGCCGCAATGCCATACTCGAGAACTGGTCTCACTCTTCCAGTGTACAGTTTCTTTAGTATACTTTCGTCTGCTCCCCAGCTTGTGCCAGCAAGTTTCCTCATGATTGCCATTCTTTCTCTGGCTCTCATTCGGTTTCTCTCAATCTGACTTTTCCATGGATAACAATAGAAAAGGAAAAAGCTCTGTTTACGTTTTGAAGTTTCAAAAATGCTGGGTACGCTAATTATTAAAAGTGCAATGGAAGCAGATGAACTGACTATAAGTGATGTAGCACATTTTACACTGATACTGCGCGTTACAAAATGACGCCAGTAATTTGCAATGTTGACAGTTGACGATAGTTGTGATGAGAGCTATCTGCAGTAATTGATAATATATTTGACACTGGTATACCACAAAAACTATATATAGGAAGCCAAACCCAAGGCCAGCGAACCCGAGCTGCCAAGACCATTCTAAATCTCTACATGATGATTATAACAAACTGCAACAGGCAGACTTGCTAATTAGAAGAGACCCGGTACCAAAATTGGCATACTGAAGTCGGAGGTAAAGGTCCAAATATCGCAGTCAAGCTGTAAACCATGACAAAACGCATTCTGTTCTCCGGACTACATCCAGCTACTTGCGAAGCACTTTTCAGGACTTGTTTGAGAACGAAGGACAAGTAAAACAGTTTAGCTTGACAAGTACCAAAAACCTCGTTTTAAATCGTTAATGACGTCGTTTATGGTTACCACATAACGACTCTTGCACGATTATTACGGTTAAAATAGATTGTACAGAAGCTAGTTTATGATGGTGAATCTAAATGGACCTCCACTGCCACATTTTAAACTTTCTAAAGCCATCGATAAATGGTATTACAGTGCTAAAACTACCAAGACTCTTCAAGGATACACCCGCCTCTGACAGCAATGCATTTTTTTTTAAAGTAGACATACTGTGTAAGTAATGCAATATATTTTGGTTTCCAAAGCATTGTTATGTAGAAATAAAGGTGAATTAGTGCCTAGTTTGTTAACAGAAATTGCATGACTAGTTCGACCATGCTGACTGGTGAAATTGTTGACTGACTAGTGAGCCACCATAAAATTTGTCACGCCCTGTGTGTGTGTGTATAAATATGTGTGTATATTTATATATTTATTTATATACTGGGTCCTTTTTACCCAAAGCAAAGCCATTTACTAGCATACTAGATCAGATACCTTTGCAGTAAGAGGCAGCTCGGAGTGTGAATAGTCTGGTGACTTAAGTCCCATCCGTGATTCAACTAAATCATGGTGATTCTAACACTCGGATTTACTAGGAGTGGAATGATGTGATATCAAAATAATGATTAATTGTTCCTGTAAAACCGTGAAAGCTCTAGTCTTCTTTCTTTTTATGTTACCGACGTTTCTTAGACTTCTCATCAAACAAAATATTGCACAATTTGTCTCGTGTTGTAAATATTATTATTCTCCCACCACAGCCATTAAAATTGAAGCATATATTTGCTACATGAAACAATCAATTTTTCGTCGTATTGATATCTTGTTTCCCGACACGTTTCTATGTCGATAAGTCAGTACAGAGATCGATCTTTTTGGGGTGGGATGAAAATTATTTATAGAGCCGACTTTATTGCATCTGGGCGCTCCTACGTGTGCTCATTGTTGGGTTACTGGGGGGAAGTAGTCATATCATGACCGAAGAGAACACACAGCATGCCAGGTCTGTACGTGATCTGTGCTGCTACACTCTCTAAACACTGATTGTTCTGGTACTACGAGGAACGTTCAAATAAAACCGGACCTAGCTGCACCAAGTGAACATACGTAGGATGCGCATGACGACATCACTTCTGTGTAAACAGCACATATCAACCGTCACGTTTGCAAAATATAATTATCCTCCGATTCATAGTTTCCTCAGCAGACCGTTGAAAATAGGGTGGGTGTGATGCGGAGTCCGTCCAGAGTTGATCAGCGAGCGGTGATTCGGTTTCTAACAGCTGAAGGATGTCGACCAGTTGACATTTATTGCAAAATGCAGGCAGTGTATGGTGGCAAAAGTTTGTCGAAGACAACAGTGAAGAACTGAACAAATATGTTTAAAGAAGGACGTGAGTTAACGAACGATCTTCCGAGACTAGGTCATGCGCATATTGTTGCGTCAGAAGATGCCATCGTCAAAACTGATGCAGCAATTGGAGTGAACCGTCGCCGGAGCTTACGTTCGCTAGCGGAGGAAATCGCCGTGTCGCTAGGAACAGTTCACATGGTGGGTAGCAAGAAACTGGTATCGGTAGGTGTTCACAATCGGTACCGGTAATTCAGTTTCCTGCTAATTACCATTTGAACTGCTCCATCGTCTTACAAACACAGCTGGTTAAGCTTATTGGTCTGTAGCTGGTGGCCTTTTACTTGTCCAAAATTGTTGAGGACGCCTTCCGAGAAAAGAAAAACGTTCTTACATTGTGGATAGATTAAAACATGGCTAACGAGAAGAAGAAGAAGAAGATCAAATATTTGACCTGTAAATGATAGGTAGATTTAATCTCATTGCAACATAACTGGCAATTATGAGACTGATAGAATGTTAAGAGAAGATGCTACCTCAATCAGACATAGGTATAGCTAAAGAAGTTTGAAAAACTAAGATGGCCGCGCGTTAATGGCTGCGCTCTCGACTCGCTCTGGGGAGTCTGTAGAGATTCCGGTCGACACGCTACTTATGAACACATCCTTCAGCAGTTGGACATGGTAGTGGTCGATTGACGGAACGGACCTTTGACGCCTACGCGAACATTATTAAGAAGTGTAGATACAGGAACAAGTAAAAAGCAGAGCACACAGGTCAACAAAGAAATGATGCATTTACGGGACCAGGTAGTAATCCGTAGATTTCGCATAGGACCCTAGCACATTGAGGTGACATCTATTCATTAGACTTAGGTCAGGTCATCCCGTAACCGGTGAGGTCGTTGAAGCACACACGATAACATCCTCACAACCCCACGCCACCCTTCTCTATCATCGGCCGCTGCCTGTGCCTCTTCTGGTCGGAGATTGGAGATTGGTAATAAACTAACCATAGGAAATGCCGATGAATATGTAAGCTGCACTAATGTAATGACTGCTAACCATCTGCTACAAACGTCTCCAACATACGAAGAATAAAAAAAAGCTGATACGACCATCACTAATACTCTTCCTGAACAAATTCTACGAAAATAACAATATCCCCAGCTTTCTTTTAAATATTTGTAAGATGACGCCTGGAGGTGTGAGAAGAATAAGAATTCGTGCCGAACATCTGGAGGATGAAAATTGTGGAATGAAAAATGATCATCGGCAGAAAGATTCAGGCAGATTCGCGCCTGATGTAGAGTAGGCACAAGACAAACTTTTATTCTGTAGTATATCTGATCAGTATTCAGATGGGCCATCCTGTGGTTTCCATGGTTTGTTCGTGAAACTTTAATTTGACTATTAGCAGTAAGCTTGTGGGTGGATTCCTTCCTACGGCGGGGAAGGCGTAGTTACATGTTTTTCTCTATTGAAAATGCATTCTGCTTCTGGTTGTGCTACTAGCAGGTATGCTGTCATTGTATGGGGGCGCGCTATGGGGGCACGCTACTGGAAGTGTCCAATCATTAGCACTAGCAGGTATGTCAACATAATCGATCCTATTTGTCTTAATCTTAGTCAACCTGGACTTCTATAAAGTCTTAGTCAACCTGGACTTCTATAAAGTCTTAGTCAACCTGGACTTCTATAAAGTCTTAGTCAACCTGGACTTCTATAAAGTCGTAGTCAACCTGGACTTCTATAAAGTCTTAGTCAACCTGGACTTCTATAAAGTCTTAGTCAACCTGGACTTCTATAAAGTCGTAGTCAACCTGGACTTCTATAAAGTCTTAGTCAACCTGGACTTCTATAAAGTCTTAGTCAACCTGGACTTCTATAAAGTCTTAGTCAACCTGGACTTCTATAAAGTCGTAGTCAACCTGGACTTCTATAAACTCTTAGTAAACCTGGACTTCTATAAAGTCTAAGTCAACATGGACTTCTGTAAAGTCTTAGTCGACCTGGACTTCTATAAAGTCTTAGTCGACCTGGACTTCTATAAAGTCTTAGTTGACCTGGACTTCTATAAAGTCTTAGTTGATCTGGACTTCTATAAAGCCTTAGTCGACCTGGACTTCTACTGGGCCGGATGCTCCTATGCAGGTCCCAGCTCTGGCGTGAGCTGGATGTAGCTAGGCTCGAGCAGCTTATTACTCCGCTGTTTCGGGACATGCGCCGCGAAGGGTGGTTAACCAATGTGCGAATCCATCTTAATAGACTCAAACACTAGAGCAAAGTAAACCCGCAGCCTGTTAGGTGCCATCTATACTGCTCTTAACAAACCGCCTAGCCAATGGTCGGTGTTAGGCCATGTCACACAGTTAGTCGCCTCTTACGACACGCTCTCTGTAGGGCAGTGGTGCTATTCTTGTCCTTGTCAAACAAAAACATCCATGCGGACCACCCGGGACTGATATATCAGAATGCAGTCTGATCAATTCCCAGTCCACGCTTATAGCACAAAAGATACAGGGTTGAGGGCACGAGGAAGAACTCCCAGTAAATGGATACATGAGATAAGAGCAATCCTTCAGCGATACGGACTTTCAACATCAAACGCAGCAAACTTGGCTCCCGAGGTAAGCTCCCCCACGGGCGCTCATCGACAGGAGCGGATTGGACAAGTGAACTCACCAGTAACCTAAGAGATGGTTGGCACATCACATTTCACTGCATTATGAACTGTCTGTTTCCACATATGTCGCTTTCCCCCCGTCCATTTCTGAATATAGTCTGTCCAGCACTTGCCTTGCTGGTGCCAGGGTCTGTTCCCCAGAGTATAATGTTTGGCAGTCCGTCTGATATTAACACGAGATCGAGCGAAAGATTGTCTTCATACGGACCTATATACTGACGTATTATATTTTGAATGTTAATATTTCTTTCTCGATTTATTCTTCTTGTTTAACAGCTGTCAGTAGGTCTTCATACGGTCCGACATACTGATGTATTATGGCTTGGCCTTGTTCGTTCTCGATCTCCCGCTACCAAACCCTGAAAAGGCTTAAGTAGCAGAATGTAATCCAGAGAACGGAATGCGTTGTGTCGTAGTTTACAGCTTGACTGCAATATTTGCACCTTTCGGTCCAACACATCCGACTTCAGCAAGCATTTTGTGAGTACCGGGTTAGCATTCCCTCTTCGATCCCTTCTCCTTAGCCAGTCTGCCCTGCTGCAACCTGTTATCCAGGATCACCGCGTGGAGGTGTAGAAGGGTCTTTGCAGCTTTAGTTTGCTGGCCCTGACGCTAGCAGTCAGCTATGGGTCGCTGACCACTGCAGCTCATGCGCTGCTCAGCATCTTGATCCCTGACGTATTATATTTTGAATGTTAATATTTCTTTCTCGATTTATTCTTCTTGTTTAACAGCTGTCATTAGGTTTTCATACGGTTCGACATACTGATGTATTATATTTTGAATGTCAATATTTCTTGTTCGACTTCTTCTTGCTCCTTTTTTTCACCTTCTTCCTACGACAAGGCACACGCATCCAAGGCACCTGGTCGCCTTGAAATGCCTAACATTTCAGGACTAATGCTTGTTATCTCGCACAATTCTCTTGCTCTTTATCTCTCTCTCTCTCTCTCTCTCGCTCTCTCTCTAGTCGCGTATTCTCTTCCATTCCCCCCCCCCCCCCCCACCCCTTTCCGCGAGTTTTATAGGAAGCAAAATATAATATTTTCCGGAAAAATTCCCTCTCATTTCCAGGAATAGGCGGCTCTATCTCAATTGGGGTGGGGGTAAGGAAGGGCCGATGTGGAAAACAGAAACAAAAAATGTCATAGCACCCAAGTTGTAAAACATATTTCTTAGCCTTAGTCTAAAGTCGACAGTACTTCTACGGGGGCAGATGCACATGTGAAGGTCCCAGCTATTGTGTAGCTGGATATAGCCGGAAGGAGCATTTTCTGCTTAGCAGACTAGGCTCAAGCAGCTTATTACTCCGCTGCAAAGGGACAAGTACCGCGTTGATGGTTAACCGATGTGAGAGTCCATCTTATTAGAGTAAAACACTAGAGCAAAGAAGATCCATAGCCTGTTAAGCGCCATCTATGCTGCTCTTAACAAACCACCTAACCATAGCTGGTGCTATGCCATGTCACACAGATAGTCGCCTCTTACGACTACCGAAGACCACTGTCACATGTCTTATCATCATCAATGTATCCCCATCTCTTTATTATCTTCCTACATCGAAATGTAGATTTTTCAAAAACACATCTCCCCACTGTCTTGGTTATTCTGGAACGTCGCCGCATTTCTCTGTTCGGTCATGTTGTCCGACTGGACAGGGAGGTCCCAGCTCCCGAGATTCTTCAAAAGACAGTCAACAGTGTAAACGGCCTCCTCCCTGCTGGCTGTAAGCGCCGGACAGGGCGTCCCCGAAACACGTGGACCCAGCAAGTAGCAGCCTCCCCATCTGCCTTAGAGGAGGCCTAGCAGCACGCAGTTACAACTGGACATGTTGGTGTTCATCCGACGCAACGGGCCTCAGACGCCTAAGCTAACATTATTATTATTATTATTATTATCGTGACACACAATGTCAGAGTCATGTTTAGTGACTTCCGTGTTATGTAAGGCAAGTGATGTCCAGGCGCAGGCTTCTCCCTCAACTCGATCCAGGAAACCCGCGTCAAACCATTCCATTTTTCCACGCGATATTTTCCGAGACTTGTCTGTAGGGGCTGTGCTGACTGGCTGTAATAAACTGTGCCTAGATTCAAGTCTTTTAGGAGGCTGCTTGGCCTAGGGGTGAAACTTACTCGGTTTTAACAATTCCAACGCTCCGGGTTCGATTCCCACTTGTGTCCACTTTGGCAGACACTGTGTTTCTTTCTCGGGCTAATGCTTCTCCACGTATGGAAAGTAATGGCAACCTACCGTATTGCACACTTGCCAATAAACTTATAACAGCCAAATAGGTGGCGGTTGTAAGAAGCTACGTTCTGTAACATGACATGCGACTTACTTACTAGATTAAAGTCTAGGGCACTGCAGTTGGTTTCCAAACATAGGGTGCCTTGGATCGTTTACCTAATTTTCGCTTTCAATTTCTAATGCAATACTTCTTCGTGTCTCAGGTGGTTCTGCCATGAATATGGGCTATATTCTTCAGCTGGAGCCGGTTTTAGACATCCTGTGACTACCCGGCATCTCCTTTACTGTTGTATTAATAAGTTTGATGTGTACATAGTTCGAACTCAGCCACGGAGAAACACAGAGCGAATAGTGAGATTCAGAGTGCTACCAGTGTTCTGCCAGTCAATTTTGAGATGGTATTATTGAGATGGCATGTAAGTGAACAGCCTGAAGAAATTATGGCAGAGCACCAACAAAATGATAAAAGTAAAAGTCTTGAGAGCCTGTGTTTTTTCTGTGGCAGCTTATGGCTGCGAATCATGGACGATTACCAAAACTTCCAGACAACGAATCGAATACTTCGAGTCGGACCCATGCATACACCGACGGTTCTGTAACAAATACTACACAGAACGGAGGGGCAGGAGCATTCCTGAACCTACCAAATGGCAGAAAAATAACACTGTCATTCGCTACTGGTAAGTACACAAGCAATTTCAGAGCGGAGGCAGAGGCACTGAGGGCGGCAGTGGAAGAAATGGTGACACACAGTGAAAATGAAAGCCATATAGTCCTGCTTACAGATGCTCTCGCCGTAGTCACAGCGCTAAAAAGCCAGAAAAATACTGAGCTTAATGACTTAAGAGCAGCACTCTGCAAACTGTGCCAGCAGTCCGCACCAAAAAGGGTAGTGGTACAGTGGGTCCCATCACACTGCAACATCCAAGGCAACGAGGAGGCAGACCGACTGGCAAAAGAAGGTGCAAGACTACCACAAACAGATACTAGTATGACGTACGAAGAGTCAAAACGGCTTATCAAAGCCAGATACATGACCAAATGGGAAACCGAACATACTGGTTACACCAAAAACGATGCCTATTACCAGTTGAACCGAAGAGAGCAGGTCGTTGTCTTCAGACTTCGCACTGGCCACAATAGACTGAGGTACCACCTATTCAACAAACTGAAGATAGGGTGTACCGACGAATGCCCGTGCGGTACTGGTAAAATGACCGCTGAACATCTGCTGCAGAACTGCCCGACATACGAGGATCAGAGAGAGCAGATGTGGCCATCACCAGTGGATTTGCAAGACAAGCTCTATGGCAGTGGCGACAGCCTCAGGATGACCGCCGCTTTTTTCGAAAAAATAATGGTTACTGTCTGACTGCGTACGAAGAAGAAGAAGAAGAAGAAGAATACTTCGAGTCAACCACACAGGCCACAATAGACTGAGGTACTACCTATTCAATAAACTGAAGATAGGTGGCACTGACGAATACACCTGTGGTACAGGGAAAATGACCGCTGAACATCTGCTGCAAAATTGCCAGACATACGAGGACCAGAGAAAGCACATGTGGCCATCACCAGTGGCAACACTAGACAAGCTCTTTGGCAGTGTCGACAGCCTCAGGATGACAGCTGCTTTCTTCGAACAAATACAAGTTGACGTCTGACAGCGTACGAAGAAGAAGAAGAAGAAGACGACGACGACGAATCCTTTGAGTCAAAATGTTACAGAAAGATCCTCAGAATACCCTGGACAGAGAAAAAACACAAATGCAGACATTCGGCAAGAGTTGAGCATAGAGGAGAACTGGTTTATCAATTCCATTATGACCAGAAAATGCAAATACTTTGGTCACACCAAGAGACACAACGGTCTCGAGAGAACGTTGATGGAAGGTATGGTGCCAGGCAAAAGAGGAAGGGGTAGACCAAGAAGACGATGGCACCAAGATATCCAGGAATGCCTGAGTATGAATGTGGCAGAAGCTGGAGTTTTGGCAAGAGAACGAGTTTCTTTCAGACAGACTGTGATGGGAGCGACGTTCTACAAAGGACATGCTACATGATGATGAACTTCCGTTTTGTTTCCTGGCAGTGCATGGTACATGCCATCCACCTTTGCGCGCAGGTATTTGTGGACTGTACTGTGTTCCCCCTGCTGTGTATGCCATTTGATCTTTAGTTTTCTTTTTATCTCTGTTTATGAGGTGGAAAGAACATACGTGCGTTTTTGCTGGGGTTTGGTTTGAGGTGACCTTTCTGGTAACATACGGTAAGAGTGTCTATGGCACTTGTCAGCTTGTTTAGGGGGTCGTTGTAGTAAAGAGGTTAAGGCACTTGCCTCTCACGATGATAAACGGAAACGGTGGGCGATCGAATCCGGCAAGTTTCAAGCAATTTGTTTCAGTCTCACGGGAGGTAAGACCAGAGTACTATCATCCCGAGTTACCTCCAGTCGTCTCGGCCAATAGTCTTGCCACTGGTCCAGAGTAACCCGAGAAAAGAGAGTGAGATTGATGACCAGCGCAGCTTCTTCCCCACTATAATCTAAATACATCGCAAATCACATTATTAAGACAAAACCGTCTGATGTTGTGGCCACCATCGCTTGCGATGAGCAATCACTTTTTTTTGTTTGTTGTCAGCTTGTGTGCAACTTTTTCAAAACCACTTCCTTCGGCAGTGACTTCTGTGTCGTTGGCAACAATGAGTTTCCTCACCACTTTGTATATACGTTTATCGTTGGTATTTACGAGGCGTGTTGAAATGGAACCGGGCCAAACTGCAGCAAGTAAACATACGTACGATGCGCATGATGAAGTGACTGATGGTTTAAACAGCACATACCAACCGTCAAGTTTGCAAAATTTCATTACCCTCCGACTCATAGTTTCCTCAGCAGACCGTTGAAAACATGGCGGGTGTGATACGGAATCTGTCCAGAGTTTATCAGCGAGCGGTGATTCAGTTTCTAACAGATGAAGGATGTCAACCAGTTGACATTCAGGCAGTGATGCAGGCAGTGTATGGGGACACGAATTGCTGCATCAATTTTGGCGATGGCATCTTCTGACGCAACAATATGCGCCTGACCTGCTCTCTGAAGATCTTTCATTAACTCACGTCCTTCTTTAAACATCGTTGCCCAGTTCTTCACTGTTGTTTTCGACACACTGTTATCACCATATAGACTTTTCGAGCTACCTACCTACATACCTACCTACATACCTACCTACACACCTACCTACATACCTACTTACATACCTACCTACATACCTACCTCAGTTAGTCGCAAGCAATGATGGCGACATTATCAGACGGTTTCTGTCTTGATGATGTAACTTGCGCTGATCATCAACCACACTCTCTGATCCCGAGCAACCTTGGGCCAGTAGCAAGACATAAGTCAAGACGACTGAAGGTAATTCAGTATACAGACCCTCTCGTGCCACCTCTTTGAGACCAAGGAACGCTTGAAACCCGAGGGGCTCGAACCCACGCCGTTTTCCGTTCATTGCTTTGAGAGGCAAGTGCCTTACCTCACGACCACACCGACCCTCATACCTACCTACTTTTCTACATACCTACCTACCTACATACCTACGTTTCTACATACCTATTCGTCCAACTAAATCCACAAATCTACTCATTCCTCAACTCATCAGTCCATAACACTATATACCAATCCATGCATCCATCCACCCACTCACTCATTCAACTATCCATCTATCAACATACATAGTCACCTTTCTGAATAAGCAAACGCAAACGTACACACAGACACACAATGAGAGAGAGACTTACCTGGGCTGAGTACACCCGTACTTCCGACTACTGTAGATAACATATTAGCCCCGCCCTCAGGTGACTCTGAAGATGTCCTCCGTCCAGCCTCACTAACTTGATATTTCAGCTCAGACTTCCATTGAACTGAGGCACAAAAATATAACCGAGTTTAGAAAGTAACAAATATAATCAGGCTAAGAAAGTCAAACATATCTCCAGGTTAAAGGCACCAAATATAACCGAGTTTGGAGAGTAACATATATTCAGGCTAAGAAAGTCAAAAATATATCCATGTTAAAGGCACCAAATATAATCGAGTTCAGAAAGTAACAAATATATTCAGGCTAAGAAAGTCAAAAATATCTCCAGGTTAAAGGCACCAAATATAACCGAGTTTGGAGAGTAACATATATTCAGGCTAAGAAAGTCAAAAATATATCCATGTTAAAGGCACCAAATATAACCGAGTTTGGAGAGTAACAAATATATTCAGGCTAAGAAAGTCAAAAATATCTCCAGGTTAAAGGCACCACATATAACCGAGTTTAGAGAGTAACAAATATATTCAGGCTAAGAAAGTCAAAAATATCTCCAGGTTAAAGGCACCAAATATAACCATGTCCAAAAAAATTAAAAGTAAAAGTAGTTTCATAGCAGGCACTGTAGTCGGTGATGAAGTGTCAGTGACTTCACTGGGTTTCGGTAATACAAATCTAAGTCGGGTACCTATTTACTGCTGACGTATAAAGGAGCGTGTCGATATTAGTGATAGGTAGCTAGATGGAAGCCCCCTAACCGCTCTGCTACGCAGATTAAGAGTTTAAACATTCAACCAAATGAAGTCAAAAATATAACAAGATTTAGAGCAGACAAAAAAAAAATCATAAAATCTAGAGCACAAATATAACCAGATAGTTTGTAAAAACTACAACCAGATTTATAGAAAACAAAAGTGCACACATATTACCAGACAGGAAAGAACAAAAAACTTGACAAGAGTAATAAAATTACACGTCAACAATTTAGAATAAACAAGTAACCAGATTTATGTTCAGAAATGTAAGAAAATTTTCAGTAAGGATTATTATAGTAAAAATTGTACACAGATTTAGAGTAAAAAATATAATCAGAACCAGAGGGTTAAAATCATTACATGATTGACAGCAAACATTATACCTACATTCAAAATTTAAAAAAAACATAAACTAGATTAAAAAATATAACCAGATTAAAAGACATAAATATAACTAAATAATGAGACATAAATATAACCAGATTATGAGATATAAATATAACCAGATTATGAGACATAAATATAACCAGATTTTGAGACATAAATTTATATTTATTATGAGACATTAATCAGATTAATAGCCATAAATGTAACCAGATAATGAGACATACATTTATATTTATTATGAGACATTAATCAGATTAATAGCCATAAATATAACCAGATAATGAGACATAAATATAACCAGATTAATAGCCATAAATATAACCAGATAATGAGACATAAATATAACCAGATTATGAGACATAAATATAACCAGATTATGAGACATAAATATAACTAGATAATGAGACATAAATATAACCAGATTATGACACATAAATATAACCAGATAATGAGACATAAATATAACCAGATAATGAGACATAAATATAACCAGATTAATAGCCATAAATATAACCAGATAATGAGACATACATATAACCAGATAATGAGACATACATATAACCAGATTATGAGACATAGATGTAACCAGATTATGAGACATACATATAACCAGATTATGAGACATAGATGTAACCAGATTAAGATAGCATGTGTGGCACTATGTTCATAATCTGGTTATATTTATATTATGGTTAAAATAGGTCACAGCGTCGTTTTCAGGACGAGCGCCGGAGAAGTGTTTGGAGCTCACGGGTTCAAGTCACTTTACAGCGAGACTACGGTACACGCATTTTTTGGCCAGACCCATCCGATTACAGCAAGCTTTATTTGGGGCACCGGATTTACCTCCCCACTTCGATCCCTATTCTCTTAGCCAGATTATTAGCGCCCAGCTTGTTTCAAGGGCCACTGCTGGGGAAGGGGGCGGGGCGGAATAGGGTCTTGGTCAGTTTTGGTTCGCTGACCCTGACGCAAGCACCCAGCTGGCTGATGTCAGCCATATCGCTGTTTTGCAACCTCCGCCCCATTTCCAAACCCAACCTTATTCAGTTGCCCTTCACGACATGCATAATACAATGTAGTGGCCGCATGTTTTCCTGTATACTCAGATTGACTCTGGTTCCACGCGAGAAGTGCATTTCACTAAAAAATAAATTTTTTTTGAAACCTACAAGTACACGCCCGCCAAGTTTAGTCGGCTAATAATACAATTCTGTGTCAAGCGCACTTTTATGCCGCACTCTCACTACCCCTCCTCCTCCAACTTTCTCTCTCTCTCTCTCCATCTCTGTCTGTCTCTCCCCTCCCAGGGTCGTCAATCTCATAAAAGCCACGCTTAAGACTGCAGGCCCAGAATTGGCAGAAAAGGTAAAGTCGTTCAACGAAGAGAGAATTGTGCGACACTAGCTGGGATGATTAGGTTAACAGGAGGAGCGGCCCGCAGAGCTCGTGAGCCGGACGTGCAATGTGATTTTTAACGAGCATGTCTTTAGTAGACTATCAAACCCCAGTGATGATATATACATACATATATATATATATATATATATATATATATATATATATATATATATATATATATATATATATATATATATATATGTATATAACAGATGAACCTAGTTTTTGGCGAACTGCTTATCTGCTTATTATGTCTTGTATAAGATATAAATGTCATATATGTGTGTGTACATGTATGTGTGTATGCGTGTGTATGTGTGTATGTATGTATGCATGCATTTGATTGTGTGTATGTATGTATGTGTGTGTGTATGTATGTATGTGTGTGTGTGTATGTATGTATGTATGTATGTGTGTGTATGTATGTATGTGTGGGTATGTATGTATGTATGTGTGTGTATAAATGTGTGTATTTATGTATGTGTGTGTGTGTATAAATGTATGTGTATGTATGTATGTATGTATGCGTGCGTGTAAATGTATGTATGTATGTATATGTGTATGTATGTGTGTGTGTACATGTATGTATGTTGTGTGTATGTATGTATATGTGTGTGTAAGTGTGTGTATGTATGTATGTTAGATATGAAACAGCGTGGCCTGAGATGGGGGGGGGGGGGGGGGAGAAGAAAGAGACAGGTATGTTTCATAATCACAACCCACCGAGTTCGAATCCCGCCTTGTCTTTAGCGACGTAATCCCGCAGTTTTGCAGACAATGAGGTTCTTCTCGTTGTGCGATCGCTCTTCGGCGAACGCAAGGTAATTATAACTTACCGTACTGCACACCTGCCAAGAAACTTAAAATAGCCAAACAGCATATATATATAAATATATATATATATATATATATATATATATATATATATATATATATATATATATATATATATATATATATGACTTGGCTTCGTGCGTTCTCAATCTCCCGTTACCAAACACTGACAAGAGCTTAAATACCAGAATGTAGTTCAGAGAACGGAATGTGTTGTGTCGTAGTTTACAGCTTGACTGCGATATTTTGCACATGTCGGTGTATATCGATTTCTATATTCCTATATCTATTATCTCTATTTCGGCACATAGCTGACTGCGAGTGTCAGAGGCCAGCGAACCAGAACTGCTAGACACCTCCACGGGGTGATTATGGATAACAGGTTACAACAGAGCAGACTGGCTAAGGAAAAGGGATCGAAGAGGGAATGCTAACCCGGTACTAAAAAATGTTTGATGAAATCGGACGTGTCGGACCGATAGGTGCAAATATCGCAGTCACGCTGTAAACTACGACACAACGCATTCCGTTCTCCAGACAACATCCTGTTACTTGCAAAGCCATTTTCATGGGTTGGTAGCGGGAGATTGAGAACAAGAAAGGTTGGTAGCGGGAGATTGAGGACAAGAAAGGTTGGTAGCGGGAGATTGAGAACAAGAAAGGTTGGTAGCGGGAGATTGAGGACAAGAAAGGTTGGTAGCGGGAGATTGAGAACAAGAAAGGTTGGTAGCGGGAGATTGAGGACAAGAAAGGTTGGTAGCGGGAGATTGAGAACAAGAAAGGTTGGTAGCGGGAGATTGAGGACAAGAAAGGTTGGTAGCGGGAGATTGAGAACAAGAAAGGTTGGTAGCGGGAGATTGAGAACAAGAAAGGTTGGTAGCGGGAGATTGAGGACAAGAAAGGTTGGTAGCGGGAGATTGAGAACAAGAAAGGTTGGTAGCGGGAGATTGAGGACAAGAAAGGTTGGTAGCGGGAGATTGAGAACAAGAAAGGTTGGTAGCGGGAGATTGAGGACAAGAAAGGTTGGTAGCGGGAGATTGAGAACAAGAAAGGTTGGTAGCGGGAGATTGAGGACAAGAAAGGTTGGTAGCGGGAGATTGAGAACAAGAAAGGTTGGTAGCGGGAGATTGAGGACAAGAAAGGTTGGTAGCGGGAGATTGAGAACAAGAAAGGTTGGTAGCGGGAGATTGAGGACAAGAAAGGTTGGTAGCGGGAGATTGAGAACAAGAAAGGTTGGTAGCGGGAGATCCCTTGAAATCATAACAGTCTGGTTAACAAGGTGGGTCTCGGTAATGCGATCCCCACGGTGCTGGGCTCACCGAGGACCCTCGCACCCCAGTGAGATGGACCTCTATCCACCTTCTCCATTACGTCTTGCGATGTGAAGAGAGCCACTGTAACCCACCACCAACAAAAATTCGTCAAGAGTACGTCAGTCAAGTACGAATGTCATTAGCAACAACAACAGTGTCATACAATGCAGGCTTATCACGACAAAGGCACCGGGTTCGATCATCGTTAATGTCCTGATGTAACCAATATGACTGTCACTTAAACAGGCAAATCATCGCGGAACTTACGGTAAACATTCAAAACATAAACAAATTACTCCTTAACACTTTATCCCCGACAGCAGGTTCTGCTATGGAAACTACACCTGCCCGGCATGGTCAGCACAATCTATTCAAACGAATTAAATAATGACACCAAAAGATACATCGCAGCGGTTCATGTCAGACTGTCGCGCATCTGAACGGACGTGAGACATAAAACGGACGTGGACACGACGAGAAAATATAAGGCGAAGAAAAACAACACACAGACAGTGGAAGACAGGAAGAAACAGGAGAGAATGTGTGGCAGAACAGTATAAAGGACTACAATAACACTGACGAAACGCCCTGGGAACTGAGAGATTAGAAAGCGTACAAATTGCTATCCGTCTTGTTCCCATTACGGCGAGCACTGAAGGAGTTGGTATGGCATTATGGGTGAGGAATATATGCCAATTATCTTAACCACCCCCCCACCCGAAATAACTATGTCTTACTGAAGGGGGGTGGGGCTGGGGGTTGACCGGTCATTCCTTTGGTTAGTTTGGCCACCCAATCTTCTAGTGAGAATATTGTACCGTTCATAAGGTTATGAAGACACTGTTTTGTAGATTTGGTTTTCTCAAAATAGAAGTGAAGTGGTTGTTGGCATGTTCTGTGTAAGATGTCCGCTAGCGAATCCGTAAAGAGAAGAAAGCGGCGTCGTGCATGGATTTTCCGATAACGCGTACAAACACTGGCAAATATGACTTCTATACAGCATGTCCTTGATTTACGTAAATTCTATTTACATTGACTGAAGTTACGTAAATCCACAAAAGCGCTCGCGATTCCGATGTGTCTACTTCAACTGCTTTGTGCGAGGGATGGTCGAGAGGTTAGACCCTTAGTATGAAGGAGTCAATGTGCGTGCATGGGAAATCGGTGTGAACTTCAGTCCTTCTCCGTGTATCCACCCTGCAAATCGATACACTTCTCCCATCGTCTCTTCACATTGCTAATGCTTTGATATTAGAACTCCCTCTAGTCCAGGAACATCGTATCTAGTCCAGGAACATCGTATCTAGTCCAGGAACATCGTATCTAGTCCAGGAACATCGTATCTAGTCCAGGAACATCGTATCTAGTCCAGGAACATCGTATCTAGTCCAGGAACATCGTATCTAGTCCAGGAACATCGTATCTAGTCCAGTAACATCGTATCTAGTCCAGGAACATCGTATCTAGTCCAGGAACATCGTATCCAGTTCAGTAATCAAGTCCTGGACGTCAGAAGAACAAAACGTGCGGGTATGAAACGTGCCCCATTCACCACACTCGCCGAACTTGACACCTAGTGAACTTCTTCCTGCGCCCAAACATGAAGTAATCCACGTGTACAATTTCTTCATCACCAATAAAGATCTTGGGCTGACGTCTGTGTGCACCAATGAACATTACCTTAGTTTGTTTTTAGTATTCAGGAAAATATTATGATCTTCACTGTACGCCTGAGCGAACGTCAGCAGTTGTACCAGACCTGTACGCTGAAAGGACGTAAGCAGTTGTACCAGACCTGTACGCCTGAACGGACGTAAGCAGGTGTACCACACCTGTACGATGAACGGGCGTAAGCAGTTGTACCAGACCTGTACGCCTGAACGGACGTCAGCAGTTGTACTAGACCTGCACGCTGAACGGACGTCAGCAGCTGTACCAGACCTGTACGCCTGAACGGACGTCAGCAGTTGTACTAGACCTGTACGCCTGAACGGACGTCAGCAGCTGTACCAGACCTGTACGCCTGAACGGACTTCAGCAGTTGTATTAGACCTGTACGCCTGAACGGACGTCAGCAGTTGTACCAGACATGTACGCTGAACGGACGTCAGCAGTTGTACCAGACCCTCACCGCTGTTTGAGAACGTAACTGTGTCATCTGCATATCTTAGTTCTGGAATCTCTTTTCATCCAATTGAGAATGGATCGAAATTCCGATAGTTTTCGTGTGTTTTCGCATGATATTCTTATGGGTTGGATACGTAGTGGGAGAGGATGCAGCCTTGCCTAACACCTTTGTGGATCTCTCACCAATCTGATGTGTCTTCGTTGATCCTGAGGGCGGCGTGTGGGCCACGGTAAATCTATACGTACTAATAATATAGAGAAAATAAACGATTTCCAATATTATATGCATATTATTTTGAATGTACTTTTTTAGCCAAGCAATCTCGGGAGGCGGAGGAGGGAATGACATTCTGGCATTTGGTCAAGAGGGAGGGAATGACATTAATTTTGGTATACATGAAGAGGGAGGGAATGATATACATGAAGACGGAGGGAATAAAATACATTCTGGTATACTTGAAGACGGATGGAATGACATATATTTTGGTACACATGAAGAGAGAGGGAATGACATACATGAAGACGGAGGGAATGACATATATTTTGGTACACATGAAGAGAGAGGGACTGACATACTTGAAGAGGGAGGGAATGACATACATGAAGAGGGAGGGAATGACATGTATGAAGAGGTAGGGAATGACATACATGAAGAGGGAGGGAATGACATGTATGAAGAGGTAGGGAATGACATACATGAAGAGGGAGGGAATGACATACATGAAGAGGGAGGGAATGACATACATGAAGAAAGAGGGAATGACATACATGAAGAGGAAGGGAATGACATACATGAAAAGGGAGGGAATGACATACATGAAGAGGGAGGGAATGACATATATGAAGAGGGAGGGAATGACATACATGAAGAAAGAGGGAATGACATACATGAAGAGGGAGGGAATGACATACATGAAGAGGGAGGGAATGACATACATGAAGAGGGAGGGAATGACATACATGAAGAGGGAGGGAATGACATACATGAAGAAAGAGGGAATGACATACATGAAGAGGGAGGGAATGACATACATGAAGAGGGAGGGAATGACATACATGAAGAGGGAGGGAATGACATATATGAAGAGGGAGGGAATGACATACATTCTGGTATACATGAAGACGGAGGAAATAACATATATGAAGAGGGAGGGAATGACATGTATGAAGAGGGAGGGAATGACATATATGAAGAGGGAGGGAATGACATATATGAAGAGGGAGGGAATGACATATATGAAGAGGGAGGGAATGACATACATGAAGATGGAGGGAATTACATATATGAAGAGGCCACATGGGACTAGAGAATGGTTGAAGGTCTATGATGTAGAGGCTTATCGTCACTTACCCGACTTTAGAGCCGTCAACTAAGAGATGGAGACTAAGGATGGCAGGCAGCTACTCCCCCTTGCAGCAACAAGCGCAGACAACATAGTCAAGTCTCTAACACTTCGTCCTCGACGGCAGTACCTGATGTACGACTCTACATTTTCATTTCCTACCAGGGCTGGGGGTTTGGCTTGGTTTCGTTCATTCTCAATCTCCCGCTGCCAAACCCTGAAAGGGCTTAAGTAGCAGAATGTAGTCCAGAGAACGGAATGTGTTGTCTCGTAGTTTACAGCTTGACTGCAATATTTGCACCCTTCGGTACAACACATCCGACTTCAGCAAGAATTTTTTGAGTACCGGGTTAGCATTTCCTCTTCGATCCCTTTTCCTTAGCCAGTCTGCCCTGCTGCAGCCTGTTATCCAGGATCACCGCGTGGAGGTGTAGAAGGGTCTTGGCAGCTCTGGTTCGCTGGCCCTGACGCTAGCAGTCAGCTATGGGTCGCTGACCACTGCAGCTCATGCGCTGCTCAGCATCTTGATCCCGGGCTGGGGTTTGATCCATGTTAACCACACGCTCACGCTCAACCAGTAGTAAACTGGTAACTGCCTTACTAATAAACAAGAGAGCGGAGAATTGAAGCAGTGAGAGTCGAACAGTGAGGAAGGGAAGGCAGCGGGGAAGGGAAAGCAATGGGAATTGGAAGACAGCGGGGATTGGAAGGCAGCGGGGAAGGGAAGGCCGCGACAAATGAAAGGTAGTGAGGAATGGAAGAAAGTGAGGAATGGAAGGCAGTGAGCGGGAGAAGGAAGTGAGGGGGAGAAGGAAGTGAGAGGGAGAAGGGAGTGAGGGGGAGAAGGAAGTGAGGGGGAGAAGGAAGTGAGCGGGAGAAGGAAGTGAGCGGGAGAAGGAAGTGAGGGGGAGAAGGAAGTGAGGGGGAGAAGGGAGTGAGGGGAAGAAGGAAGTGAGGGGGAGAAGGAAGGGAGGGGGAGAAGGAAGTGAGGGGGAGAAGGGAGTGAGGGGGAGAAGGAAGTGAGGGGGAGAAGGAAGTGAGGGGGAGAAGGGAGTGAGGGGGAGAAGGGAGTGAGGGGGAGAAGGGAGTGAGCGGGAGAAGGCAGTGAGGAATGGAAGGAAGTGAGGAGGAGAAGGCAGTGAGGAATGGAAGGAAGTGAGGAGGAGAAGGCAGTGAGGAGGAGAAGGAAGTGAGCGGGAGAAGGAAGTGAGCGGGAGAAGGAAGTGAGCGGGAGAAGGCAGTGAGGAATGGAAGGAAGTGAGGAGGAGAAGGCAGTGAGGAATGGAAGGAAGTGAGGAGGAGAAGGCAGTGAGGAATGGAAGGAAGTGAGCGGGAGAAGGAAGTGAGGAATGGAAGGAAGTGAGGAGGAGAAGGCAGTGAGGAATGGAAGGAAGTGAGGAGGAGAAGGCAGTGAGGAATGGAAGGAAGTGAGCGGGAGAAGGAAGTGAGCGGGAGAAGGAAGTGAGCGGGAGAAGGCAGTGAGGAATGGAAGGAAGTGAGGAGGAGAAGGCAGTGAGGAATGGATGGAAGTGAGGAGGAGAAGGCAGTGAGGAATGGAAGGAAGTGAGGAGGAGAAGGCAGTGAGGAGGAAAAGGCAGTGAGGAATGGAAGGAAGTGAGGAGGAGAAGGCAGTGAGGAGGAGAAGGCAGTGAGGAATGGAAGGAAGTGAGGAGAAGGCAGTGAGGAATGGAAGGAAGTGAGGAGGAGAAGGCAGTGAGGAGGAGAAGGCAGTGAGGAGGAGAAGGCAGTGAGGAGGAGAAGGAAGTGAGGGGGGGGGGGAAGTGAGGAATGTAAGGCAGTGAGCGCAGAATGTAGTCCAGAGAACGGAATGTGTCTGCAATATTTGCACCCTTCGGTACAACACATCCGACTTCAGCAAGAATTTTTTGAGTACCGGGTTAGCATTTCCTCTTCGATCCCTTTTCCTTAGCCAGTCTGCCCTGCTGCAGCCTGTTATCCAGGATCACCGCGTGGAGGTGTAGAAGGGTCTTGGCAGCTCTGGTTCGCTGGCCCTGACGCTAGCAGTCAGCTATGGGTCGCTGACCACTGCAGCTCATGCGCTGCTCAGCATCTTGATCCCGGGCTGGGGTTTGATCCATGTTAACCACACGCTCACGCTCAACCAGTAGTAAACTGGTAACTGCCTTACTAATAAACAAGAGAGCGGAGAATTGAAGCAGTGAGAGTCGAACAGTGAGGAAGGGAAGGCAGCGGGGAAGGGAAAGCAATGGGAATTGGAAGACAGCGGGGATTGGAAGGCAGCGGGGAAGGGAAGGCCGCGACAAATGAAAGGTAGTGAGGAATGGAAGAAAGTGAGGAATGGAAGGCAGTGAGCGGGAGAAGGAAGTGAGGGGGAGAAGGAAGTGAGGGGGAGAAGGGAGTGAGGGGGAGAAGGAAGTGAGGGGGAGAAGGAAGTGAGCGGGAGAAGGAAGTGAGCGGGAGAAGGAAGTGAGGGGGAGAAGGAAGTGAGGGGGAGAAGGGAGTGAGGGGAAGAAGGAAGTGAGGGGGAGAAGGAAGGGAGGGGGAGAAGGAAGTGAGGGGGAGAAGGGAGTGAGGGGGAGAAGGAAGTGAGGGGGAGAAGGAAGTGAGGGGGAGAAGGGAGTGAGGGGGAGAAGGGAGTGAGGGGGAGAAGGGAGTGAGCGGGAGAAGGCAGTGAGGAATGGAAGGAAGTGAGGAGGAGAAGGCAGTGAGGAATGGAAGGAAGTGAGGAGGAGAAGGCAGTGAGGAGGAGAAGGAAGTGAGCGGGAGAAGGAAGTGAGCGGGAGAAGGAAGTGAGCGGGAGAAGGCAGTGAGGAATGGAAGGAAGTGAGGAGGAGAAGGCAGTGAGGAATGGAAGGAAGTGAGGAGGAGAAGGCAGTGAGGAATGGAAGGAAGTGAGCGGGAGAAGGAAGTGAGGAATGGAAGGAAGTGAGGAGGAGAAGGCAGTGAGGAATGGAAGGAAGTGAGGAGGAGAAGGCAGTGAGGAATGGAAGGAAGTGAGCGGGAGAAGGAAGTGAGCGGGAGAAGGAAGTGAGCGGGAGAAGGCAGTGAGGAATGGAAGGAAGTGAGGAGGAGAAGGCAGTGAGGAATGGATGGAAGTGAGGAGGAGAAGGCA